>CAHIKZ030000705.1:57500-192500 GCA_903632075.3 Acanthosepion pharaonis | reverse complement strand
AAGAGTTCGGAGGAGTGAATATTAAGGAAATAAATTAGCTAATTAAGTTAAACTGATATTATAAAAATTTAAATTTGTTTTTATGTCAACATTTTAATACTAATTCATTCATCTAATTTAATAGTTGGTTTTGATTATTGTATTTTATTATTCTAATTTTTTCTTCTAAACATAAGTCATATCTATCTCTAAGACTATTAAGAGTAATTGTAGAACCTATAACCTTCCAAACTATCTGTGGTCTCAAACCTTTCTCTTTCAATTCCCCAAATGTTTTTGAAAGAGCTGTCTGGTGTTTTAGTTTAGGGTTAGAAAATGAGTGCCTATGGGTATAAAATCTCTGTTTCCATTTCCCCCGTGGAAATTCCAATGTAAACATAATAATTTTTCATATTTTCTTTAGGGGAAATGATTCCTTGATATATATAACCCTTGTAGATCTGCATTTGCTCTCTACTGGACAATTTTCTTTAGATCTACAATTACAGAAGGGTTCAATATCAGATTTGTTGTTTGTCCCATAGAAATTAAATAAGTTATAATTACTGTATGAATTAATAATTTTATACATGTTGTTAGTACAGGAGAAGCTAATATTAATCGTGTTCTTATTGAAGATCTTATTTAGAGCGTTATTGTTTAGAACGTGTTTATTAACTTTGGAAAATACTGTCCGATATTAATATTTGACAGTGTGGAGAAGAGGGGAGGGTAGAACCATATAATTTTTCTTTTTCTGTGACTACATTTCACTTTAGATATTTCTGTGTTTGATAAGATAATTCATCTTTAAAACCACTTTTTGGGAGAGCATTTTCATACAATCTTTTTTTATTTTTTTTAAAAGATGTTTATGTCGGACAATAATCGACCAATCATAGTGCCAACAGTGGTAGGTATCTGTTTCACAATGGCATTAGGGTGGTTAGAATTAACATTAATATAGGTAGCACGGAGGAGTTCATTGTCTTTATGGGATGGTTTAAACGATTTATTATTGAGGTTAAGGGTGATGTCTAGATAATCAACCATTTTAAGGTTAGTAAAATGCATACAGACGTGTGTGTGTATATATATATATATTATATGGGCGCAGTGGTTAGAATCTTCGCTTTCTGACCATGAGACCGGGGTCCAAATATCACTATGGTAGATTTGCCTGAAAACCGTACCACAGGCTGACCCAAGTCTTGTGAGTGAAATTGAGCAGACAGAACTCTTGTGGGCTGTTGCTAGCAGTGCTAACACAAAGTCACAAGTCATCGTGGCTGAGGGCTTGAGCATGCTGACCTTGTTCAAACTGTTGATCATGCTAGATAACACGCTCTTTCCAAGAAACTGTAACTAAGGTCTACTCAGCATAGTTGCAGTATAAACCACAGGTGGGCTCTGTAGGTGTTGAGCAAACACAAACGTGCCTGAGCGAGCATCTGCAATAGGGATTAGCTGGCCACCCAAGTAGACAGGTATTCTTGAATATGAGTGGCCAGCTATTATTTATATTTATTTATATATAATTATTTATTTAAAAATATGATTCCAACACGCTACATAAGAGGTCTCATGTTTCAAAACAAGAGCCAAATAATTGAATTAAAGTAAGCTCTGTTCCACCTTCAAGTGAAATATTTTTTTGAATAACTTATTTCTGAAATTTACGTGTTTTAATAGCATATTCATTATTGAAATCAAAATTTCCATGGTAACGGCCAGAGTGATTGTTTAAATAGGAAGGGGTGTTGGGTGTTAATAATTTGTATCAATATAGAGTTAATTCATAGATGTCAAGTCAGGGTACGGTTGGGGTGTCTAAATTTAAAACGGGAGATGTTTTCACCTAGTCTGGTTTACGTGTCTATGGAGATTTATTTATTTTTTATTTTATTTCTTTCTGAAAGGGTTTTGTGTATATAAAAAAACTGCCGTAACATTTGTTTTTTGACGACTTCATAAAGGGTTATCTTTTTTTGTTGGGTATTTAAACTATTTATTAGGGTTATGGATTATAAAAATTATTTTATTGTTTGTTTGTTTTTATGCTAATTATTCAATGCAAAAATTTGATGATGTCGGCAAAAAACTGTTAACTCATGTCTATTGTTTAATAGATTTTTATTATTTAGAAAAGAAATATAGTTTTAGGGTGTGCTATATTTATGGGATAAAGTGCTTAATATCAGAGAAAGAGCGTATGTAAATATAAAAGTGAATATTGAAGTCAACACCCAGAGGCAATGGCCTGATGATTGCGTTTAGCATGAAACAGTCTGTCTCCTCTGAGTGTTGACTTCAATGTTCACTTTTATATATTTATATATATAAAATATGTATACAATGTATATGTATATATTTGATTTAAATTAAATTTGAACAAGGGAATGATTCCTATCCACTATAGGGAAGATGGAGGTCACATCAGGAAGACCATTGAGTAATATTGAAATGCATCATTTTTCTCCACAAATTATAACAAGGATTTAAGATCAATCATCATTTTTTTACAAAAAAAATGTGACACACAGTAAGGCGTGGGTAATTCAGCTAGTATATAATAAAACTCTTCAGGTAGAAAAAGTCTCCGAAGCCTGAAGTGAACTAGTACACTATTTCTGAAAATAAAAAAGGCCATGCAAACTTCAATTTTAAGGCAATTTTTCAAAATCCTGATGGTGTGTACAACCTATTGGCCGATAGAGTATAAGTGTACTTTCTGTTTCCATTTTCCTGAAAACCTCAAAGAGTTTGGTTAGAAGTAATAAATAAAAGATAAGACTAAAATCAAATTGTAGTTGCTAAGTAATGGATTAAAAAGATTTTTTTTGGTTCAACTTTAAAAAAAAAATGGTTAGTTTCCTTCTTACTAATATCAGAGATGGAATCATTTCAATGCATTTTTCTGATTTATTTAAAGCCAATTTTCGAAATATATATTAAAAAAATTGTTTTTTAATCTATTTCACCAGATGCAAATAAAGCCACTAAGACATAATGGGTTACGAGGTGTGGAAGAATTAGAAACACAAACGTTACTAATGAGCAGGAACCAAAAAAAAAGGAATCAGGAGGACAGTAGATAGTGATTGACATTGTAATTGAAGTTTTAACAATAAAGTTGGATAGAAAGCATCGAACTGGAAGGGAGTCAAACAAGTGAGAAAAGAAACTGCTACCATTAAATTTACGGTTACGTCCAGCCAGCTTAACTGTAAATTGACGAGATCTCAACACCAGTCTAGTACCGCGCTTAAATTCCTAAAGTTTACATATGATAACAAAGAGCTCATCTGAACCATTATCATGAAAGTATGTTTTACTTTTTCTTAAGCAAATCACCCCAAGCAAGGCAGGAGTGCCACTAGCACGCAAGGGGTTACAGGGAGTGAGAGTAAGAATAAAAAGGAGCGTTTGGGAAAAAGATAAAGAGGACAGGGATCAAGGTCAAGGCATTAGAAGATGTCAATTGACATTACATTTGAATATTTGAAGATTATAACTATCAGGGAAGCAAGTGATAGGAAGGAAGTTCCACTGATGGGAGGTGCAAGAAACTGTTGGAGTAGAGGAGATGGTTACATTTAGCCGTTTCGACAGTGAAAGGGTGGGACCGAGATGTCAACCAAGTAGCATGCTTAAATTCACGCAGTTTGGGAACCAGAAGCTATAGATTCAATGTAGGTCAGTGGACAGCGTGAGAGCAAGTAGGCGCAGAGAGGCGCTCTTGTGGGGTTGGGTATCAGCCATCTTGATGGGAGGCAGGGAGCGGAAAAAGCAAAGGGAGGCAACCTTGCTGTGATGGGACACAGAGCAGCCAGATCAGGCCTGATTATATTGCTGATTCTTCTTTGGATTTTATCAAGGAGCTCAAGATAAATAGCAGCAGCACTGAACCAGATGAGGCAGAGATACGGACGAATGGTAGGATTCTGGAGAGAAAAATTGTCTTGCATGACACAATGTCAGCTGGGAATGTTAGGCAGGCCAAGAAAACACAATGGGTCATTTTTCTGGAGGTTAGCATCAGCCATGCTAATGGAAGGCAGAGAGGGATAAAATGAAAATAAATCGTCTAGAAAAAATCCAAACATAAAATTGTGGGCAATGAAACTAGTACACTTTGATGCCAAATAAAAGGGTAGGGTCGCACTAAATGGCAGGTGCTGAAAAATATAAGAAAATGCAATAAATGGTGGGAAAGAGGGAGGGAATCAGAAAATCCAGTGAATGAATAAAAGACATCAGATATTTCATGAAAAAATGTCTCCAGTTGCAATGGTTTTTCCCAAAACAAAGTTTTCTGGCAATCTATTGAATAGGGTGACTTTCACTAATCAAAAAGGGGTATCCTAATAAACTCCGTTTGTTTTGTTTTATGGCATATCAACACCTCAATGGGTTATTTAATGCCAACAAGATTTTTATTTCTGGTAATATTTATTTATTTTAAATATATAGCTGTTAATAATTTTTTTCCCAAAATGTATTGCTGGTAATAATTTTTTTCCAAAAATGTATTGCTGATAATAATTTTTTGCAAAGTATTTCTGGTATTTTTACACTTTTATAGTGTTTTCGTTTGATTTGGTTTGTTTTACAGCATATCTACCTCAATGGGTTATTTATTACTGGTAATTTTTTTTTTTTTCAAATGTATTGCTGGTAAAATTTTTTCCCTTCAAAAATCTATTTCTGGCAATATTTTTTCTTCAAAAATTTTTTTTTTAGAGAGTATAGCTATAATTTTTTTCTTAAAAAACTTATTGCTGGTAATAACTTTTTTTTTTTTTTTTTTTTTTTACAAAGTATTTCTGGTATTAAGACCTATTTTGACACTTTCATAGTGTTTTTGACCCGAGTTTGGGGGGTTAACTATTTTCCCATAGCTGGGACCCTAACAGGTACTACCACCCTGGGTCAGGGTGGACCTGGTTAACACCAGAAGTTAAGAGGTGGCTCCACGCTCCTCAAAGCCTTGCTGTCAGTTATTAGTTATTTCCTGTTAATTCCCTTCTCCACTGCCTTAACCAGGGATTGAACTCACACTCTTTGGGTCCTGTCACTGGATCTAACTAACGCCTTTATCCACTGTGCCATGTGCCCTTAGGGCTGTGGCACAGTGAATAAAACAATGATGAAACTTGAAGAGGTGAATTAACAGGAGATAACTGATAACTGACATCCATTAGACATGGCACGTGGAACTAGAACTAGTCTACTCCAGTGAGTGAAATAAAGTGTTCAGTTGACATTCCAACCACCTGAAGAAGGCCAGAACATACAACGGCCGAAACATTGTAATAAATATGGCAACAAAGATGAGGACAATAGTCCAAATAATGTAAATAGAATCTATAATAATATTTTAAATTTTGAAATCATTTATTTTTGGCAGATGAATTTTTAATATTGTTTCTAAATCTTTGTCTTTCAATCATTCCACCCCACCCACTCTTCTGCCACACCTATGAAGTGCACCACACCGTTTGGGAATCACTGGTTACGCTAATGGCAATTGGATAGAGATTAAACTGACACCTTGACTTTGCCATATACTTTTGACCATTTTCCTGATTCACATGAAAACCTGGAAATTCTTCAAAATATTTCAGCAAAATTTGCACCTTCTAAAACTATGGTTTATGATTACGAAAGAAAGCATCAGTTTGACACCTGTCTTCAAGGTGTCACTTTAAACAGATCTCGTCTTCCATATATCAAAACTATAGCTGTGAACTATGATTTTGGAAAGTGAAAATTTCACAGAAATATGTTGGAAAATTTACCATATAATTTACCATTTTGGATTTTTTGGATTTCAGGGTTTACAGCCATATCATGCATTAAAATGTTTCTTTGATTTGTTTGTTTGTTTAATGGCACATCAACTCTTTATGGGTCATTTAAAGCTGAAACTTAGTTTACTTGGGGGCTTTGAAGTAATAAAAATACATGTTATTCTGCTTTCACAATTGAATACATGGTAGATGATACTCAGCTTTTGTGCACATACATGTTCATGTGGACATAATTGATGATTTACTCCTTCCACAGAGACCCAGTCTCAGCTAAACCACCATCTTGTCAAAGGAAACTAATACAACAACAAACAAAGAGGAGATCACTCCAAACAGACTTCCTTTTATCTATAGACAAGAGGAGACAACTCAACAGTCTTAACTCAGATTAACAATAATTACGAGAGGCAGTGATGTGTGTGTTTTATGTTGTAGTCTTGTTAAAGTTATATTTTTGGAATACAGTTTGATTTTTTTTAAAGAAATTGGAGGCTATATGGATTAATGTCACAGAAGAGTTCTTTCATGTTGGTATTTTTGGTAATTTTAGTATAAATAGATATTGTTGGTAATATGTTTTTTTATATCAAAATGTGTTGCTGATACTTTTACTATAAAAATACATTTTCTCTATTTTCATAGGGTTTTGTTTTTGTTGGAACCCAAACAGAAACTACCATCCCAGGTCAAGTCAGATCTTGGAACAAAAGCAATTAAGCCAGCTCATCAAAACCTCCAATCATCCAATCACAGGCCTTGTTGCTGGACATAGTTAATAGCCATACCCTGGATTACAATCATACAATCAAGTTAAGCAACGTCAAGCTTGGTCAGAATTTAGGTGATTGACTATTTAGGAATACTAGGTGCTCTAACCTTAGATGTGTGGGTGATGTAATTAATCATGGCTCAGAATTGAAAATCAGAGAGCCGAGTTCCAATTCCAGTCAGGTTCATTATATTCACTTATACACAACTCCTATTGGGAAACATATGAATCCACCTTTTATCCAGCCAGTTAACTGGCAAGGTCTGGTTTGGTTTCTTTTACAGCATATCAATTTCTGGGTTATTTAATGCCGACAAGATTTTTATAGCATTCACGGTGGATCATATGTACTAGTTCCACTTAAGGTCTGGTTGGTTTGCTTTGGTTTGGTTTGTTTTACGGCATATCAACCTCAATGGGTTATTTAATACCGACAAGATTTTTATAGCTTTAACGATGGATCATGTACGAGTTCCACTTAAGGTCTGTTTGGTTTGGTTTGGTTTGGTTTGGTTTATGGCATATCAACCTCAATGGGTTATTTAATGCTGGCAACATTTTTTTAGCTTTAACAATGGATTTTATGTACGAGTTCCATTTAAGGTGTGGTTGGTTTGGTTTGTTTTACAGCATATCAACCTTAATGTGTTATTTTATGCCGACAAAATTTTCATTGTTGGGAATAATTTTTTTTTTTCAAAAAATCTATTTCGGGTAAGAATTTTATTTTTTTTCAAAAAATGTATTGCTGGTAATATTTGTTTTTTAAAAATGTATTGCTGGTAATAATTTTTTATACAATGTATTTCTGGTATTAAAACCCATTTTTACACTTTCATAGTTTTGATCCAAGTTTGGGGGTTAACTATTTGCCCATAGTTGGGACCCTAACAGGTGCTACCACCCCAGGTCAGGATGGACCTGGGAACACCAGCAATTAAGATGTAGTTCCACACTCCTCAAAACCTCCTTATCAGAGGTCTTGCTGTTGGATGTAGTTTATCGTCTTACCCTGGACACAGATATAGTTTATTGTCATACCCAGGTTTCACCCTTCTGCAGAGATGCAGTTGGCATATTCTGCAGCTCCACAGGGCTGGCAAGAGGTACAAAGGAAAGTGTATGACCTACCAAATGAGCTAAAAAGGAAGTTGTGGAGAGCCATGATTGCCTATGTCCTGAAGAAACATGGCACATAGAAGAATAAATTTAATCAAAAATGTATAATGGAAATACTTCATTCCAGAATTGAGATAAATTTTTTTGGTTTATTTGCTGGCAACATATTTTTTTTTTTTTGACGTTTTATATTACCATCTCCTGTGAAAATGTCAGTGTTCTGACTCATGTCAAACAAAGAGCCAGTTGTTATGAAAACAGTTTGGTGAGGTTTTAAACACTTGTAAAAAAAAAAAAAAAGGAGCAAAAAAAATAAATAAATAAATAAATTTTCTTGTTTGTTTATCTAGATTGCTCAGAGTTTTGCTTGGGGAATTTTTAAAATCTGGCCAAGACTGACTAATAACAACAACAACATCCCCACCATGACAGAATTACAGACGCTAGATTTGCCAAAATCAATGGAGAAGCGAATTTATATCGATGCTAACTTTGTGAAGGCTTATTTACATTCCATGCATTTCTTGGACAATTGAATTCCTTTATGCCGTTAATAATGTTCCAACGTTTCGGTTGAATGGTTTTGTATTCTTTTTCAGTTGAATAATGCATAAAAATGATTCATTTTTACCTTTAACATGGAAAACAACAGTAAATGCTTGAGAGAATACCAATATATATCTTTTACATATATTTTCATCATTTCACTCCAAATAATGCAACAAGTTATGGAGTGTTAGAGAATATGATTAAAAAAAAAAACAATATCAAACAGAAAGATGACAGGGAGAAGAAGACAGCAGATAACAATTACATCCATGGCCAATCTATAAGGCCGTTGATGTAATACCATGAGAGAGAAGAAACTGTTAGCATAGAACTTACGGTTACATCCAGCCATTTCAAGTGTAAAATGATGAGACCTTGCCGCCAATCTATAAGGCAGTTTATGTAATACCGAGAGAGAAGAAACTGGATGTAATACCCCATTTCAACTTTAAATGAGAGACCTTTGCCGCCAATCTATAAGATGTAATACCCTGAAAGAAGAAACTGTTAGCATAGAACTTACGGTTACATCTAGCCATTTCAACTGTAAAATGATGAGACCTTGGCGCCAATCTATAAGGCCGTGGATGTAATACCCTGAGAGAGAAGAAACTGTTAGCATAGAACTTACGGTTACATCTAGCCATTTCAACTGTAAAATGATGAGGCCTTGTCGCCAATCTATAAAGCCATTGATGTAATACCATAAGAGAGAAGAAACTGTTAGCATAGAACTTACGGTTACATCTAGCCATTTCAACTGTAAAATGATGAGACCTTGTCGCCAATCTATAAGGCTGTGGATGTAATACCATGAGAGAGAAGAAACTGTTAGCATAGAACTTACGGTTACATCCAGCCATTTCAAGTGTAAAATGATGAGACCTTGCCGCCAATCTATAAGGCAGTTTATGTAATACTGTGAGAGAGAAGAAACTGTTAGCATAGAACTTATGGTTACATCTAGCCATTTCAACTGTAAAATGACGAGACCTTGCTGTCAATCTATAAGGCCGTGGATGTAATACCTTGAGAGAGAAGGAACTGTTAGCATAGAACTTACGGTTACATCTAGCCATTTCAACTGTAAAATGATGAGACCTTGACGCCAATCTATAAGGCCGTGGATGTAATACCGTGAGAGAGAAGAAACTGTTAGCATAGAACTTACGGTTACATCTAGCCATGTTATCTGTAAATTCATGAGACTTTGCTGCCAATCTTGCACTGTACTCAAATTTGTAAACAGAAAAGTTCATCAGATTAATTACCATGAAAGAACTTGTAGAAAAAGCACAAGGAAGACACATTACGGTGGTGGAAAAGGGATTAAAGCCGAGTTACCAGGTCAGGACCAAAAACATGGCAGATTTTATGAAGAATCTCTAAATATATAGCAGAAGCACCAAATCAGATGTGGCTGTAACATTCAAAGCAAGGACAAATGGCGAGAAAAATTGTCTAGCATGACACAGGAAACAAACTTTCATAGCAGCAGACCTAACCATTGATTTAATTTAATTATATATATATATATATATATATATATATATATATATATATATATATACAGTATTTACATTATTTGGACTATTGACCTCATCTTTATTCGCCATATTTATCACAACGTTTACGGCTGTTGTATGCTCCGGCCTTCTTTAGGTGGTTGGAAATTGAACTGAACCCTTTATTTGATCACTGGGGTAGACTGTTCTAGTTCCACGTGCCATGTTTGATGGATGTCAGTTATCAGTTATCTCCTGCTAATTTTCCCTCTGAAAGTTCTCCACTGCCTTAACCGGGTATTGAACTCACACTCTTTGGGTCTGTCACCGGATCTAACCAACGCCTTTATCCACTGTCCCATGTGTCCAAACGCTGTAATAAATATGGCAACAGAGATGAGGACAATAGTCCGAATAATGTAAATAATGTACATAATACCTCATCTCAGAAATATAGACAGACATATATATATATATATATAATTAAATCAAGCCCTACCACTGACACAAGACAGAGGTGCTTGCAGAGGTGTTGAGGTCTCACAGTTATACAGACACATACTAATATATACGCATACACACATCACGCACACTCCCAAAGAACTAAAAGATAACATACACTCAACACACACATCCCATTCCCAGCAACCAATAAAACTGTCAAAATGACCAAGGATGAAATTCTTAAAGTTTCCTCCCTTCTATTTGAAGAACAACTTGAAAGAGGCCATGTGACCAACACAAGGACTGACCAAAATTAACGTAAAAAAACAAAAAACAAATGAAAACTACAGATAAAGTTCGCTTTCTTCAGAAACAATCATTCACTCCTACTAACAAGCAGAACTTTTTTTTCTGATGATGATGGCCATACTGGCCGAAACTAGTTGAGGAAACTTATTTAAATAATAAAACAATACAAATATTAATATACAACCAGCGTGTCTGACAATTTTAATTTTTTAATACGTTTTTGTCCGAAACACACACATATATACATATATGAAATGGACAAAATCCGAAAATTATTTTAAGACATTTTATGTTTATACATTCTTTTTATAGATACAAATATTTAAGTAAAGTTTAAATACATTAAATTCGACTTTGCATACCGAATGCACCTCTGTGACCAAATCGGTAAAGGCATGTCAAGCTAAATGACGGTTCCGTATAGGATACATGTTTGAATCCTGTCGGAGGTCGAATACTTTCTGTGAAAATTTCTCGAACATTCAGGCCAGTAAATATTGTTTAATACTGTTTATTATAAACAGAGCATTTACTTAAATATTTGTATACCTTCAGGAAAGGCATTAATCCACCTCTTCTGCCATGTTACTTATGGGTTAATTAGTAAAAAATGGTATCACTAAACTATTATTATCTTGGAAAAAAAAAAAAAAAATTCTTACAATCTAAAAGTATTTTCTGGCTTTAAATAACCTGCAAAGGGTTGATAAGCCATAGAAAATGAATCAATCAATTTCTTTCTAATTTCCATGCTTTCTTTATAATTTATTCTCTTACTTTCTTATTTCAATTCTTTATTTGCTTCTTTCTTTCTTTCTTTCTTATTTCAATTCTTTATTTGCTTCTTTCTTTCTTATTTCAATTCTTTATTTGCTTCTTTCTTTCTTTCTTATTTCAATTATTTGCTTCTTTCTTTCTTATTTCAATTATTTGCTTCTTTCTTTCTTATTTCAATTCTTTATTTGCTTCTTTCTTTCTTATTTCAATTCTTTATTTGCTTCTTTCTTTCTTTCTTATTTCAATTCTTTATTTGCTTCTTTCTTTCTTTCTTATTTCAATTCTTTATTTGCTTCTTTCTTTCTTATTCTTTTTCTTTCTTATTCAATGCTTTATTTGTTTGTTTGTTTGTTTCTTTCTTTCTTATTTGATTATTCTCTTTCTTTCATATCATGATACGATCTTTGGTGTTTTTTTTTCTTATTTATCTTCTTTCTTTCATGTCTTTTAGATTTATTTACATTCTCGAGGATATAACTCCAGTGGCCACAAAGTGAGAGATCATTTTATATATTGATCATAATATAAAATTGATCCCCCACTTATATTCACATTATAATTTGTTGCTTGTTTATCAAATTCTGATTAAGCATCAATCCACCTCATCTCCCTACAGCTATGGGTTAATTAGTAAGACCTGTATCAATAAACTGTTATTAACTCTAAAAAAAAAAAAAAAAAAAAAAAAATATCTTACCATCTAAAAATATTTCTTGTCTTTCTGCAAAGGGTTGATAAACCATAAAAATTGGGTGAATAATAGTATTACAAAAAACAACAAATAAGCAAAAAATGGTTAGTCTGAGAATAGTAGGATGAGTGTTACCATTAATACCAGTATAAAAAAAAATGGTTGGGTGAAGTTGCCAGGCAGAATGTTTAAACTAAATCCTGAAGAATCACCCCACTGAGCGGAATATCCTCACACAGCCTCGCCCCCCCCACCGGATCTGACCCACTCCAAAAAACAAAGAAACACTGGCCTATCAGTCATATACTTAGTGGGTACTTGTATATACTTACATACATTCTGATATACTGAAAATAGATGATAGGTGCTGAAAGGAGGGCAGCTTTAGGAGGCGGGGGGGGAGAGAGTAGGTGGTTAAGGAGGGTGTTGAAATGTGCCTGTTGACTTTCCTGTGTCAAGGCACACAGTATGCTTCCATTGATAAATAGCCGGAGTTGGAAAGAGGTTTGTTTTAAAAAGCCACCATTCCCCATATTTATCCAGCCATCTCCTGACTTATCAATTAACTGGGACTAACAGACTATATATATATATATATATATACATATATATATATGCACACACACATGTGACAGAGTGTGTGTGTGTGTGTGTATATATATATATGTGTGTGTGTGTGTGTGAGAAGTGTTTGTGGTAATGTATTTGTCAATATCTGTATCTCAACATCATCATCATTCAACTTTCAAGATCTCAAATATACAATGACCCAAATATGAACTTCCTAAAATTTAATCAAACTGTCAATATATTATATATATATATATATATATAATTATTTATTTAAAAATATGATTCCAACTCGCAACATAAGAGGTCTCATGTTTCAAAACAACTCTACTTTTGTATCGAGCACTATTTTTTAAAAATAATAACTAAAATACAAAGGAACTTTGGATTATTTACCTAACCAGTTCCTTCCTATTTTCTATATATTTTCACATATTGTGTGTGTATATATATATATATATATATATATATATATATTTATTTATTTATTCCCCCATGGATACACAGGCATGCGTGTATACACACATACACAAATATATATAAAATACACAGAAATGCACATATATAAAAACACAGACATATAAAACACACATACATTATATATAGACATGCACACACATATATATATATATGTGCACACACTAACATATATTCAAACATGCACATTCATGTAAGTAACCACACCTATGTATATAAATACAAAAATACATACACATGTATTATATATTCCTATACAGACATTTTGACATGAACAATAGTTTATAATTCTCAGAGAAGATAATTCAAAATTACTAAAGAGATGTCGAAAAAACAATGGGTTACATATATGTATGTATGTGTGAGTGTGCAAATATATAGAAAAATAAGAAAGAACACATTAGGTAAATAATCCGAAGTTCTTTAGTATTTTTGTTTTTATTTTTAAAAATCAGTGCTCAATACAAAAGTAGAGCCTAAATTATAAAATTTCACTTCAGGATGAAACAGAGCTCTTGTTTTTGAAACATGAGAACTCTTTTATATACATATATATACATACATATTCATATATATATATATATATATATATATATATATATATATATATATATATATATATATATACATATATATATATATATATATATATATATATACATATACATATATATATATATATATATACATTATTTATATATATATATATATACATATACTTTCATATATATATATATATATATATATATATATATATATATATATATATATATATATATATATATATATACATATATACATATCATATATATATATATATACATATACATTCATATATATATATATATATATATATATATATATATATATATATATATTATATTTGATTGATGAGTTTTCTCACATCAATCTAACAAAATATTTAGCTCTATCTCTGATATTGAGCACTTTCTAATAAGTACCATGCACATAATATATATATATATATATATATATATATATATATATATATTGGTTGGATTGATGTGAGTTTGTGACGCTGGGTTTCACACTTTTGTGATCGTCAGACAAACTGATTAATTTTGGATTTATGTAGATTGCTTATATTGGTGTTATTATTATAATATATTATATATATATATATATATATATATAGTATACATAATATTATTTTAAAATTTATTTGCATATAATTTTTTATGTGTTTATTGTTATTCTAATTGTATTTTTAACAGCTGACATAAACTTAAGTAAAATGAGCTCAGGCAAGTTTTTTTTTTCCATATAATATTTAAGAAAAACCGCCATATCTTCGAAAATGACTTAACACAAATTGACTTAAGTCGAGGTATCACTATATATATATATATATGTATGTATGTATATATATATAACAGAGGATTTCTGTGTCTCTTTCTGTCCATGTGATACCTTTTCACTCAAGATCCATCCAACCAATTTTGACCAAACTTGGTACATACATACTTGTTGCTGATCTGACTTGAGCAAACTGCATAAGTGGGACTCGTATATAAAATTCATTGTTAACCTTCAGCAAACTAGAATGAAAGTTTTGAACACATAATGAGGAAAGAAAGTTTGAAGTGTTTGACACTCACAGGGCATATAGAAAGCAAATGTGGCAGTGGCACACAAACCTGATGAGCTCATGTAGATGGCAGAACACTAGTGGGGGATAACAAAAACACTAAAAGCTACAAGGGATAGGAAGCAGTGGAGAGCCATGATTGGCTACATTCTGAAGGGACACAGCACATAGAAGCAGTTACGTCAATTAAAAATGAAAATTTATATGATTTACACTGTTTAGAAATAAAAAAATTTATATCAAATAAGAATAATGATAAAACAATTGGGCTTAAATATATATATATATATATATATATATATATATATATATATATATATATATATATATATATATATATATTGTGTGTGTATTTAGGCAGCATATTTTCATTTATACACATTTCATTAAATAATATAGACAAGTGTTGTCTATTTATTTTATCTAAAATTTGTTCGTAACATCTGATAAGTTTGATAACATTATCATTAAACAAAGAAAGAAATTCACAATATTGATCCATATTTTTTTAATATAATCTAAGCTTTCGGCTTACTTAAGCCATTATCAAAGATGTAAATCACAAACATATTAAACAATATACGGACACGACAGTGATGATAGTCTGTCATTGTTTACATAGTTGATCACTAAGCAACGATAAACACGCGCATATAAGACGCTAGAAGCTAAAATTGCACCGCATCTCATGACGTCACACATGACTACACGAGAGTGAATTGTAGAATGAAGTAAGGAAAGCCGTTGGTATAAACCAATGGCTTCTGTTACCAATTATAGAAATTATAGACATTTAAGAATATTTGTAGAGATTCCATAGTTGATTTTGTTTAGGTTGGGTTTTAACTGTTTGATGTATAATGCTTCAAGTATTTTTTAGTTTTTGTCTATTGTTTTTCATGTCGAAGTATAGTTGTGTTTTTAAAAAGACAAGTATTTTACGGAATTGTGTGTGCGGGCAGGCATGTTGTTTTAAATGCCTAAAAATGTTAGAGTTTTCATTAAAATGTAGTGTCAAGCGTCATGAAAGCGAGTTTGTGGTGTGAACAACATAAATATTATTTAATTCGTTGGAGATACACTCTCCCAAAGGGCACTTGAATTTATAAACTATGTTGGTTTTTTGCAAATCGCTAACCGGGGGAGAAGAATCATTGCGAAGTATTAAGTTGGATATACTAGATTTAGTGTAGTATATGATTAATTTAATTTTTTTGCTAGGATCTGTAGTTGATATATCAGAATTTACTAAATTTTTTAGTATGTTTTCATTTTGTTTATAATTAGTATGCATTTGATTACGATATAGGAGATTAATATATTTGAGATCAGTAGAAGCAGTATTATGTACAATTTGCTTATTATTGAGATTTCTAAGAAAGCATCTTATTAGTTCATCAACTATATAGTTTGGAAAGCTATTATTAATAAATGTCTGTTTTATATTCTTAAGTTCACTGTAAAAAATCTGTTTTGTGGATGAATTAGTTTCTGCACGATGTATTAGATTCTTTATAATTGCTATTTTGTAGTAATATGGGCATTCGCTCTTGTAGTTAAGTGTACATGAATTTATGCTTGTAGGTTTTTTGTATGGCGAAATAGTAAATTTGTTATTATTTGTGTTTATCAATATGTCAAGGAAGGGGATTTTATTATTAGTATTGAGTTCATATGTGAATTTAAGGACAGAATTATTTTGGAACCGTTTTTGAAGTTGAATTATTTCATCTGTATTTTTAACTAACATAAGAATATCATCAACGTATCTTAGGGAGATTGCTGGTTTTTTAAAATCTGTAAATAACTTATTTTCGAGGTTCGACATGTAGAAATTGCTAAATGTCGGGCCCAGTACTGAACCCATGGAGACACCATCACGTTGTATATATATATTGTTATTATGATCGAAGAAAGGGACTTCAGTAGTACAAGTTAATAGTAGTTTTCTTAATATATTAGGATTAATTTTAAGTGGGGTAAAGATGAGTTACTGTATATATTTCTTATGATTATGTCAATAGTTTCACTAACAGGGACATTGGTAAATAAGTTTTCAACATCAAGTGAAGCCATGATTTCATTGTCAGGTTTTTTCACTTTTTAGGATTTGGATTACTTCTAATGTTGACTTAACACTATATTTACTAGGAAGATAGGGAGTAATAAGTTGGTTGATGTATTTTGTTAGATGATATACAGGAGTTGGAATTTGCGATATGATAAGACGGAGAGGATAGTTAGGTTTATGTGTTTTTATAGTGCCATATATGTAGCCAGGTCTATAATCACCAACAATTTTAGGGAGTTTTAAAGAGTTCTGTTCAGCATTATTAGCATTAATAAGTTTATTAAGCTTTGATTTTAGTTGGTTGGTCGGGTTCTTGTTAAGTTTTTTAAACTTTATGTGATCATGGAGTATGTGGTCTAGTTTTTTGTTGTAATCCAATTGTTTAGGATGATATACGACGATCGCTAAAGCATGAAACCCAGGGTCACAAACTCACATCTATCCAACCAAATATGTTAGCTCTATCTCTGATATTGAGCGCTTTCTAATAAGTACCGCGCATATAATATATAAATAATTATACATATATATATTTATTTATATTTATATACACTTTTCACATATATATATATATATATATATATATATATATATAACTATAGTTTTGATGTATGCTATATTTATCAGAGATAGAGCGTATGTAAATATGAAAGTGAACATTGAAGTCAACACTCAGAGGTGATGGACTGTTTCATGCTAAATGCAATCACCATGCATAGAAAAATGGAAGATTTGCGTTTAGCATGAAACACTTTGTCGCCTGAGTGTTGACTACAATGTTCACTTATATACACACATTATATAATACTTTGCCATGCTGAAGAATGCATGGCAAATTTATAAATTACTAAAAAAAAAGAAAAAAAAAACAAAACAATGGTAATTTATATTAAATATTTAGAGCCCACCCTCTGCAAGCAGGAGTGGCTTTCGTTATTTTTAATGGCATATCAACACATTATGGGTCATTTAATTTATTTAACTTCATTAGGCACTTTTAAGTAATAAAAATTTTATATATGTTATTCTGCTTTCACAGTTGAATACATGGTAGATGATACTCAACTTTTGTGCATGTACATGTTTGTGTGGATATGATTACTAGAGGTGTGTGTTTTATATTGTAGTTTTGCTCAGGTTATATTTTGGAATACAGTTTGATTTAAGAAATTGTAGGATATTATATGGATTAATGGATTAGGATATTATATGGATTAATGTCATGAAATTGTTTTTCATGTTTGGTTGATTTTGTTTGGCATATTAACTCATATGGATTATTTAATCCTGAAATCTAAATAATTTGAATTCAATTTTATGGCTTCAACTACAGATAAAATGTATTGTTGGTTATTTTACTATAAATATGTTTCATTGGTAATTTATAAATATATATATATATATATATATATATATATATAGATACACCTAGTGAGCCAGATAAACCTACCTAGGTTTCACCTAAGCGGATCGTCAGGGAAAGTTTGGCCAAACTTTCCCTGACGATCCCGCTTAGGTGAAACCTAGGTAGGTTTGTCTGGCTCACTAGGTGTATCTAGGTCTGTTCTACGGTTGTATTGAGCTCTTTTGTTAGTTAGTTGTTACTCGTATCGGGGTTTTTTTTTTAGGCTTCAGACCTGCATCTGTGCGATTTTTTGACGACAGTTCATGTTTGTAGCTCTTTTTCTTTTTTAAAACTTTTTTTCCCCTCGAGATTGATTTGATTAGCAAATCAAAAATTCGAGGGTTTTTCGAAACGAGTCTAGTTATCTATATTTATATATATATATATATATATATAGTTTATAAAAAAACTAGGTAATCCGTATGGGTAAACCTAAGGAGGATAAAATCCAGAGAGCTCAATATAAATTCAGAGCAAATAATTTAAATAAAAACAGACCACTTTAAGGTTCAATGTAATAAATTATTTTACCACAGCTCTTTTAAAAGGACAATCTGATTTTACTTCCAAACAAAGAAAAAAAAAAAAAAAAAAAAAAAAAAAAGATCCTGGAATAATATATATATATATATATATATATATATTATTCCAGGATCTTTACCCAACTTATTCAAGATGATCCTCGCCCTCTCTAACCTTCTAACTTTCTATCATGCAAATTTACATTGAGCACTGTTTTATAAAAATATCAATAAGAACACCGGATTATATATCTTACTGTTCTTTCTTTTTACTATGAGATATATATATAATGTATAGATTTTTTTAAAGAAAAATCCTGTTAACTGTATTTTAAAGGAAACATTGTGCAGCGCCTACAAAATACAGTTAATTCATTTCGTTGATTTAATAAATCATTATTTTTAGGAAAACTTAATAATATATAAAATTTCATGTAAACACATAGGAGATGGGTTATTTAGTGACCTACAAATTCTCGTTTTTTTGTTTGTTTGTTTTTTTCCTAATTTCCATGTTACTGTCGGGGGTTACCACTATCTTTTAAATACCAAAAATATATATAGTATATTATTTCCAACATTTTAAAATGATAATGATACATTATATATATATATATATATATATATATATATATAATTTAAATAAAAGCAGACCACTTTAAGGTTCCATGTAATAAATTATTTCACCACAGCCCTTTTAAAAGGACTGCGGATCATCAGACTTTACTTCCAAACAAAAGTCTGATGATCCGCAGTCCTTTTAAAAAGGCTGTGGTGACATAATTTATTACATGCACCTTAAAGTGGTCTGCTTTTATTTAAATTGTATATATATATATATATATATATATATATATATATATATGTATTGCTGGTATTTTTATGATGAAGATCTACTTTTATACTTTCATAATTTTTTTCTTTGTTTGGTTCACTATTTGCCCAAAGCTGGAACCCTAACAGGTGCTACCACCTCAGGTCAGGATGGAACTAGCAAAAACAGCAATTAAGAAAGAGGTGGTTACACACGCCTCAAAACCTCCAATCTCCCGATCAGAGGCATTGCTGCCAGTTGTAGTTTATCATCATACCCAGGACTAGGTAATATATGAGAAAATGTGAATGAACAAGTGAGATCAGAGGCCTTGCTCTGCTGGATATAGTTTACTATCATACCCAGGACTAGAGTGGCTTTTAGTTCTGAGTGTAGTTTATCTGTCATATGGTTGTATACAAATATTTCATTTTGATTGCGTGGAAAAAGATATAGGCTACTTGGTTTCAGTGAGAAAATGAAAGAGAGAAAAAAAGGGGAGGTAAAACAGTTTAACGTCTGTTTCAGTGAAATGGAAAAAGTTGTCAATTTCAAATTTTTTCACTTGTACCCCCTTACTTCTTAAAATAACAACCAGTAATATACATTCATATATTTTTTTTCTCTTTTGATCAAGCTCTCCCACAGTGACAAGCAAAAACTATTCAACTCTTCTATGTCTTATCTACGATAATTGTTTCATTTTTCTTCCTCCTTTTTTTTGTTTAAAAAATTAAAAATTAAATTAACATTTGCTCAAATTTTTATCTGATTTATATTGGCTAAAAAAAAAAACAATTCATATTGTACATTATATTTTGAAAACTTAGAGAAATCCTGTCGGGAATAACCGTGCATGGTCCAATCAGCTATTAACTAGGGAGCACCATTTCAGGACTATAAAAGAACGGGTATAACCTTTCTCTCTGAAATGTAATAGTGCCAACATGTGTTTTGTTTTGATGAGGGTGGAGTTAAGTATCTTTTGCCCTGGGTGGTTGGCTACGAAACATATATGCACATATGCAACTGGCACACATGTATGTATGTATGTATGTATGCATGTATATTTCCTCATATATATATATATATATATATATATATATATATATACACACACCATATTTTCTGTCTTACATGATGTACTTTTTTCCCTGAAAAATATGTGTGCATCTTCCAAGACGAATGTAAGGCAACGCCCAGTCTCAAGTAAGATTGGACGTTCACCTAATTGGCTTGACTGATAGGGACGTGCATTTGTATGTTGTGTCATTATACTATAATGTTAGCTATCTAATTCAGCCTTTTATCTGATGTAATCTCAGTACTTAGCTGTTACAAGTATTTCCAAGACTATAACCCTTCCTGGAGCCAAGCCACAAGCTTAAACATGCTCTGCTCTTGACTATTATGTCATTGCCGTACAAACAAAATCAAACAGGGTGTCAGTATGTGAGGGACGCATGGTGAATGTGTTGTTGTACGAGAATAACTTTTTTTTTCTTAGAAATTTCTTTCCAATATTAGGGTGTGTCCTCCAAGCTACAGTCTCTTGCAAGCTAGCAAATATAGTGTATATATATATATATATAATAGTATATATATATATATATATATATATATATATATATATATATATATATATATATATATATATATATATATATATATATATATATATATATATATATATATATATATATATATATATATATATATATATATATATATATATATATATATATATATATATATATATATATATATATATATATATATATATATATATATATATATATATATATATATATATATATATATATATATATATATATATATATATATATATATATATATATATATATATATATATATATATATATATATATATATATATATATATATATATATATATATATATATATATATATATATATATATATATATATATATATATATTATAAATTATTTAAAATATGGTTTTTTCCGCTACACAGTTCTAGCCATGTTTCAAAAATGGAAGCTAAAAGCCACGAATTTAATTTTGTAATTAAATTAAAGACATTAGTTCCATTTCATCCTCAAGCGAATTTTGTCTGGTAAATTGGATTCATCTGTAACCTTGGAAACATGAATTATGATTTTAGCTGTGTCTTTAAAACCCAGTAATTTTAAAAGTTACTCAGTAGCAAATATAAGAGCCAAACTGCTGTGTCACATCTAATTTTCAATATGACAATAGAAGTAACTTCAATAGAAGAAAAACCTTAACTTTAGACACTTTTCTTACAATAAACACCTCAAAATTAGACACTTAGCCTTCCATACAATAAACACCTTAACATTGGACACTTGTTCTGCTATACAATAAAAACTAGATATTTGTCTTTCCATGTAATAAATGCATCAACATTAAACACTTGGCCCTCTATGCAATAAAAACTGAATGTTAAACAGCCTGCCAGAAATATGGAATACATTTGTGTACAAAATCGACTGTTGTTTTTCTTCTTTTATTTACTCTTCAGAATATGAGGAAAATATTAACAATCTGAAAAAAAAAACAAAAAAAAAACAAACTATCATTTGTAAATCAATACTGCTTATTTAAGAAAATATTTTTCCACTTTGATGTTTGAAAAGATTTTGCTGCAAACCAAAGTGTGGTACTTTTTTCTTTACTAAAACATTATCACCGACAATTTTCTAATTTCATTATCAAAGAATGAAAACAGAAAAATTTCAAAATTCACCAAAAATTTCATAAGCAAAGAAAATTTTGTTTTGCTGATGAAATTAATATTTAAATAAGTAGTGAATCAGTATTTAAATAGGTGAAGGTGAACCTGGGAACAACAGCAATTAAGAGATGGTTCAATACTCCTTAAAACCTCCAATCTCCAAATAAGATACTTGCTGCTGGTTGTAGTTAATCGTCATACCCAGGAATGGCAGAAGATTTTCATGCAGTAGTTTGCCATTTCTTTCTGCAGCAGACTGGTGGCCAGTCAAGGCTATAGGACTCAGTCAGCCCTGCTGGGGGGGGGGGAGAAAAGTCATACCTTTCCCAAAGGTACTTGCTTCTAGGTGTATGTAATGAACCTAAATGGAATTCAAACATGGGTATTGATTTGATTTGTTTGTTTAATGGCATATCAACTCCTTATGGGTCATTTAATACCAAAATTTAATTTTCTTGGTAGCTTTGAAGTAATAAAAATATATGTTACTAGCAGTAGAGCCCAGCGTTGCCTGGGGATGTAACAATAAGAGATAGATCAAGTATCGACCATCATAAAGACTGAAAAATAAAATTGACGAAGATTATTGTTTAAGGTTGACGGACACGCATGTCTTAATTAGTTTTTTTTTGTTTTGTTTTGTTTTTGTTTTTTTACGAATTGGTCAAACTCAAACAAAAACATTTTTTCAATCGTTATGAGTCTACCGATTGAATAGAATTTTATTATAAACAATTGTCTTGTAAATGGAATTTTTAAAGCATTCTGAATGTAAAAATAAAGAAAAAAAGTGTGCAAGACAATAAGAAACACTACCTGCCAAAAAAAAGTGAAGTTTTGTTGGAATTGGTTGAAAAATGTAGGAAATCCGATCCCATATATAAACGAACAAACACACACAAACAACCTGGGTTTTATAATAAGTATAACTCGATATGAGTTGTCCCCCTTTCATTCTCGCGACAGTGATGCCTTTTTCATGTTTTCAAATTGATTTTGTGCAAAAACAATTGTGTTTTTCCAATTTTTAGTGCTGTCAGAACCACCGCAAAGTAATTTTACGGAGTCCTGTGAAGTTTTGTTGAAATCGGTTGAAAAAGTAGGAAATCCGATCCAATATATAAAGAACAGACACACACACACACAACCTGTGTTTTATAATAAGTATGATTATGCTTTCACAATTGAATACATGGTAGATGATACTCTGCTTTTGTGCATATACGTATTTGTGTGGACATAATTACTAGAGGCGGTGATATGCATGTTTTATGTTGTAGTCTTGTTGAGGTTATATATTGGAATACAGTTCGATTTCTTTAAGAAATTGTAGGATATTATATGGATTAATGGATTAGGATATTATATGGATTAATGTCATGAAAGAGTTCTTTGATGTTCATTGGTTGGTTGATTTTGTTTAGCAGCCTATCAACACGTATATGACTTAATAAATGCTGAAATCCAAATATTTTGAACAATCTTATGGCTACAACTACAAATGAAATGTATTGTTGGTAATATTACTCTAAATACAGAATGAACGAGAGTTTTAAAATGATTATAATGCAAAGTAAGCAATTGTGAAACCAACAACACATATTTTGGTTTGGTTTGTTTTACGGCATATCAACACCTCAATGGGTTATTTAATGCTGAAAAGAATTTTATTGCTGGCAATAATTTTTTTCTTCAAAAATTCATTGCTGGTAATAAACTTTTACAAAAATGTATTGCTGGTATTAAAACCTATTTTTACACTTTCTTAGTGTTTTGACCGCAGTTTAGGTAGGGTTAACTATTTGCCCATAGCTGGGACCCTAACAGGTGCTACCACATTGGATCAGAGTGGATCTGGGAACACCAGCAATTAAGAGGTGGTTCCACACTCCTCAAAACCTCCTTATCAGAGGCCTTTCTGTCAGATGTAGTTTATCTTTTTTACCCAGAACGCGGATGTAGTTTATCATCATATCCAGGATGTGAACATATATTTTGAAATAAATGGCGATGAAATAAATGGCGATGAAATTACAACAAATTTTCAACTGTTCCTCCATTTTCTTGAATAATGAAGGTTGTACGTTTCGTCAAATTATTGACAGACTATCCATAACTTGAGGTGTGCGCTCAGCGTCTAAGGAATTTTTCCCACTTAAAGAATATCAAGCAGCGTCTTTGTGGTTTCAAATTTTTCTATCAGATGAGTCATTGTTGATAGGACAAAAGGACCACATTTTAAATTGATCCTTGTTTTATAAGCTCTCATTGTTGATTTTTTTTTTGTTTCGTCTTTGTAACTTACACCTGAAGATGATCTTAGAAAAGATGAAAAGTACTTGAGTTAACGAAACCTACAGTGCCTTCCTTGACAAATTTCATTCTAACTTCAAGAAATTGATTAGACAAATGGAAAAGATCAGTATAAAAATAGACACAATATGTCTATATTACTCAATGAAACATTTCAATGTAAATATGCTGCATATATATATATATATATATATATATATATATATATATATGTATTTATTTATTGTGTATATTTAGGGGCAGCAATTTTTCATTAATGCATGTTTCATTAAATAATATAGACAAGTTTTGTTTATTTATTTTAAGTAAGTTCCTTTCATATTGTCTGATAAGCTTAATAACATTATCATTGAAAGATGAAAGGAAATCACCACATTGATACATGTTTAAATCCAATCCAAGCTTTCGGCTTACATAAGCCATTATCAAAGATGATAATTACTTTTCAATATATAAACCAATACACAGACAAAACAATAATAATAGTCTGTTTTTGTTGCATGAAAAATTTTAGAGCAACGACTAATTTGTGTATATGAGACACGGAAGCGAAAATCGCGTCACAGCTCATGACGTCACACATTCATTGTCTGTTATATTTAACAATATATGATTGAATAATGATCTGCTGCCCTATATATATATATATATATATATATATATATATATATATATATATATATATATAATTAAATGAACTAAGTCTGACAATTATTTTAAGATATTTTATTGTTATACGTTATTTATATATACACAAATATTTAAGTAAATGGTCTGTTTATAATAAACAGTATTAACAACATTTACTGGCCTGAGTGTCTGAGAAATTACATAGAAAATATAAGTTCTCTGACAGGAATCAAACATATATTCTATACGGAACCGTCATATAGCCTGATGTGCTATACCATTTAGCAATAGAGGAAGTGCCTGGTTAGAAAGGTCGAATTACTGTTTGTCTTTGTAGCTTAAAAACAGTAATTCGACCTTGCTAACCAGATGCTTCCTCTATAGCTAAATGGTATAGCATGTCAGGCTATACAACGGTTCCATGTAGGATACAGGTTCAATTCCTGTCAGTGGACCCACATTTTCTATGAAATACTTGTATCTATAGAAATAGTATATAAACAAAATATATATATATATATATATATATATATATATATATATATATATATATATATATATGAACAAATATAGTTTTAAGGTGTGCTATATTTATGAGGATAAAGTGCTCAATATCAGTGATAGAGCACGTGTAAAAGTGGCCTGACAATTGCGTCTAGCATGAAACAGACTGTCGCCTCTACGTTTTGACTTCAATGTTCACTTTTATATATATATATATATATATATATATATATATATTTGAAGAAATATAGTTTTAAGGCGTGCTATATTTATGGGATAAATCACTCAATATCAGAGATAGAGTGTATGTAAATGTAATTTAAAAGTGAACAGTCAAGTCAACACTCAGAGGCAACAAGCTGTTTCATGCTGCCTGACGATTGCATCTAGCATGAAACAGCTTGTCGCCTCTGAGTGTTGACTTCAATGTTGTCTCTCTCTCTCATATATATATATATATATATATATATATAAAATAAAAAAGAAAGAACAGTAAGATATAAAATCCAGTGTTCTTATAGATATTTTATTTTTACAAAATAGTGCTCAATGTAAATTTACAGAGCATTAATATTATAAATTAATTGATTTAAAATATGGTTATTTTCATACACAGTTCAACCATGTTTCAAAAATAGAAGCTAAAACCCCTAATTTTATTTTTGCAATTAAATTAAAAGCATTAGTTCCATTTCATCTTCAAGCAAATTTTGGAGTCTATATATATATATACACGCACACACACACACGTAGGCCAAACAATTCATGAACCAAAAACATGTCAAAGACAACAAATACAAAAACACAAGTCTGAAAAGTGGCAAAGTGATGCCACTTCATGTTGCAATTTCAGTAAACTAGTTAAAGTAAATAAAAAATAAGAATGAAGAAAGAAAAAAAATAGACCATGAGTGAAGGGGAAAATACGATTTAATCGAAAGGTTTACAGAGCAACCATGTAGATAAATGAAAACTTGGCCATAATCCCAAGAAAATAAAACAATATACAGCTGTGAATGTTTTTCTGCAGTAATTCAGCCTTTCCTAATAATTGGCGGAGTTGGGAGTTATTTGAAAATGGGTTCGGGGGGGGGGGATAGAAGTGTTGAAGTGGATAAAAATAGGAGGTGGGGTAACCTGAGGAGCAAGTGCTTGAAATATCTGAAAAAAGTATGTTTGTGTCAGAGAGAGAGATTGAAAATGTTTGCAAGAGGGAAACACAAAAATAAAAAGAATGGTACAAGAAATAACAAAAGAGAGAGAGAGAGAGAGAGATTGACTGATTTAAATTTTTTTGGTCTATCAAACCTTTGTGAGTTATTTAAAGCCCGAACATATTTTAGATTGGCAGAACATATTTTTTTTTCTACTATTTAACCCATAGGGGAGGGGGAAGAGGATGGATTCATACCTTTCCCTATGATAAATAGTGAATGAGAGTGATAGGTGATAAGGAAAGAACTGAATTGAGGTAGCTGTGGAATGAAAAAGAGGAGGCCATTAAAAGACAAGTAGAAAATAAGATGTTTGCAACAGAGAGACGAAAAATTAAAAATAAGGGCACAAGAGATGGAAAGAGAGAGAACATGATAAAGAGTGGTGAAAAGAAGAATTGAGTTGGGTACGTACAGAAAGAGAGTGTGTTTAACGGCATATCAACACCTTCATGGGTCATCTAATGCTAAAATTTAATTTTCTTAGGAGCTTTGAAGTAATAAAAATATGTTATTCTGCTTTCACAGTTGAATACATGGTAGATTACAGGGTGTCCCAAACAATTTGACATCATTTCACAGGCCAATAACTTCGGCAATTCTTGTTGAAATAACCTTAAATTTTCACAGAATATATAGAAACAGATCAGGATTTTATATTAAATGTTTTATTTTTGTTATCGCAATGAGAATCTGCCAGAGAGACGGATCAAGCGTGGTGGAGATGAAGACAGTTTTCTAATGAAATGGCCACCGCGGTCGCCAGACCTGTTCCCATGTGATTTCTTTTTATGGTGAAGGAACTAGTCCCTGCCCCCTCCTCTTCCTGCTAGCATTGACGAACTCAAGCAGAGAATTACTTCCGCACTGAATAATGTTACCAGAGACATGCTACGGCTACTATGGACTTGACATGTGCCATGTCACAGGCGGTGCACATACTTATGAAATTGGTCCCATAATAAACTTATGATGTTCGACACCTAAACAGTTCAATTTCATTGAGCTAGACTTAGTCGTTTTCAAGATAATCGACCTGTCCTACTGCCACAATAATGGTGACATGCCTCCATTGCTCTCTAGGCAGCCAATGTAATGTTAACACAGCATCGCTTGGTAGAGCACTTCCCAGACCGTTAATCAACAACCCGATTGATTTGTTAGTTTAATGGAATATCAACACCTTCATGGTTCATTTAATGCCAAAATTATTTTTCTTGGAGCTTTGACGTAAGAAAAATGTCATTCTGCTTACACAATAGAATACATGGTAGATGATATTCACCTTTTGTGCATAGACATGTTTTGTGTGGACGAGATTAATAGACATGGTGACGTGTATGTTTTACATTGTAGGTTTGTTGAAGAAATTGTCGGACATTATATGGATTAATGTCACAAAAGAGTTCTTTCATGTTAGTTGTTTGATTTTGTTTGGCGACATATCAACACCTCTACGGGTTATTTAATACCAAAATCTAAATAATTTGAATACAATTTTATGGTTTGGTTTGACTTGTTTTACGGCATATCAACCTCAATTGGTTATTTAATGCCAATAAAAGTTTTATTGTTGGCAATATTTTTTTCTTCAAAAATGCATTGCTGGTAATATATATATATATATATATATATATATATATATAAAATTTTTTTCCCCCCAAAATGTATTGTTGGTAATAATTTTTCTTAACACCCCCCCTGACCAAAAAACCCAGTTTTGCCCATAGCTGGGACCCTTAAAAGGTGCTACCACCCTACCTGGGCCAGGGTGAACCTGGAAACACCAAAAATTAAGAGTTGGCACCACACTCCTCATAACCTACTGATCAGAGGCCTTGCTGTTAGATGTCGTTTATCTTCTTACACAGAATGTGGATGTAGTTTATCGTCATACCCTGGATGCCCAATGAATGCTAAATGAATACAAACAGGAGATAATAATGATAGCAACAGTAATTGTTAGGTCAATGAATGCTAAATGAATGCAAACAGGAGATAATAATGATAGCAACAGTAATTGTTAGGTCAATGAATGCTAAATGAATGCAAACAGGAGATAATAATGATAGCAACAGTAATTGTTACGTCAATGAATGCTAAATGAATGCAAACAGGAGATAATGATAGCAACAGTAATTGTTAGGTCAATGAATGCTAAATGAATGCAAACAGGAGATAATAATGATAGCAACAGTAATTGTTAGGTCAATGAATGCTAAATGAATGCAAACAGGAGATAATAATGATAGCAACAGTAATTGTTAGGTCAATGAATGCTAAATGAATACAAACAGGAGATAATAATGATAGCAACAGTAATTGTTAGGTCAATGAATGCTAAATGAATGCAAACAGGAGATAATAATGATAGCAACAGTAATTGTTAGGTCAATGAATGCTAAATGAATGCAAATAGATAATTTCACGATTACTATTAAAAATGTGGTTTTGAAGTAACAAGTAACAAATCCAATACTGTCAGCATTAAGGTTAAGATGTTTTTTTTAGAATCCCAGACAACACTAGTATAACCCTGCTGGTCAGAGAAATGTGCCAAATATACACAGTGGGGGGGATAATATGAATCATGTACATGGCTTGTCAGGGTGGGTATTGAAGAGACATGTGTCTACAAATGCCCCACCCTACCAGCCACCTTTGAAAGAAAGAAAAAAAAACACTTCCATAATATCTACTGCTATGGATCAAGTTGCCTCCCTCAGAACGGCAAAATAAACGACCCTCACTCTACCCTTTGATTCCATCCCCAAGTACCTGGAACGGCAGGGTCTGGGGAGAGGTCAAGGAGGAATAAGCTGGGTTGGGTAGGAAGCCAGGAATTTTTTTTTGTGATTTTTGCAAAGGTGAAAGAAAGATCAGTTGAAGAGTTGGCGCTGGAGTCAAAGTAATAGAAATGTCAGGGAAAAAAAATAGACCTCTTCTTCCCTTTCCTGGAGTGTTTATGTAATGGGATAAAGATGAAGAAGAGGTTTGTTGTTTAGGCTCCGCGAGAGGGGGGGAGGCCAGAGGAGGTGGGGTGGAAGAGACATCAGGGGCCCAGAGGAATTTCCAGAGATTGCTGAGAGGGATGCATCCTTCTTTTTTCTCTCTCTCTACTCGACTCACAAACCACAACCACTGCTTCTACAAACACCCAACCCGAGAAAGATCAGTGCATTTCAGCTCAACTCTGCCCTTCCTGCCGGCTATTCTCTTAAGGCCTCACCTGTCAATAATACTATCTTATAGAGTTACTTATATCTTGATTAAGTAACTTCAATTTAAAAAAAAAAAAAGAAAGAAAAAAACATGGGAGGCTTGGAGGTGGCAGTGGTCAGGTGATGGTTGATTGGATGCAGGAGGGAGGGCTTTGTGTATTTGTTTAACAGAGCTTTGACGAGAAGATAAGCACTCCATGGATGGGTTTCAGTAGTATCTGGGGAGTGGGGAATGCACCCATGGTAGGGGTGAGGGATGTTTACAAGGGGGTGGTTAGTTCAGAATGAGGCCCTGGACAAACAGCAAATAAAATGGGAAAGGGTCTGGTGAAATGGATTGACTGTTGTTAGGGAGAGGGTGTGGCACTGAGAAGAAACAAAGCATAATTATTAAATATAAGTAATTGAGACACAAATTTACCTAATAATTATTATTATTATTATTCTTTTATGTATCTTGTATCAGTTTCTGGTTTGGTTTGTTTTACGGCCTATCAACCTCAATGGATTATTTAATACACACAAGATTTTTATTGTTGGTAATACTTTTTTTTTGAAAATATATTACTGGTAATACTTTTTTTCCAAAAAAATATTGCTGGTATTAAAATCTATTTTTATACTTTCATAGTGTTTTGACCACTTTTGCAGGGGGTAACTATTTGCCCATAGCTGGGACCCTGACAGGTGCTACCACCCCGCTTAATTGCTGTTGTTCCTAAGTCCACCCTGACTTGGGGTGGTAGAAGCTGTTAGAGTCCCAACTATGGGCAAATAGTTAACCACCAAACAGGAATCAAAACGCTATGAATGGTTTATTTAATGCCAACAAGATTTTTATTGCTGGTAATATTTTTTAAGAGTTGTGCCGTGTAGAAGCAGGATAAGACTCTTTTCGCTTGAGGGAAATCGTACAACCAAATGGTTAGAGAAGAAGAACACTAGCGAAGGTCAAAAATGGTAAGTTTGAGCGGTCTCTGTGATTTCTTTGTCAATGAGGAATCATCATTGTATACTTATTGATTCAAATAGATATCCTAAGGTCGGGTTTCATTGTCATAATAGAGGTTTTCTCCTGAAAAACTGACATCATTTAAAATGTGATTGGTTTGGTTTGTTTTACGGCATATCAACCTCAATGGGTTATTTAATGGCAACAATATTTTTATTGCTGATAATTTTTTTTTTTTTCAAAAATGTATTGCTGGTAATAATTTTTCTTCAGAAATTTATTGCTGGTAATAATTTTTCTTCAGAAATTTATTGCTGGTAATAATTTTTCTTCAGAAATTTATTGCTGGTAATAATTTTTTACAAACTACTTCTAGTATTAAAACCTATTTTTACACTTTCATAGTGTTTTGACTCCAGTTTGGGGAGTTAACTATTTGCCCATAGCTGGGACCCTAACAGGTGCTACCACCCCAGATCAGGATTGACCCAGGAACACCAGCGATTAAGAAGTGGTTTCACACTACTCAAAACTGGATCAGAGGTCTTGCTGTTGGACGTAGTTTATCGTCATACCCAGGATGACAAAACGACGGTTTTTCCATTGACACTGTTATTATTTTAATTACCGTCAATCTTCGGCAATGTTTATTGTTTTGAAGATGATGATTAGAATCGTAATCAAATCTAAACATATGAAAGTGAATTTATACATTTTCTTTGTTCTTGAGAATTTATGAGAAAATATTTATATAACTGAAACAAGTCTTCAGGTTGTCATTTGGTTTTTCCACCATAATTAGTGTAATGGTTAACTAGTTTGTCTCACTAGATCAATTACAACTGAAAAGTTAGTTTGATCCTTACCTCTGTTACAAAGGATCTTCTCAAACAAACAAATATTTAAGCAATCCATACAATTTGAATTTTGTCAATGTTTTTTTTTTTTTTTTTATATATATATATTTTTCAAAGGGATGCTAACTAAACATGTCAGCAACAATGAGGTTTTGGAGAAAATGGAAATAAAAAGGCTTTTGTACTTAGAATCAGAAAGAGACAGTTGAAATTTCCATGATACATAAAATGCTTGGAGAACTTGACACTCAAGGCTGAGAGTGCGAAAAACCTCCCTAACGATCTTGTGTAAACAGTGTTTGCCTTGTCTGTTTTGCGTGCATCTGCATGTAGCGAGCACTCCTCTTGACTGAGAAAAACACTGGTGTTAGATAGCTCTCCCAGTCCTAGACCCACGCTGACTATTGGCTAATACCTACCTGGTAGCGTTCATATGCAAATAAACAATGCCACCTACTCTAAGTAGAAGGTCTTCTCTCAACAGCCCATTGTGGAAAGGGACACAACTCCTGGTGTTTACAGCATCACATACAATCAACTCAGAGTCTTTTATTGAGCTGACTTGATTCTCTGTTACAATATGCTAATAGCATTGACTATTTGATTTATAGTCAATTGCCCATCATCGATCCCTCATGTGGTGATCATGACCAATGTTGTGGTAGTCACAGGGCATCCCGACCTTGGGGGATCTTCAAGACTCTCCCTTTCCCTCCTAAATTCAGCTGCCTACTTTTCTACTGTTGATAAAGCTGAAGTGCCATCTTCTAATATAGCAAATAGTCAGCACCACCTACTCTTAAGTAGAAGGTCTTCTCTCAACAGCCCATTGTGGAAAGGGACACAACTCCTGGTGTTTACAGCATCACATACAACCAACTCTCTTTTATCAAGTTGACTTGATTCTCTGTTACAAACGGTTAGCAGAACACAGATTAGAAGAAAAAGCACAATGACAAACCTTACTAAAAGCTACAAATGACAGGAACTTGTGGAGAGTCATGATCGTGCATATGTGGTAACACAGCATATAGAAGTTGTTTCAAGGGGATATACTGAAAAGTTCTAGTCCAGACCTACTTGACAAATTCTGGCTAAAAAGCAAACTGCAGCATACTCTTGTATGAGGTGAATTCTAGAAGTTTTTAGAGTTGTGAGTTCAATACCTGGTTAAGGCAGTGGAGAACTTGGAGAGAGGAATTAACAGGATTTTCTGAAAGCCAGCTTCCATTCTCCTAATTTGGGCTGAACTGCAAAGAGATTATTGTGTGGATTATCATCCCAGTACAGTATGAGGTGAATTCTAGAAGGTTCAAGACTTTTTTAAAAGATAGTTATAACTGTCATAGATTATCATAATTTTAGTACAAAATTACTATACATCGAATAAGCTGACCTGCAAACTTTTGTTATTCCAGATTGAAGAAGATTGCTGTAACAGTTCTTTGAAAACACCCACTACTAAACACTGCTTAACCTCGCTGACAAGTTTAAAGAATGCAGTTGGTTGGTTTGTTTTGGTTCACAGCATATTCTTTGGTTTAGATTGGTTTTGCTTTATTTTGTTTCATGATATATCAACCTCAATGGGTTATTTAATGCCGACAACATTTTTAGGATAGATTCGTATGAATATAATATGTATTCTTTGGTTTAGATTGGTTTGGTTTTTTTTTTTTTACGTCATATCAACCTCAATGGGTTATTTAATACCGACAACATTTTTAGGATAGATTCGTATAAATAGAATTTGTATTCTTTGGTTTAGATTGGTTTGGTTTATTTTGTTTCACGGCATATCAACCTCAATGGGTTATTTAATGCCGACAACATTTTTAGGATAGATTTGTATGAACAGAATATGTATTCTTTGGTTTAGATTGGTTTGGTTTATTTTGTTTTATGGCATATCAACCTCAATGGGTTATTTAATGCCGACAGCATTTTTAGGATAGATTCGTTTGAATAGAATATATATTCTTTGGTTTAGATTGGTTTGTTTTATTTCATCCCACGGCACACCAACCCCAATGGTCTACTCCATGCCAACAAAATTCTTTATTGCTGGTAATATTTTGTTTTGTCAAAAATCTGTTTCTATTAATATTTTTCCTTCAAAATTAAATTGCTGGTAATATTTTTTCAAAAAAGTATTGCTTGTAATAGTTAACTATTTGCCCATAGTTGGAACCCTAACAGGTGCTACTGTCCCAGGTCAGGGGAGACCTGGGAATACCAGCAATTAAGAGGTAGTTCCACACTCCTCAAAACCTCCTGATCAGAAGCCTTGCTGCTGGACGTAGTTTAACGTCTTACCCACGATGCGGATATAGTTTAACCCAGTACGGTGAACATATTGTTTTTCATTATTGTATACCTACTTTTGCACCCCCACCCACCTTATATAAATAGATATATTCTAAAAGAGGACATCTAACCTGGAGTTTATCTCACTGACTGTTGAAAGTGTGTCTAGGCTCGATTCTCTCACACTTAATAACTACGCCATGCGAGATTCTTGATCAAAGTTAATGTCTATTAAGTTAGTTCTGTTTTTGGCAAAGAGCCGATTGGTCAATCAATCAATCAGTCTGTTGTTGCCGATCCCTGGCCCAGGTCGATTATCAAAGGGAGTGTTGGGTGTATAAAAGACCAGATTTCTTATCTTGGGGAAAATCCTGTCTGTGGTCAGCCTGTGATCTTCCTAGACGTGAGGCGGCAGTCAACCATTTTTAACTGTTATCAGAATTTGCTGACAAATTTCCACAAACAGTTTTTTCTTTTTTTTTTTTTAGTCTGGGAGGAGGGACCTAAAAGAATATCTTAATAAGCAAACAGATAAAGCCGTAATTGTAATAATGACAGTAATAATAACAAGTGACCAGATGAATATTAATGCTTTGATGATTAAGTCATTGACAAAAATGGAATCATCTTGACGTTCTTTACTCTTTGATGCCTAACACCAATTTTGTTTCAACGCAAATAAATAAGTCAAAGTTATTTTCTGACATTTATTAGGTGAATTATCATCACAACCAACATTTTATAACAAGATTCAATAAACGAAATTGTGGCTTTATAGATGAAGCATTTTCATTATTATTATTATTTCATGACTAGTTTTACTCCATTTTATTACTGTTGTTGCTTTTTGGATGAAGCATTTTCACTATTATTATTTTATTACTAATTTTACTCCATCTTATTGTTATTTAGATTAAAAATAATTATAGGCTTAATAGTCTAAACATGAGCAAGTTAGAATAAAGATGACTTGGTCCAAACATAAGCAAGTTAGAATAAAGTTAACTTGATCTAAACATGAGCAGGTCAGGATAAAGACAACTTGGCCTAAACATGTGCAGGTCAGAATAAAGACTTGGTCTAAACATGAGCAGATCAGAATAAAGACGACTTGATCTAAACATGAGCAGGTCAGAATAATGACAACTTGGCCTAAACATGAGCAGGTCAGAATAATGACAACTTGGCCTAAACATGAGCAGGTCAGAATAAAGACGACTTGGCCTAAACATGAGCAGGTCAGAATAAAGACGACTCGGCCTAAACATGAGCAGGTCAGAATAAAGACGACTCGGCCTAAACATGAGCAGGTCAGAATAAGGATGACTTGCTCTAAACATGTGCAGGTCAGAATAAAGACGACTTGGCCTAAACATGTGCAGGTCAGAATAATGACAACTTGGCCTAAACATGAGCAGGTCAGAATAATGACAACTTGGCCTAAACATGAGCAGGTCAGAATAAAGACGACTTGATCTAAACATGAGCAAGTCAGAATAAAGACGACTCGGCCTAAACATGAGCAGGTCAGAATAAAGACGACTCGGCCTAAACATGAGCAGGTCAGAATAAGGATGACTTGCTCTAAACATGTGCAGGTCAGAATAAAGACGACTTGGCCTAAACATGTGCAGGTCAGAATAAAAACAACTTGGCCTAAACATGTGCAGGTCAGAATAAACATGACTTGGTCAGCAGGTTATGATAAAATGTCTTGTGCTAAAAGCCAGCAGATTATAATATAAATGCACAAAAGAAAAATAAAGCTTTTGAAATTGCTTGAAGACCATTGCTCCAGCCTCTCCAAAATATAGCTGCTGGTCCATGTAGCGACCATGTTAATCTTCAAATTTGCTTTGTGGAAATTAGTTCTGGATAACAGATTGAACCAGAATACTAATTGACAGGCTGCTGATGGCTAACCTCTAGTAAAAGAAGTAACCCTTTCCAAGTAATATTCTGCTCATGAAGAATTAGATTGTATAATAATAATGTTCTCATGTCACACTTTGATCTTGTCGGTTCTTCTTTTAACTGCTCGTAGACATTAACATGCAGATGTTTTATATTGATGAATTAAGATGGATTAAAATCAATATTTAGAGCCACAGATTTGCTTGCCAACTGGCTGACCATAGATACCAGGTAACACACTCAATTGCTGACCATCTGAACGAACAAGGCTACCTAACTTGAAGGTATTTTTAACTGGGCTCCAACTGCAAAGTCATACACAGCTTTTATTGGCAACATATTTACATTGTTCAGACTGTTGTCCTCATCTTTATAGACACATAGCACAGTGGATAAAGGTGTTAGTTAGATCCAGTGACAGGACACAAAGAGTGTGAGTTCAATCCCCGGTTAAGGCAGTGGAGAACTTTCAGAGAGGAATTAACAGGAGAAAACTGATAACTGACATCCATTAAACATGGCACGTGGAACTAGAACAGTCTACCCTAGTGAGCAAAATAAAGGTTTCAGTTTGACATTCCAACCACTTGAAGAAGGCCGGAGCATACAACGGCCTGTAATAAATATGGCGACAAGGTGAGGACAATAGTCCGAATAATGTAAATAGTGTACATAATATCTCATCTCAGAAATATAGACAGATACTGAAGGGCTGAAACGTTGTAATAAATATGGTGACAAAGATAAGGACAATAGTCTGAATAATGTAAATAGTGTACATAATACCTCATCTCAGAAATATAGACAGATACTGAAGGGCTGAAACGTTGTAATAAATATGGTGACAAAGATAAGGACAATAGTCTGAATAATGTAAATAGTGTACATAATAGCTCATCACAGAAATATAGATAGACATTTCTCTTTAGTAACTCAGCTCTCCAAATCTTTGTCCATCTCTGCTGTGGCCAGTTATTGAACTCACAACCCTTTGGGTCAAAGTCACTAGATTACTTCAACCAATGCTTTTATCTAATGCCAGATGTAGTTTATTGTCATACCCAGGATGATTGCTAACAGGAACAGATGATGTCACCATTGAGTAACAACAGTTAAAGGATCCTGTCCAATAACGAAAAAGCAGCAGACCTGAAACAAGTATTTTTTATTTTGTTCTTATTCATTTCACCCCAAGCAAGGCAATAAAGGTATTAAGTCACATGGGGTTACTGAGTGTGTTGCAGCTCTAGGTACAGTATGTTGCCTTGAGACGGTTCCTATAAATAAACACTTGTCAATGTTATTTCTGATATTTTAAGCTGGAAATCGCCTACTACTGCTTTGGAACAAAGTTAAACTTCCATTTTCCAAGACCATTTTGAATTTTTCTAGACTTCATGGCATGTGGAACTAGAACAGTCTACTCCAGTGAGTGAAATAAAGGGTTCAGTTCGACATTCCAACCACCTGAAGAAGGTCGGGTACAATGGCCGAAATGTGATAAATATGGCGACAAAGATGAGGACAATAGTCCGAATAATGTGTGTGTGTGTGTGTATGTGTATATATATATATATATATATATATATTATATATATATGTATATATATATACAAATGTTTGGAGGTACAAAATTTATAAATAGTTTTAAAAACAAGGAATGCATTGATTTTAATTTTAAAAGTCTCTAGGGCCCTTTCAGCCAACATCTCATCAGGCGACAATCATTGGATTAGCGAAAAGAATATTAACGATATTGAAGAGCAAAAAAGAGGGAAACACACTAAAATAACAAACAAGATATATATATATATATATATATATATATATATATATATATATATATATATATATATATATATGCCTTATTGAATAAATTACAGACATTATATATGTTAATTTTTAACAAAATACGTCCATACTCACAAATAACCTTGCGTGTATTGATATTAAAAAATGAGAGAAATGTGTTATAGCTGTTTAAATTTCTTTTATTTACATTTCCCAAGTACTTTCGATCTTCTTCCAAGATCATCTTCAGGGGTGTTAAATAGTACAAAACTGTATGGTGTTAGGGTAATGGATAGCAACACACAACTTTGTATAAATACGTGTACCTCTGAACACTATATAGTTTTGTTATACTTGCACCCCTGAAGATGACCGAAAGTACTTGAGAAATGAAAATAAAATAAATTTAAACAGTTATAGCACATTTCTCTCATCCTTTAACATCAACACACAGAAGGTTATTCATGAGTATGAATGGATATTGTTAAAAAGTAGCAGACATAATGTCTGTAATTTATTCAATCAGACATGCCTAAAGGAGAATATGCTACATATACACACACACACAAAAACAACAAATTTCCCATGATACAGGTTCAATTCCTGTCCGGTGCACATATTTTTTATGAAATTTCTTGGACATTCAGGCTGATAAATGTAGTTAATACTGTTTATCATAAACAGAACATTTGTATCGATAAAAATAACATATAAACAGAAAATATATTAAAATAATTGTCAGACTTATTTAATTTCATAATATATGATATCATTTGTTTATAATAAGACATGCTTCGAGCATATATAAGCGTTTGAGAGAAATCATGGAAAATTTGATGTTTAAAAACAGTAATTCAACTTTGCTAAACAGATGCTTCCTCTGTAGCTAAATAGTATAGCACATCAGGCAATATGATGGTTCTGTATTCTGAGGATACAGGTTCGATTCCTATAGGAGGACACATATTTTCTATGAAATTTCTTGGACATTCAAGCCTGTAAATGTTGTTAATATTGTTTATTATGAACAGAACATTTATTTAAATAAATGTATCTATAAAAATAATGTATAAACAGAAAATATATTAAAATACTTGGACTTATTCCATTTCACAATATTAAAAAGCACTTCTCCGAATTGAGCACTCTCAGTCATTGGCATATTTATTCAAAGTAAGTATGTAAAAATTCACCTTTCTTTCAACTGTGTGCTGATGGCTTAGGGGGAAAATCTCCAACTGATGCCAAATCAGTCGGGTTTCGATCCCAGCTTCAAGTAATCGGATGTCTAGCCACACTGATAAGCTGTGAAACAGTCTGTGGATGACAAAAACTATATATATATATATATATATATATATATATATATATATATGTGTGTGTGGTACTTGTTTGGAAAAAACCTCGGATCGCTCAACTTGCAGTAGAACAAATCGGTACCCATGGGAAAATGGGGAATAAAAACGAAAGAACATTAAACCAAGGCAAAAACTATCATCCAGTGTTTAAGCTCCAAGTCCAGAGAAAAAAAACCCAAAGCGAGTAAAAGACAACTATGCAAAGTGCATAATACACTAAGCAGAGCAAAACCTAAGATAATCCTAAGGAGCAAGGCAAAACTGCCTAGGTAGGTTTGCCTGGCTCCTTAGGATTATTATATATATAATCATTCACAAAACAGATTTTCTATTTCTACATTGAACTAAAAAATATAAAACAAACTCTCATTAATAATAACTTCCCTAATTGTATTGTTGATGAATAAATAAGATGTTCCATCAGAGATTTTTATACTAAACAAACAGAATATAATATTTCTTCAAGTGACTTCAAACATATCAATCTTTTATACTGCAAACAAATACATTCTAATTATAAACAAGATGAAAATATCCAAAAAAATTACTAAATACTAATATATCCATCACAGGTCCTATTAAAAAAAATAAAATTAATTATATACTGCACTAAATCTACTATATCTAATACAACCATTCATAAGGACTCTTCCCCACCCACTAACATATTGCTGAAAACCAACATTGTTTATAAATTTCAATGTCCTCTGGGAGATTGTATCTCCTATGGTAAAAATAAAATTTATGTTGGACACACTACAACAACATTGTCTCAGCAGCTAAGTTTTCATTTGAATAATATGTCCAACATTTCTAAACATTTACAACATACCTGTTCACATTCACAATTCAGAAAAATCCTTGTCAAAAATACCTCTATACGTTTTTCACAAAAAGAATAAACATAAACTAAAAATTCTAAAGCTACCTATATTAAAAAATTGAAACCAAACCATAATAAATTATGAATACTCCACAAATATTTTAAAATGTGTACAATAGATAATTTCAAATGACAAGGTTTGCACTAATAGTTTCATTTTTTTTACTACTCATTTCATAAAAAAGTCTTCACAATCATACTTAGTTACTTCCCCTTAAACAGTGTTAGCAATTATGCACTGATGCAGCATTCTTCCCTCCACATGTAAGAAATTTAACTTTAAGATGAACACAACAATTTCATCTTCAGCAATAATGAACACTATAATATTTATCTTGTAATAAACAATACCCTGATGATGACATTGTGCTATGTCGAAAGTACTCGGAATAAAAGAATTATGTATCAACACAGCAATTTTCTATCATCCTTCAATAACAACACTGAAAAGCTTTACCAAGAATATGAAAGGATCCAATTGAAAATAAGTTGACAGAACATGTCAAAATTATTCAACGAAACATGTCCTTCTCTCTCTCTCTCTCTCTCTCTATATATATATATATATATATATATATATATAACATATCAAAAACTGAGAGCTGGTGTTAATAAAATAGTGTTTGATGTAATATAACAGAACTTTTAAGTATATATTAAAAAAAAAAAAAGTTTTTACAGCTAATGCATATGTGCAGTTTGGGTTTTCCACTAAACACACACACATATATACATGTATATATATATTATTTCTCACTGGTGGCACAACTCACAACGCAATCACCAGGTGCTGAGTAGAGACTGCTATATAATTTAGATTTTAATAAAAATATCTGGTTAACTCAAAGCTGGTGCAGTCCGTATACTATATGGGGATTATGGATTTTAGTCTAAAAAAAAGTATATATATATATATATATATATATATATATATAGACAAGTTTTGTCTATTTATTTTAAGTTAATTCCTTTCATATTGTCTGATAAGCTTAATGGCATTATCGTTGAAAGATGAAAGGTAATCACCATATTCATACATATATTCTTAAATGCCTATAATTTATAATAGAAGCCATTGGTTTATACCAGCGGCTTGACATACTTAATACTTCTCGTTTTTCACTCTCGCAATTTACAAAAATTTAAAGAAATAAAACCCCATAAAATATATGGACTGTGCCAGAATTGTGTTTACCAGATATTGTTATTAAAATTTGAATTATGTAACAGTCAGTCTCTACTCAGCACCTGAAGACAGCGTCGTGCATTAAACTCCAATTTGTGCTACCAATGAGGAATTATATATATATATATATATATATATATATATATATATATGTGTGTGTGTATATGTAGTGGAAAAACCCAAATAGTACATATGCATTAGCTTTTAAAAATTTCATTTTTTTTTTTTTTTTTTTTCCTGCTTCAGAGAAATAATGAAAACATTTATAACATTTCATCCCCAACTTATTTGGACCGTCTTAATCCCCAACACCCTCTTAAACATGTTTGCAATATTTCTTTAAAATACATTAATTTCCTTTCTCTATGTCAGTGGCAGCCTTGGCAAATGAGAACAATGGCTTCTTGTAATTTAATAAAATTTGTTTTTAATATGTTTTGGATAAGGGAAGGAAGGAAAGGAAAATAAAAAGAGAGAAGGAAAAGCTAAATAAAGAAAAAGAGTAAACAAAAAATGACACAAGGTAGGGAGAAAAAAAACCCCCCAATAAATAGAAAAAAAAATCTAAAAAGAAAAGGAGAAAAAAATGAAAGAAAAAAAAGGAGATAAAACTGACTGTAAAAAAAAAAAAAAAAAAAAAAAAAAAGAGACAAAAGTAACAAAAAAAAAGAAAAGAAGACAAAAAAGAAAGGAAAAAGAAAAGGAGACAAAAAAGAAAGGAAAAAGAAAAGGAGACAAAAAAGAAAGGAAAAAGAAAAGGAGACAAAAAAGAAAGGAAAAAGAAAGAGAGACAAAAAAGAAAGGAAAAAGAAAGAGAGACAAAAAAGAAAGGAAACAGAAAGGGAGACAAAAAAGAAAGGAAAAAGGAAAGGAGACAAAAAAAGAAAGGAAAAAGAAAAGGAGACAAAAAAGAAAGGAAAAAGAAAAGGGGACAAAAAATGAAAGGAAAAAGAAAAGGGGACAAAAAAAGAAAGGAAAAAGAAAAGGGGACAAAAAAGAAAGGAAAAAGAAAAGGGGACAAAAAAGAAAGGAAAAAGAAAGGGGGACAAAAAAGAAAGGAAAAAGAAAAGGATACAAAAAAGAAAAGGATACAAAAAAGAAAAGGAAAAAGAAAAGGAGACAAAAAAATGACAAAATGTGTGAAAAAAAGAAAAATGGAAACAAAATGGTTGAAAAAAGGAGAAGACAAAAAATGGAATAAAAATAAAATGTAACAAAAAAAAGAGAGAGTAAAAAGGAAAGAAAAGAAAAAGACAAAAAGAGTAAAAAAAAAAAAAAAAGAGAGAGACAAGACCCACAAAATATTGTAAAATGGGAAAAATCCAGAAAAATCCCCAAAAAGACACAAAAAGGCTGAATAAAAAAAAAAGGTGAACAAAAAAATAAATTAATATAAATGGAGGAAAGACATAAAAAGAAAAGGGGGAGTGGAAGTAAATAGAAAAGCAAGAAAAGAAAACCAGAAGAAAATCTGAAAAAGAATAGAAAACGAAAAGGATGAACGAAAAGGTACAAAAAAAAAAAAAAAGAGAAAGGATAAATAGAAAAGCAGAATAAAGACAAAAAAAAAAAATGAAGAAAAAAAAATAGAAAAAAAAGGAAAGAAAAACAGAAAAAGAAAGAAGAAAAAAAAGACAGAAAGAAGAAGAAGAAAAAAGACAGAAAGAAGAAAAAAAAGACAGAAAGAAGAAAACAAAAGAAAGAAAGAAGAAAAAAAAGACAGAAAGAAGAAGAAAAAAAAAGACAGAAAGAAGAAGAAAAAAAAAGACAGAAAGAAGAAGAAAAAAAAAGACAGAAAGAAGAAAAAAAAGAAAGAAAGAAGAAAAAAAAGAAAGAAAGAAGAAAAAAAAAACAGAAAGAAGAAAAAAAAAGAAAGAAAGAAGAAAAAAAGACAGAAAGAAGAAGAAAAAAAAGACAGGAGAAAGAGAAAGAAAAAAAAATAAACAAAACTAAAAACTGTTTTTGTTTTTTTAATGCAATTAGCTTTTCCCTAGCAGACAAAATTCATTTTAAAGCTTTCTGATAAACATTCAGCAACATTTCCTCATTCCTTTTTACCCTTTTCAAACTAAACATTTTCATCATTACACAGTCTTCCTATTTTGAGACAAGTTTCCATCAATACTGAAGAACCCAGGTCTCCCTCCCTCCATTCATTCTTTTTTTTCTCCCAGCAAACATCAACGAAATTCTCAAGAGCATAAATTTTGTACACATATAACATTCACGTTGGACTAACTACTTACCCTATTATATACCTTTGTTCACTCTCTTCTTGTCTAAAATTTGATTATCGGACACATTTTAAACCAGCCACCATTAGTTTCTACATCTTCTACTGGAGTTCTTCGAATTCAGTTTAAAACTTAATTTACCAGTTTATACTAAAAAAAAAAAAAAAATACAACCCTTTCCACCGAGCAGACAATGATAACTGTGACGTTGCCCCCCCCTGGTCGCAGCGTCGACTGTGTCGTTCGATCTCGTTCGCGGCACTAGTTGTGACGTCACGTGCTCTCCAGGCTCTGATATCCTGGTCACGGACAGCACCAGTTGTGACGTCTTTGCCGCGGCGTCAGCTGTTCACTCCTCACTGCTCCAAGTGTGACGTTCTAACCCTTTGGTTAGATGAATACCAGCCTCGTCGTTCCCAACTCGCTTCCAACGCCTGGTTACTAGGGTAACTGCACTGATCTCCGGTCTGCCTACCCACGTTGTGATTAGATCTTAGACAGACGGGATCAAACAGGAATTGGGGCCATAAGCAAGCTAAGTTCAACAGGGGTGGTAACACACAAGAAAAAGAAAAACTCACAAGGTCAAAAATTATTGAAAAAAAAAGGTATTAACCTTTTATATCCAAATGTTTGTTACACAAAATTGTTCCTACCTCCCGACCCGTTTTATGGACTGTGGCACCAAGCTTCTACCATACAACTTTAAGACTTCGAGTTGCTTGTTCTCTAGAAATTTGCATTTCGGGGTGTAGTTTGGTTTCGACACTGGGAGCTGATCTCTACCAGTCGTTCCACGGCTGATTTCCCTCGCCGTCAGTCGCGCAATTAATTCTTCTCTTCTGCTTGGGTGGGCGAATTTATTCACTTGACTTGAGTTGGGCTTAATTTCTTTACGCCATGTGGGTTGGACCAATTTCTATTCTTAGGCTTGGTTTGATTTCAACTTCTTCTAGGCGCAACTGCAAGTAACTTCTTCTTACCGTCCGGCCCAACTAAAACCAAACTCAACTGCAACTTCTCTGCCTGTCCGGCCTGCAACTGATTTCTGTCGATTGGGGTCCTGCTTTTATTGACGCCGTAACAAACTGGGGTGGGTCTGTCGGGCGCCAGGTTTTTCTTGATAATTCTAAAAGTCGCATTATTTCTGATTTCCCATTATCGCTCTTACTTTCACTCCTACTTCCTTACAGTGCCTCTGGGGGGGCGCATACCCTTCCCCTGGTCTCTCGTATGTCAGGTGACCGCTCTCGACCAATGGGGTCCTGGTCGAACGTCTTTCCTCCTCCCTCGCACATCACGTGACCGCTCTTGGCCAATGAGACCCTGGTCGGGTGTCTCTCCTCCTCCCTCATGTATCATGTGACTGCCCTCGGCTAATGAGACTCTGGTCGGTATCTTCCCTCCTTCCTTCGTGACGTCTCCAATCGGGCGTGGACAATCCGTGGCTTTGTTCTGGGGGGAAGAAATACCTTGCTTAAAAAAAACAAAATCCAAATTGTCCTTTTCGCACGAAAATGTCGATTTCGGTTTCTTTCACATTTGGCATTTGTCAAAACAGCCTGCCGCTAATTAGATGCGACTTAAAGAAAGAATTTTTCCGCCTTGTCGGCGTCTTCCATAAGCTAAAACAATTGTTTTCACCTCTTTCTTCGCATGCGGGCCTGTTAACAAAATCTTAATTATCTAAATTGAAAATATTCTTCACTCATCATCGTGGGTGGTTCTTATCTTCAACTCTAGAACTGGTCAGGGTTCGTGTACCAATGTTTTGTTTTTTTTCACATTTCCCAGCGGTCACTTATCATCTCAATGACACCCCTTTTCGTTCGTTACCTATTAATATTTTTTTTTCCTTGTCCTTAAAATCTTATTTCTTCAACCAAATTGATAATAAACTCCCATACTCCGCGGACACGAAAGTAGGTCAGGTGCTTGACCGACATCTGTTATGCATCAATCGCGCTCACTACCCCGTCTCGTATCATTATTTCTAAACTCTATTCCTTCAACCAAATATAACAATTTCTATTTTCCGTGGATTTCGGTCAGGTACTTTGACCTGGATATCTTTTGACGCGTGTTTTGCTTATGACCGGGTTTTGTACTATCTATTTCTCTTTCTTTTTATTATTTCTTTTTTTTTTCTTTCCTTTTTCTTTCTTTCGGATCGCCTAAATACAATTAGAGAATTATTCTCAAAACTCAATTATTCTTTGTCTCTAAATAACTATCAACTGGTTAACAAACCGAATAAAAATAAATCATATTTTTATGAATATCTCTTTTCAGTTTTCTAATAATGCAGGGTGCCACATAACCCTCACATTGCATTCTGATTCTTGATATAGGCACTGTGCACTGAAAGCTGGGAAAGGACCCACTGCATGCTCACAAGTTAACACAATAAAAGACAAACACCACATTGAGAATAAGTATGTGACACTTCTTTCCCATATTATACGTAGATTCTTTCATTCAGAGCTTCGCCTGCTCATTTGTGGAGTAAGTAGGTGATATTTGTTATAATTTCTGTCATGTCAGCTCCTCCTCTTACCAACTAGCTACTCATCCCAATGTGGCAGCTGGCAATACAAACAGAACCTTCAGAACTACACGATGGACATGTCCATCACCTGCCAAGGTTGGACCAGAACTCACCCTGATCCAAAATATGACTGTTAATATAGACCAGCACTCGGATATACCCTATTTCCGGTTTTGTTGCTACTTGACCTCCAAAAAACCCTTAATCCACTCTTTTGCTTCCTATTTCCCTTTGGATGCAGCTAAGAAGACTGAACTTCAAAAGGAACCATCTGCTGGTCCATCAAATAGAAGCACTTGTGGGTGAGATAAAACCACCTCTTCCCCATCTATGTAGGTATCCATAGTACAGGAATCACCATGAATTTGCTAAAAAAGAGCATACCGTGCTGAAAAAAAAAGCCCCAAACTTGATGAAAACAATTTATCATCTAAATGCCTATGTTATTATTAAGAGGAAAGACCAAAGCATTTTTTTATATTTTTTTAATCCTTCCTAGCACATCCAAAATTTTAGTTAAAAATCTTGTTTTCTTTTTAGTCAGTGAAATTACTATAAAATCAAAGATATCCATCATTTTTGACAAATTTGTGAGCAAATGTTAAATTCTCCATTTAAAAATCTTGTAAAAATCAATATCTTTTTCAAAAGTTATTTGAGGAAAATTAGAAAATTTAAAGTTTATTTAATACATTTGGAAACAAGCATTACTTTCTTTGCAGAAAAAGTGTAGTTTAAAATAAGAGAAAACATGTCTAACAACAGTGACTGTTGGCAAGCAATGGATAATTGTTTCATCGACATATTGACAACTAATGTTTGGGGAAGTTATCATATGGAAGAACAGAAGTGACGTAATTTTTTCTATTTTTTTTTTAAGTTTCTACTTATTAACCTTGTAACTTTTAAGAAATAACAAATACATTCAGCAGTCTAATATTTTATTAATTTTTTTTTTATTTTTTAGGTACTTCAGCCATAACCTTTTGTTGTTGAAGATGCTTTCTGCAAAAATTAAAAATACTATAAAAAAAAATATTAAATTTCATAACTGCTGTGAATGAGATTAAATTTCATAAGAGAAGCACCTATAATTTTTATGCACATCTCATGAAATTTTGGGGTTTTATTTTTATTAATTTTCTATTTTATCTCCATTATTAATTTTTATATTATCTCATTTATGTGAAATTGTCATAAATGAGATAATACAAAAATAAGACCATATAAATAAAAATAAGACCATATAAATTTCATAATTATCTAATAATTTTAGTTACTTTTCACATTCGTTTTTTAATGTGTTAATTTTTTTTTTCCTTATTTTTTAATCGCCACGATGGAGTAATGGAGAGCGGCTCAGACTGGGGAAGCTGGGAGCCAAGTTCAAATTCCAGTCAAATCCATTACATTCCTTTACGTGCTAACACCCTTGGGAATCTATGAATCCTCTTATGGCAGGACAGACCAGGTTCTGTAGCCTTGGATGGAAACTGGTCTACTGCAGAAAGAAATGGCAACCTACTGCGGGGAAAAAAAATCTGCCTCATCTGTCATGTATCGAAAGATACATGATCACTTAAGCGTGTATGGATCTAATTAATGCCTATATCTTCAAGGACACATGGCACAGTAGATAAAGGCGTTAGTTAGATCCAGTAACAGGACCCAAAGAGTGTGAGTTCAATACCCAGTTAAGGCAGTGGAGAACTTGGAGAGGGGAATTAACAGGAGATAACTGACAACTGACATCGATTAAACATGGCACGTGGAACTACAACAGTCTACCCTAGTGAGCGAAATAAAGGGTTCAGTTCGACATTACAACCACCTGAAGAAGGCCAGAGCATACAACGGCTGAAACTTTGTAATAAATATGGCGACAAAGATGAGGACAATAGTCCAAATAACGTAAATAGTGTACATAATATCTCATCTCAGAAATATAGACAGATACTGAACGGCCAAAACATTGTGATAAATATGGCGACAAAGATGAGGATAATAGTCTGAATAATATAAATAGTGTACATAATACCTCATCTCAGAAATATAGACAGATACAAAAAACAATGTAAAATTCTATTTTAAATACTGGTGGTTTGCAGAATGAAATAAGCTTTAAAATTTATGATCTGTAAAGATAGATGTTACTTAATAACACCATTGCCTAAAATTTAATTTAAATGATTTCGAGGCTCAGTTTGAGAATTAATTTTAAAATATTTAGCAACATTAACATAAAATGGTAAAAAAAAAAAAAGAAAGAAATACGAAAAAAAGAAAAAGGGAACAATTCTTGTAATAATTCATTTTTCATCAAAAAAAAATTTTTGCTTTCATACAATAATGTCCTTATTCATAAAAGCAACTAAAAGCTTTTGAAATTAAATAATGTTTTTGTTTTATTGGGTTTTGTATGTTACAATTTGGAGCTGATTTTCGGTAACGAGTGGTTTGATTTTAAAAAAATAAACAAAAAAGAAGCATGATTTAAATTTTTCAAAGGCTTCTGCTTTTAACAAATATAATCAATAAAATGTTCAATGTTGAATTTCTAGATTTTTCATAAAATTAGTTTGGCATGATTTTCAAAAAAAGAACACACTTAAAATAATTTCAATCATTTGTAAATAGTTTCTGAAAGTTTCATTAAAATCTGAGAATGTGTCCTTTTTTTTTTTTTTTGCAAGATTTTCCAAATTAATATCTGCCAGTGCAAAAATGCACTAAAATTCGCAATGTTATTTTAGTTGTTCCGCTGACATGAATAGAAACATGATTTTTTTTTAATCAAAAGTTAGGATATTCTAAAAAAGATGGAAAAATTTAATAAAATATTCAAAAAATATTTTGGTCATTCCTCTTAATAATAACAAACATTTTGACGATAAAACTTTGTTTACATCAAGTTTAAGGCCATTTTTATCATGCTTTGCTCTTTTTTTTTAGCAAAACTGTGGCCTTAGCTGCCACAGTACCACACAAAAACCAATTTATTAAACCAAATAAGGGAGGAGGAGTTATCAATCTTTATGTTCTGATTAATGTCTTCGTCTTTGTTGCTATTATTCCAATATTTCGACCATTGTGAACTGCACCTTCATTGGTTTGGTTTGGTTTTTGTTTTACGGCATATCAATCTTAATGGGATATTTAATGCTGACAAAATTTTTATTGGTGGTAATATTTTTTTGAAAAAGTATTTCTGGTATTGAAACCTATTTTTACACTTTCATAGTGTTTTGACTCCAATTTAGGTGTTAACTATTTGCCCATGGCTGGGACCCTAACAGGTGCTACCACCCCAGGTCAGGATGAACCTGGGAACACCAGCAATTAAGAGGTGGTTCCATACTCCTCAAAACCTCCTGATGAGTGGCCTTACTGCCGGACATAGTTTATCATCTTGCCCAGGATGCGGATGTAGTTAAACATTATTACTTGGGATGACTGTATTCATTGAGATATGACATCAAGGCAGTATCGATTCAATAATTTTGGTCTAAATTTCTGGGATTAGGAGTTATCATTATTTATATACAGACTATTGTCTTCATCTTTGTTGTTATTATTATGTTTCAGCCGTTAAGCCCTTCAGCTTTCATCAGGTGCTTGACGAATCAAGTAATCTTCAAGGGAATTTCAAACTGAACCCTTTATCAATGGAAGTAAATTGTTTTTGGTCTAATGCACAACCTGGCCTAGAGATTGAGGTTCAATGCTTCAAGTTCCAGGTTCAGGACTGCCCCATGGGGTGACAATCTTGTGGGTTAAAGTCTAAGTTTGAGAATCTGGTGGACTGCTCAATGGGACAAAATCCAAGTGGGTGAAAACGTTAGTTTGGCAATTTGGTGGACTGCTCTATGGAACAATAGATTAGTTAGTTAAAGCGTTAGTTTGGGAATTTGGTGGACTGTCCCATGACATAATAGCCTAGTTGATTAAAGCTTTGGCTCATGAATAAGTGACATGGTAATTGTGAGTTCAATCGCAGGACAATTCAGGCGAGCAGGACTAAAATTAACCTTTACCATGCTGGAGGTGAAAATAGTTGCCATAGAATCCTCTCACTTTCCATGCTCCTGCTGATCAGAGGCCTTGCTGTTGAACATAGTTTATCGTCTTACCCAGGATGCAGATGTAGTTTATCGTCATAACCCGGACGGTTGGCATTTAAGTCTCACCATTTGACAGTTGAAATTGCTAGATGTAACCATAAATTCTATGCTTTTTTTTTTTTTTTTTTTAAATCAATTCACCCCAAGCAAGGCGATAATGCCACTATTTAATTTTTTCTTGTGAGCAATGAAGTAATAAAAATTTGATATATGTTATTCTGCTTTCACAATTGAATACATGGTAGATGATACTCAGGTTTGTGCCTAAAAAAACATTTATGTGGACATATATACTAGCGGTAGTGATATGTGTGTTTTACTGTTATACCGGAAAATACCTATTCTATTGTTAATAGACTCTCCCACAGATAATAAGTAGTAGTAGTAGCAGTCACTAGGGGACTCAGTGGAGTTGGTGTGTCAGTCAATGTCGGACATTAAAATATCAACCACCACAACTAGATTGCTGCGTTATTAACTATTATTTCAAGTTCCTAACGTTTTGTACGTCAAACCCTTTTAGGACCGACAGTGAAATGCAAGCCTCCACTGTGAAAACTGCTCTATAACATTTACATTGTAGTTTCGTGGAGTTTTATTTTGGAATATAGTTTGATATCTTTAACCTTCACCACACTGCAGGCAACAATAGTCGCCATAGAATTTTCTCCCTTACTACTATTGGTGACTTTTGCCACCTGAGATGGTTGCTATAAATAAACACTTGTCAACTGTTATTTCCAGTATTTTAAACTAGAAATCGCCTACTACTGCTTTGGGACAAGGCTTAACTTCCGTTTTCCAACACCATTTTGAATTCTAGACTTTTAGTAACCCCCATTTCAATTTTCAAGCATTTTCTTGAATTTCATTGATTGTTAAATAAAAATAAGCTTTGAGAAATTGCCATAACAAAACAGCCAAGATTTGTACAAAAATAGGCTCAACTGATGTAAAAAAATCTTTCTCAAATTCATACATAATCCTTTCAAAAATGTTTCAAAAAATCCTAATGGCTAAAAAATACAACATTTCCCCATGCATTTCTCAGAAAAATTTGCAAGAAGCTACCAAGCTTGTATATATATTTAGTTGGCTTGATATGAGTTTGTGACCCAAGGTTTCCTGCTCTCTGCGATCGTCAGACAGCTTGAAACCCAGGGTCACAAACTCACATCAATCCAACTAAATATGTTAGCTCTATCATTGATATTGAGTGCTTTCCAATAAGTATTGTACATATATATTATTAAATAATACATATAAAAATTTGCATATATATATATTTATATACATACAGAAAGCACACACAATCATACAGGTTGTGTTGGGTAAATTGTTGCCATTTTATATATTTAATTTCACACGTGTTTTGTTTTTGTTGACAACACAGTAGGGTCAGTTGTGCACCATGACACAATTCACTCCGCCAGAAATTTGGAAACGTTGTGCTGTACTGCTTGGCATTCACACCAGAGGCTCCAATAGAAACATTTCAGAGTGTTTGGGTGTTAATCTGACAGGAGTGCAGAGGATTCGGAAAGAGTTGGATGAGTGTAATGGCGATTATGAAGTTTTCCAAGTTGCTGTACCTTCATTACTGAAGGTACGGCAACTTAGAAAACACACTTGGATTGTTTTGATAAGAAAATGAACTCCTGAATTTGTTGGTGAGAGCCTCAAACTCAACAAAGAGGTCTACATCAAGTGACTTTAGTGAGTAGTGCTGCCTTAGGTCAAGAGGGTGGTTGTCAGAAGACAATATGTCTGGCAACAGGACATTGCACCATGTCACAGAAGCAGGAGAACCCAGTCATGGCTGTCAGACAATTTCTGCAACCACATCACCCCTTATATCTGGCCACATAACTCTCCAGGCTGCAACCCCCTTCATTATCATGTGTGGGGTGAAGCTGCATGAGGGACTAACAAAACTCCCTGTAACACCAAAGATGAACTGAAGTCAATGATTCTGGCATTATTCACCAACTTAATCAATAAGACAATCCAGAAGTGTTGCAGGAGATTCCAAAGTCGTCTGGAGGCTGTGGTTGAAGTCAATGGCGATTTTATACTCTTTAGTATTTCAAGATATTTTTGTGTAATTTTGGTAAATATATCTATTAAAATAAAATGTCCGTGTTATTTTCATTTTTGCGTTATTTAGACCCAGTGATTCTCAATGTAATCCCAGTGGTCTACAAACATGTCTGGTGATCCACAGAGAATTCATAGCCATGAAAAATTGTAACCATTTCACAAAAATGTATCTAAGTTATTCATACCTTGAAGAATTAAAAAATACATTATTTTGTTTAATTACAAACATGTCCATTATATTTGAAAATTTCAAAATTATTATTGTGAGACCGGAACATACCTATTCTATTGTTAATAGACTCTCCCACAAATAATAAGTAGTAGTAGTCGCCAGGGGGCTCAGTGGAGTTGGTGTGTCAGTCAATGTCGGACATTAAAGTATCAACCACCACAACTAGATTGCTGCGTCATTAACTATTATTTCAAGTTCCTAACGACTCTTCCAGGCCTATATTAAGTAGGTGACATAGCACTCTACAGAGTGTAATACAGAGAGACAGTGAGAGTCTCGTACGACTACCAGTGTTGGACACTAACTTATCGTAAGCTCTGCTTACACTATCTCTGTAACCTGTTGTTAATATATCTTTCTTACATCTAATCCGTGTTCCGTGTTTTACTGCTGTGGTCCCAACTTTGGCCCCACATCAATTATGTAGGCATTATGAGTGCTATATTTATTTTATTTTTTATCATAAAATCTTTATATATATATATATATATATATATATATATATATATATGGAAAATGTTATAATATGTCAGCCAGTCAGTTATGTGCCATGCATGATACACACGTAGGTGATCATGTATCTTTTGATACATGAGTGATGAGGCAGTTTTTTTTTTCCCCCACAGTATGTTGCCATTTCTTTCTGTGGTAGACCAGTTGTCATCCAAGACTACAGAACCTGGTCTGTCCTGTTATTTACCCATAGTTGGGGGGAGAAGAAGAGGATTCATACTTTTCCCAAGGATATTAGCACGTAATTGAATGTAATGGATTTGACTGGAATTCAAACTTGGCTCTCCAATTCCTCATATATATATATATATATATATATATGTGTGTGTGTGTGTGTGTGCAGATATGTAGAAAAATAGGAAAGAACACGTTAGGTAAATAATTCAGAGTTCTTTAGTATTTTTGTTTTTATTTAAAAAAAAAAAAAAAAAAAAAAAGTGCTCCGTACAGATTTAATTTAGGAATAACCAATCTTGAAATTTATGCATCTTTATAAGCATGTTCATACACAAAATTAATTACTATGGAAACGGCTGGGGCGACCATTTTGGTAAAAGGTCTAAGAGATAAATTAAGAGAAATTATCTCTGAGGCCCCTTACCAAAATGGTTGCCCCAGCCATTTCCATAGTAATTAATTTTGCGTATGAACATGCTTATCAAGATTTGTAAATTTCAAAATTGGTTATTCCTAAATTTTCGCTTGAGGATGAAACAGAGTTTGATACTTTAATTCAATTTAATTTTAATAATTAATATTGAGGTTTTCGGCTCTCGTTTTTGAAACAGGAGAACTCTTATGTAGTGAAGGAATCATATTTTTTAAAAAATAATTATAATATATATTGTTAGGACGGATAAAAAAATATATTCCAGGGGAAATAACTCTTTCCTGTTTCAAACAGAGTACCTCCCTTTTGCCCCCTGTCAAAACCACGCAAGTCACGTGATCAACGTGACTTTGAGAGGCGGGACACGCAAAAAAAAAGGAGCAGATTGGAACATGGCTACCAGACAATAAGGACACTATATATTCTCCTGTCCCAACAGTTGTGACACACAACAAATTACTCTTTTTCTTATCGCATCACCCGTTTCTCCATGTGCCGCACACACACACATATATTCATTCACGGACCGTGAATCAAAACTCATTCAAGGCATTTTATTTGATAGTTATGAGACTGCAACCACACACGCGTTCATTATATATATATATATATATATAAACTTATCCCCATAAAAAAAATGACTTCTATGCTAATAGATCACTACACAATATTGTTTGATAATAAATTTGGTATTTCTAATTTATAGAAATAAAGTATTTATAATTTTTATTATTTTTTCAGAAAAGTTCTAAGAATGTCTGAACCAAATGCTAAAAAGGCAACACCGAGGAATAACAGAAGATTTTTTATCATGCTTGGCTTTATATCTGTAGACTCAAAATCTATGTGTCTTGAATGTGGTGCCATCTTGACAAATGATTCCATGAAGAACGTTAAGCTGGAGCAGCACCAAAACTCAAAGCATCCATCATCTCTTGGTAAAGATAGGGAATATTTTTGAGAATAAAAAGAAAAGACAACCAGTCAAACTATCAGACTTTGGAAAGAAGATGGATACTGCAAAAGCAAAGACACTAAAACTAAGTTATTTAGTCTCTGAAATTATTGCCAAATTTGGAGTACCTCAGATTTATGGTGAGAAGCTTGTGAAGCCCGCTATGATAGATTGTGCAAAAGAGGTTCTGGGAAAAGATGCTGCATGTACTCCGAGTACAATTCCAATTTCAAATGACACTATTATAAGAAGACAGGATGAAATGTCTAATTTTGCTGAGGAGCAGATGGTAGTAGTTCTGCAAAAGACAAAGATTGATGAGAGCACAATTCATAACCAAGCTATCTGTCTGGTCTATGTCAGATTCATCCACAAAGATGATATAAGGCAAGAAATATTATTCATTAAAAGTTTGCCTGAAACTACTAATGGAGAGGTTATATTCAATGAAGTAATGCGGTATTTTAATGATATTCCATTGACTAATTTGATCAGCATTGCATCTGATGGAGCTGCTGCCATGACAGGAAAAGTGAAAGGCTTTATTTCTAGAATGAAATCAGTTGCTCCTCACATCTTTTATATCCACTGCAATATCCACAGACAGTGGACATAAAAGATGTTAACTTTTAATGAATAACATTTCTTGCCTTATATCATCTTTGTGGATGAATCTGACATAGCCCAGACGGATCGCTCGGTTATAAATTGTGCTCCCATCAATCTGGATAGAAAACTTTGTCTTTCGCAGAACTACCACCATTGTCTACGCCAATATTCTTAGCAGAATATTGGCGTAGACATGCAAGAAGCATTCGACACTGCCATACATGCAATTAACTTTGTCAAATCAAACTCAATGAATGATAGATTTTTTTTTTTTTTTTTTGTGCAATTCTGTGAAGATGAAAATTTTAAAACCTTATTTCTTCACACAGAAAATGGTTGTCAAACGGCTGGATCCTTGAAAGACAAGTGAATTTGTGGGAACCATTCATCAACTTTCTCATGTTCAAGTCCCAAATGATTCATTACAACTCCAAGAAGCAAATTGATACAGCTAAGGAAATTTTGGAAAGAATTCCTGAGCTTAAATCAAAAATATTCTACCTGAGTGATATTTTTAAAACAGTGAATCTGCTTAACTTGGAGATGCAAGGCAGAAGATCAGATTTAGTCACCTGTGATCAGAAGATAAGGGCTATATGCGGAAATTGAAATTTTGCTTTGGTTTGTTTTATGGCATATCAACCTCAATGGGTTATTTCATGCCAACAAAATTTTTATCGTTGGTAATATTTTTTCTTCAAAAACGTATTGCTGGTAATTTTTTTCCTTCAAAAAGTCTATTTCTGGGAATATTTTTTCTTCAAAAATGTATCACTGGTAATATTTTTTTTCAAAAATGAATAGCTGGTAAAAATTTTTCTTCAAAATTTAATTGTTGGTAATAATTTTTTACAAAGTATTTCTGTTATTAAAACCTATTTTTACACTTTCATAGTGTTTTGAGCCCAGTTTGGGGGTTAACTATTTGCCCATAGCTGGGACCCTAACAGGTGCTACCACCTCGGATCAGGTGGACCTGGGAACACCAGCAATTAAGAGGTGGTCCCACACACTTCAAAACCTCCTGATCAGTGGCCTTGCTGGTGGACGTAGTTTATCGTCTTACCCAGGACGCAAATTTAGTTTATTGTCATACCCAGGAAGGTGAAATTTTTTTTTTTTGAAATTGGCATCATTTTAAAAAATTCCAACATCACTGCACCTACATCAGAATACATTGTATCTTCCATCTTAAAGGTCTTCATGTAGACTTTGAGAAAAGATACAATGATCTATTAAAGATGGATTATCTAGTCTTGTTTATAGAATTAGAAAATTATGAGCCATAAGATGAACATGTTGAGTTGGCTGAAATGTTGCTGGACTTGAAAGAGAATGCAAAGCTGAGAAATGGAGTTGACAACAAAGAAGGTGTCTTTGCCTACATATCAATAAAAAGACTTACATCCAAATATTTTTCGACATGTAGAAGCAAGCGTCATTTCTTTTCCTACCACATGGATGGTGGAATCTGGATTTTCAGCTGCTGTGGATGTTTCAGTAGAAAAAGAAATAAGTTAGATCTCAACAGCAGACTAACAGACTACTATCAGACTAACACTGAATGACATCATCAATTGATTACAATATCTTGAGTCAGAAATACCAAGATTAATGTAGTCGCTAGCTGAATGAACTAAGACTGAATGACATCATCAAAATTGATTATGATATCTTGTGTGAGAAACACCAATATCAAGATAGTCACTAGTTGAATGAACTAAGACTGAATGGCATCATCAAAATTGATTACAATATCTTGTGTCAGAAATACCAAGATTAATGTAGTCGCTAGTTGAATGGACTAAGACTGAATGATATCATCAAAATTGGTTATGATATCTTGTAATGAGAAACATCAAGGTCATGATTGAATGACATCATAAAAATTGGTTATGATATCTTGTGTGAGAAATACCAAGATTAATGTAGTCGCTAGCTGAATGGACTAAGACTGAATGACATCATCAAAATTGGTTATGATATCTTGTATGAGAAACACCAAGATCAAGGTAGTTCATAAAAATTGGTTAATATCTTGAAAATACCAAGATTAATGTGACTAAGACTGAATGGCATCATCAAAATTGATTACAATATCTTGTGTCAGAAATACAAAGATTAATGTAGTCGCTAGCTGAATGGACTAAGACTGAATGGCATCATCAAAATTGATTACAATATCTTGTTCAGAAATACCAAGATATCTTGAATGGACTAAGACTGAATGGCATCATCAAAATTGATTACAATATCTTGTGTCAGAAATACCAAGATTAATGTAGTCTAGCTGAATGGACTAAGACTGAATGGCATCATCAAAATTGATTAAAATTTGTGTGAGAAATTTAATGTAGTCGCTAGCTGAATGGACTAAGACTGAATGGCATCATCAAAATTGATTACAATATCTTGTGTCAGAAATACCAAGATTAATGTAGTCGCTAGCTGAATGGACTAAGACTGAATGGCATCATCAAAATTGATTACAATATCTTGTGTCAAAATACCAAGATTAATGTATCGCTAGCTGAATGGACTAAGACTGAATGGCATCATCAAAATTGATTACAATATCTTGTGTGAGAAATACCAAGATTAATGTAGTTGCTAGCTGAATGGACTAAGACTGAATGGCATCATCAAAATTGATTACAATATCTTGTGTCAGAAATACCAAGATTAATGTAGTCAGCTGAATGGACTAAGACTGAATGGCATCATCAAAATTGATTACAATATCTTGTGTCAGAAATACCAAGATTAATGTAGTCGCTTGAATGGACTAAGACAATGGCATCATCAAAATTGATTACAATATCTTGTGTCAGAAATACCAAGATTAATGTAGTCGCTAGCTGAATGGACTAAGACTGAATGGCATCATCAAAATTGATTACAATATCTTGTGTGAGAAATTTAATGTAGTTAGCTGAATGGACTAAGACTTGGCATCATCAAAATTGATTACAATATCTTGTGTCAAAATACCAAGATTAATGTAGTCGCTAGCTGAATGGACTAAGACTGAATGGCATCATCAAAATTGATTACAATATCTTGTGTGAGAAATACCAAGATTAATGTAGTCGCTAGCTGAATGGACTAAGACTGAATGGCATCATCAAAATTGATTACAATATCTTGTGTCAGAAATACCAAGATTAATGTAGTCGCTAGCTGAATGGACTAAGACTGAATGGCATCATCAAAATTGATTACAATATCTTGTGTCAGAAATACCAAGATTAATGTAGTCGCTAGTTGAATGGACTAAGACTGAATGACATCATCAAAATTGGTTATGATATCTTGTATCAGAAACACCAAGATCAAGGTAGAGGAACTATCAGACTAAGACTGAATGACATCATTAAAATTGATTTTGATATTCCGTGTTTATCCTTGTTTACTAAAATAAATTTTAAAGTGTAAATAGACTACACTGTCTTTTTCATTGAGTATTTTAATATAATAATTGAACAGCCTAAAAGTAAAAGTAGGAGTGGTCCATTTGAATTTTTGGAAGGAGAAAATGGTCCATGAACTGGAAACAGTTGAGAAGCACTGATTTAGACTACAATTTATCCATTGCACCGAGTATACACACACACATATATATATAGCTGGTTATGTAGTACCAGTAGGTTTCTGAGTGACCTAACACACTATTGTGTGTGTGTGTGTGTGCATATATAATGTTTCAATGGTTTATTTGGTTTAAATTATTTATACATCATTTCAAATGTACACCATTAAGATCTGGCAGGATAATTTCAGAAGACAGCTCCCAAGCTATAATACCAGCACATTGGATGTAATGCTAAATTTGCATCGCTTTACATGCAATAACACAATTACCACAATTGGGACTCCTCTTATTATTACTAATAAGAAGTGACATTTGTAGTCAGGATACGACTGATTATCTTCAAGGTGAGAAAAGAAAATGGTACCTACCTTGTGTCAGCTCAGAGCTTTCTCCAACCACATAAATCTCAAACTGTTTGAATAGAGGCACATGCGAAAGCCGAGATCTTGTGGGACCACGATGAGCACAACCGTTTACAGAGTCTCCAATAATTTCATATGATTCCTGTGGAAAAAAAAAATATATTACTTATATATTTTATTTACTAAATGTTCACTCAATATAAGGCATAAGAGCTACTCAAGGTAGAGGGATATAGAATGAGGTTGGTGTAAAGGCCTAAGAAAATGAAGACGCAAATGCAAATTATGAGCATGATGGATAACAGTTGACCCTGGACATAAAGAGCATGATAATGGTTGACTCTGAACATAAAGAGCATGATAAATAACGGTTGACCCTGGACATAAAGAACATGATAGATAACGGTTGATCCTGGACATAAAGAGCATGTTAGATAACGGTTGACCCTGGACATAAAGAGCATGATAATGGTTGACTCTGGACAAAGAGCATGATAGATAACGGTTGACCAAGAGACCAAGATTGTAGTTGTCAGGGAAGTATCCACTTGGGAGTTTGTTCCTCGAAGTAGCAGTTGGCGGGGTGGGGTGGGAATTCTTACCAATGTAAGACAAAGGTAACGACAAAACCAACTCGACATGTGTGGCATTGTAGATCCTCAGCGTGAAGGTCTGGATTGGTGGAAATAGGGAACGTAGTTTCTTTTTTTTTTTTTTTTTATCAGTTCAACTCGAGCAAGGCAATAATGCCACTAAGACGCAAGGAACTACTGGAAGTGAAAGAATAAAGAAAGACTTTAGAAGGAACTGGAAGTCCAATAATAGCATAAATTTCAGAATTTAGGTGGAGACATTAGGATTAGAGAGTTGAAGTAGTATTTAGAATAAACTGGAAACCCAATCCTAAACAAGGGATAAACCTCTAATCCTGTTCAAAAAAGCTGGGAGGAGTGTGAACCAGACGATAGGTGAGTCTATCAACTCCTATAGAGGTTAAAAAGAAAAAAAAAAAGAAAAGAAAAGTAAAATAAATAGTAAATACAATTTCAGAGTTGGAGCAAAGACATTAGAAATATAGAGTTGAAGTAGAATTTAGAAGGACCCAGAAACCCAATCCTAAACAGGAAAGGAAGGATAAACCTCTAGGGTCATTCCATGTCAATTCATCGATGACATGTCACCCTTACCTCTTCAATTTTTCTGAAATGTCGTCTATGTTAAATTAAGACAACCTGCAAAATTTGAGCTTCTAATTCCAAAAATTGTGCAATTCATATCAATTTTTAGTTTTCCCCAGTTTTGGGGTCATGCAAAAAATTGTGACCTTCCGTAATGTATTTTTGTCTGAGAAATTATCGTACTTCCCCATATATAACACTCCTTCATCCATAATACATAACCCTAAAATTGTGCTGAAAGTGTGGGAAAATGCTTCTACTCATGCATAATACAGACCCCTTGTTTGGTAATCAAACCCTATAAATTGTACTTCGCCAATTTCATCACAGCCAGCACTTCCTGGACTCATTAAAAAAATATGGTTTTGAACATAGAATATTACTCTAATTTAGTTTTATGATAATTCTTATTTTATTTTACATTTGTAAATATTGTTAGGATGTCAAATACAATCGTAAGTATACGATTGTATTTGACATCCATATGGGTTTCACAATCGCCAAATGTTAGTGTCAAATTGTCATGTTTGTGGTGAGTAATCATTTCATAACTGAAATCAACCTATAAAATAGCAATTTTTTAATGATTTTTTTTTTGGAGCTGTACATAATACGCACCCCTAATTTTGTTTATTATATTTTTAGAAAAAAATGTGTATTATACATGGGGAATTATGGTAGTTCAAGAGCTTCCCTATTCATAAAGATTAGCTCAGAAAAGATTTTTGGCTCGAGGAATCCAAAAATGATATAAAAAGACTTAAAATTAATCAATTTTAAGTTATTAATGATTTTTGATTGTTTCATAGCAAGATCAATGGGGGGGTCAGAATAGTCAATATTATTGAGGGTTGGCATTTAGTCTTTTCTTTACATGTGGATGATGCTATTATATGTTTACGTCATCATCAGTCCTATTCGTCACTTAAATTAATGTGACAAATTTCAACAAGTATCCTTATCTCAATGCCTTAATGTTGGACAATGTCCTCAAAGATGAAAAAGAGACGAGGCGACAGAGATCTGGTTCTACAGAAGGATGATAAAGATATCGTGAACTGAGTAGTGTGAGCAACGATGAGGTCTTAGAGAGGTTGCAAACAAGGAAGAGGCTTATACTTAATATCAGGAAGCTGCAGCTGATGTTTCGAGGACACATAATGAGGAAGGAGGGCCTGGAGAATCTGATACTCATGGGTCGAATAGAGGGAAAGAGAGACAAGGGAAGTCAATGTGTGACATACCTGGTGGGCTTAAAAGTGGATGACAGAATGTGGTCTGGGGGAGGAAGCAGAGGGAAGCACCTTGTTGATGGCTGCAACGGATAGAAGGAAAGGACATGGCACATAAAAAGAAAGATCCTTACCTCTTTTAAAAGCCGTTTCTTTTCCAGGGAGTCTTGGATCCATTTGTATGGTAAAATCCACGACTTATTAGCTATTCCTAGAAAATACTTCAGTGTTCGATCACAATGTCGCACATTTTCTGATACTGAACAAAGCAAAAAGGACAAATTATACACAAGGGAATAAAGATAATGCATAATATTACATAATGCAAAGCTGAAAAAAAAAATCAGAACATTTTTTTTTTTTTAATGAACTCTAAGTGTCTTCATAAATTGTAGAATTATTTGTCTCAGCCATCATAACCCTGAATATGATACTGGAATATATTGAAAGTAATCAGAAAAATAAAAATGAATATATATATATATATATATATATATATATATATATATATATAAAAGAAATATGCATATCTTGCATTAAGTGCTGTAATTTTATTTAAAAAAAAAAATTTCAACACTTAACAATTGCTTCAGCATGGAACTTCGGAGTTGTGAAATTAAAGTAAGGTATTATGTGTGTGTATATATATATATATATATATATATATATATATATATATATATATATATATATATATATATATAAAAATAAAAGTAATCCGGTCTTCTTATTGATATTTTTATTTTTACAAAATAGTGCTCAATGTAAATTTACAGAGCATTAATATTATAAATTAACTGATTTTACTATGTTAATAAAACATCAAAAACCGAAAAGAATAAATAATACAAAATGAAAATGAAAAACAAGTAAAATAAATTAACCCAAACAAAAAAATAAACAAAGCCACTCCCGCAAAAATAACTGCCAGAATAGATTACCCACAATGCACCACTGACCCATATATATAAACAGTCGAGAAAAATACAACATTCGCAGCCTGACAATTGTGTCTAGCATGAAACAGCCTGTCACCACTGAGTGTTGACTTCAATGTTCACTTTTTTATATATATATATATATTTCAATAAAGGTGCAATTGATTTACAAATTCATGAATTACTTATACAAAAAACATTTCTAATAGCATTTTTCGGATTACAATACATATATTTTCGTTGTCCTCTGAGAGTAAAAACAAGAACAAAATCTATTCCATACCTGAGGATGTCTGTAGGAACAGACGAAAGCTTGTAAAAATAATAAGAACTTATGCAACAGAAATTGATAAAAACAAGGATCTTTTCATTCATAAACAGGTTCAGGGTTTTTGTATATTATTTGAATTGTTGGCGACGATGGATTTCTCACCAATTAAATCATTAACCTTTGTATTTGTTTTTTGTATGAATAATTCATGAATATATATGTATAAACACACGCACACATATTTCCGCACATAAAGCAATGTTTAGATAAGACAATATCAAAAAAATACAGCAAATTTTCAGGAATTTATCCTATACCTGTAGCATAAGAAAACTGTTTATTGATTATCTAAAGATGATGTTATTGAAAATGTTGTTAATGTATCCTTAGAAATTCAAAATAAACAAAATAACACAACCAATTCTCTATCATGTTTTTCCCATACATGTCCCCTAAAAGGGAAACAATTGTTTTCTTTATGTTTCATCTTGCGATCACTTGTGAATACTGATTCTTCTTCTTTTCTATATCTAAACAGTTACAAGCAGCCTGGTGTACTAATGACCATTTACTTATACCTCATTGACAAAAATATCGCTAATAACAGTATGATAATGCATTTTTAAAAAAATGAGAAACAAATATTATGTTATCCTAAATGTTATTACTGCCATAATTGACACTATGATGATTATTGAAAGTTTAGCAAAAAATAAAGGTTGCTGTGAATGCAATCATAACTCGAAGTTTACATTTTGTCAGCTGAGCTTACATGTATACAACTTGATTTCATTGATATGGAATTATTCTTCGATTAGGCAATTTATTATGAAGCTATGCCAATAATATATGAAGTAAAAATGGTTTCATTACTTTTATTATCAGTTTATTTGATAATGTGTATTTTTTCATGTATGTCATTTCTTATCGCACCGAGGCCAAGGTGAGCCTACTGACAAACATTATTCAGAATTTAAGGTTTGTGTTTTAGAATTGTAGTATAAGGCAAAACCCCGCCAATTTCTTAGGGTGATTTTTGGGATTTAAAGGTCATCTTATGCATGGAAATATATGGTGTGTGTGTGTGTGTGTATACATATATATATGAAGAAAAATATACGGAAAAAACAAACAAAAATCCTTATATGCAATTATGCTGATTAATGTTAATATAATGTCAACGTCGGACGTTTCGGTCTAATAAACCATCTTCAGGACATATTCATAAAACATAATTAACATTATCAATACAACATGACAAAGACGATGGACATAAGAACAAGACTTATCCAAACAGATAACTGAAAGTTTTATAAGATCCGCGTTCCTTTTAAACATGGTCACGTTGTCGTCACGTGGGCGATGCTGTGAAAACGTATTCCTAAAATTTGATAATGTTAATTATATTTTATGAACATGTCCTGAAGATGGTTTATTAGACCGAAACGTCCAATGTTGACATTATATCAACATTAAAACAGCATAATTGCATATAAGGATTTTTGTTTGTTTTTTCCGTATATTTTTCTTCATACTGTCGGATCTATATCCATATATTTGCTTTTATTTATATATATGTGTGTGTGTGTGTGTGTGTGTGTGTGTGTGTGTGTGAATGGTTAGAATGTCTGCTCTCTGACCATGAGACCCAGGTTCAAATCTCACCAGGGCTGATTTGTCAGGAAGTAGACTTCCTGTTGTTATCGATCTGGAGTGGAAGGGGAGGGATCCCAGCATGCAGCAGCTTTAGAAAGTGCCTGAAAGCTATATAACGGGTTGACCCAAGCCTTGTGCATGAAACTAAGTATACAGAACACTTGGGGGGGGGTCGTCAATAGCTGTGCTAGCACGAAGTCACCGAGGGTTTGAGTGTGCTGGCTTTGTTCATGCTAAATAACATGCACTCTCCCAGAAACTGTAACTAAGGTCTGCTCTGCATAGTTGCAGTATAAACCACAGGTTGGCTCTGTGGGTGTTGCTCTGAGTGAGCATCTGCAATAGGGATTGGCTAGCTGCCCTAATAGACGGGTATCCTCGAAGTGAAAAGGAAATCTTATTTTAACCGATGGATTTCATCCACTAATGGTTGCATAGTTGCAGTATAAACCACAGATTGGCTCTGTAGGTGTTGGACAAATTCAAATGTGCCTGAGTGAGCATCTGCAATAGGGAATGGCTGGCTGCCCTAATAGACAGGTATCCTCAAAGTGAAAAGGAAATCTTATCTTAGCCGATGCATTTCATCTACTGATGGTCTTTATCAAGCAAATGTAAGGATTTTATTTTGCAATAGGTATTTATAAACAACTACCAACAATGTTGTGTTTTCATTAAAATGTTACAACACGTACAGGTACAGTATTTGTATAAAAATAAAACATGGATTCTGATTCCAGTTAAATGTAAATGTAAATGAAAACTGAAAAAAAAAAAGAAGTCAGTATTTTATTTGTAATGGTTCAACACTAATAATCATGCTAAGGGTAGGCATCCTGCTTTCTGAAATTTACCATTTGTGACAAATAATGTCAGTACCTGAAGAACTTTTGATCTTGGAATTTCAGATAATGGATACTCAACAACTTGTAATAGCAACAAAGATGAAGACAATCGTCCACATGTTAATAAGAATAACTCTTCATACCAGTAATTATACAGAAACTGTGAGGTTATATTTTAGTTAAAATAATTTATGTGACCAAGCATAGCAAAAATAATAAAAATAAAACAAATTGTTATACGATTTAAAAAAAAAAATATATATATATATATATACTTGCCTGTTTTAACAATGACATGGGTAACTTCTCTTGAGAACGTCAATAAAAACTGTCCACCAATCAAAGATGCTAACTTTTTAACCTGGTTCTGAAAAAAAAAAAATCAAAAACAAATTAATCTTTTTAAGATCAGATTAAAATTTTGTAATTCCAAATAAAAATTCCTTTTGTTTATTGTCATTTCACTCCAAGCTAAGTCAATAAAGTTGCAAGGGGTTACTGAGTGTGAGAGGATATAAAAACAGAAAACATTATTAGAGAGAGAACAATAAAAGGAAAGGAATTAATAGAAGATAGCAATTCACTTAGTGACGGTTCAGGTTACTATAGATTGAAGTTGAATTCAACATGCCATTATATGGAAATAAGTGTTGAAGAGGGAGCCGGTGCTGACCAGTGTCACCATCATTCTGATGCTTGCAAGACATCAAGCACTGTCTCAGCGGAAAAACCACACTTTAATCTCAGCATTGTTTGCTTACAAGAATCGTTTTGTCTATATTTCTGAGATGAGGTATTGTATTTAATGCCGACAAGATTTTTAGGATAGGTTCACATGAATAGAATACATATTCTTTGTAAGAAATCAGTTTGTAGATCGGGTTTCATTGAAGTATTTTTGTAAAAATGGTTTTATCAAGAGTCTGGTTTCATTGATATACTCTTTTCAGATATACAGTTTGTACAGAAATTGATTTTATTGGCATTCTTTTTTGGTTTATAGATTTTAATATCTGTTCACTGTTTTAAGAAATAATATTATGTCATCCACTTTTGCTTTTTCAAAGATCTCATATAAGATGTTTATATTATAGCATTTTTGTCTTTAGAGAACAAAGTCTGAACATTCAGTTAATATATGTTTAGTAGTGTATGCAGTTTTACATACTTGGCATATTGGCCGATCTTCTTTGTTCAGTAAGTGAGTTATTGAATATGGTGACAAAGATGAGAACAATAGTCTGAATAATGAAAATGGTGTACATAAAACCTCATCTCAGAAATATAGACAGATACTGAAGGGGCGAAACGTTGTAATAAATATGGTGACAAAGATGAGGACAATAGTCCGAATAATGTAAATAGTGTACATAATACCTCATCTCAGAAATATAGACAGATACTGAAGGGCCGAAACGTTGTGATAAATATGGCAACAAAGATGGGGACAATAGTCCGAATAATGTAAATAGTGTACATAATACCTCATCTCAGAAATATAGACAGATACTGAAGTGCCGAAACGTTGTAATAAATATGGCAACAAAGATGAGGACAATAGTCCAAATAATGTAAATAGTGTACATAATACCTCATCTCAGAAATATAGACAGATACTGAAGGGCTGAAATGTATGGCACCAAAGATGAGGACAATAGTCCAAATAATGTAAATAATGTACATAATACCTCATCTCAGAAATATAGACAGATACTGAAAGGCCGAAACGTTGTAATAAATATGGTGACAAAGATGAGGACAATAGTCCGAATAATGTAAATAATGTACATAATACCTCATCTCAGAAATATAGACAGATACTGAAGGGGAAAACGTTGTAATAAATATGGCAACAAAGATGAGGACAATAGTCCGAATAATGTAAATAGTGTACATAATACCTCATCTCAGAAATATAGACAGATACTGAAGGGGCGAAACGTTGTAATAAATATGGCGACAAAGATGAGGACAATAGTCCGAATAATGTAAATAGTGTACATAATACCTCATCTCAGAAATATAGACAGATACTGAAGGGGCGAAACGTTGTAATAAATATGGCAACAAAGATGAGGACAATAGTCCGAATAATGTAAATAGTGTACATAATACCTCATCTCAGAAATATAGACAGATACTGAAGGGGCGAAACGTTGTAATAAATATGGCAACAAAGATGAGGACAATAGTCCGAATAATGTAAATAGTGTACATAATACCTCATCTCAGAAATATAGACAGATACTGAAGGGGCGAAACGTTGTAATAAATATGGCGACAAAGATGAGGACAATAGTCCGAATAATGTAAATAGTGTACATAATACCTCATCTCAGAAATATAGACAGATACTGAAATTGATTTTATTAGCATTCTTATTTGGTTTATATATTTTAATATAAATTTGCTGTTTTAAGAAACAATATTATGTCATCCACTTTTGCTTTCTTGAAGAACTCATCCAGTGAATATACATCATATCGAACGTCGACAACACACTACTCAGAGTTTCATGCAGTTCATGTAATCTTTAAGTGTGTATTAACCCTTATCTCTCATGTTCTCCTGATGGTGAATCAAAATTGGGTGTACAAACTTGTCTATTTAAAATATATAATTAACTATTAATAATTTATGTTGTTCAAATAAGTTCTAAAGTTGGAGAATAATAATTAAATAAAAAACAAATAATTTGAAATTGGATTCAGGATGCAAACAATATATCAAGGGAGGTAACTCGTGTTTTTAAAAATAATAAAAATGTACACACACAGAGACATATATATATATATATATATATAACAATAATAACAAAATAGTGCTCAATGTAAATTTACAGAGCATTAATATTATAAATTAATTGATTTAAAATATGTTTTTTTTTTGCTACACAGTAATAACCATGTTTCAAAATGGAAGCTAAAAGCTTCAAATTTAATTTTGTAATTAAATTAAAGACATTAGTTCCATTTCATTTTCAAGCGAATTTTGGAGTATTCGCTTGAGGATGAAATGGAACTAATGTCTTTAGTTTAATTACAAAATTAAATTTGAAGATTTTAGCTTCCATTTTTGAAACATGGTTAGAACTGTGTAGAGAAAAAAACCATATTTTAAATCAATTTATAATATATATATATATATATATATATATATATATATATATATATATGTGTGTGTGTGTATATATGTACACACACACACAATTGGACAGTTTTATATAATTTATCATCCAAAAAGAAAAAAAATTACTAGATAACATTACTAGATAACATTAGAAATTGTATAAGAAACTAAATCAAAGCACCTTGTCTGTCGTATTCAATGAAATGTGTATGAAAAAAGGATTCCTGCCTAAATACACACACACACACATATATATATATATATATATATATATATATATGTATATGAGAAAGAGATATGTTGCCACGAAAAAAATGCAGTCATATATATATATATATATATATATATATATATGCATGCACACAAACAGGAAAGATAATATAAGACACAACAGGAATTATATAAATGTATCCAATGATTGAGTGCCATATCGCTCACATGATTCCCTGCATTTCTGCAAACTAAAGAGGCTGATGCTGATACAAAGGGAGATAACTCTTATCAGTGGAAACTAACCCAAAAGGAACAGGATTGATGGAACCCCAAAAAAAAAAAAAAGGACGAAAAACAACCCAAACTGTGAAATGATAAGAGATCATCAATAGAAAAAAAAGGTCCAAAGGCGCAAGGTCTGGGATTATTCTCAGAAAAACAAAAAAAGAAAGAATCATTGCTGCTGGGTGACAATCTATCTTTGGGGGACTGCAGGATCAATATTCATGAGGCATCTTGTATAGAAAAATGAACATGCGGACTAGTGATGTGATTTACATATTTATGTATGGGGGAAATGTTTCTATCTATTTTTCTACATTTTGGATCCAAAAAGCGACTTGACCCAAAGAATTGTGAGTTCAATCCCTGGCCTAAGTAGAGAGAAAAAAAAGCTTGCAGAGTTATCAATTAACTGAAAATAAGACAACCAAAAACCAATCTAACCCTGTAGACTAAATAAAGAGTTTTGGTTTGAAATTCCAACAAATATCACCTGAAGAAGGCTAGAGTGTACATCGGCCGAAACACTGTGAATGTGACAGTAAAGGTGAGGACAACAGTCTGAACAATGTATATATATTTTCTTTTCTCTCTGTTTCTCATCTTCTGATTTTTAAATTTAGATTATTGTGTGTAGTGTCACCACAAATGTATAAACCCATTTCTGGTGTCAATTTTTAAATTAATTTAGGTCAGCCACTCAGTAATGAATTATACATCAGAAAATAATTCAACTTTATCTGTCTCTCACTCATTTAAACCGTCTTCTAACTTCTCTTTAGAATTTCTCTCTATTAAATTTTAATCCCCACCTTCACCTTTAGGCCTTCACGTTCTTCTCTCGTCTGTTACCCCCCTCTCTAGAACTTTCTTTTACCTCTCACATTCATCCCCCACTCTCATACATACACTCTTGCTAAATTTATTTGTTTTTTATTCCCGGAGTTATTTTTTCTGATTTCTTTTTGAATTTGTAGCTCTGATGAATTGGATTGTATTTACGATTGCAATGTAATAAATTATAACCATGGAATATTAGTGTTTAAGCCTTTTTATTATATTCTTACTCTGTCCTGGACATTGAGTTCTACCCTGGATTCTATCCTCATGGAATTTTATAATATATATATATATATGTGTGTGTGTGTGTATGTTAACCACGAATATTATATATATATATATATATATATGTGTGTGTGTGTGTGTGTGTGAACCACGAATATTATCTATACATATATATATATATATGTGTGTGTGTGAACCACGAATATTATATATATATATATGTGTGTGTGTGTGTGTGTGTATGTTAACCACTAATATATATATATATATATATATATATATATATACACACACACACACACATATATATATATATATATATATATATTTCCACACACACACACACACATGTGTGTATGTTAACCACTAATATTATATATATATATATATATATTAGAGTTGGTCGGTTTTAAAATTAATGTTTCGGTATTGGTTTCTGTTTTTTTTTTTCCTTGATGCTGCAGTTTTCAATTCGTTTTTTCAGTTTTTAAATTAGTATTTTCGCTTTCTAAGGAAGCCATTCATTTTCTTGTGCAATGATAGCATTGCCAGTCAATATCTGATTTCATTTGAGATTGACAAATTTGAAATTTAGTCCATTCAACTTGCAAGTTCTCATATATTTCGGGTCCAATCTTAGTTAAAAATATTCATATGGCTGGAAAGAAAAGAAAATATTTCTAAATATGTCATTTGTATGTGCCTTTAGTCATTGAGTTATTTTTTTACAGTGAGTTAAAACAGTATTTTATTTTGAACAGCCGAAAATGTGAAATATGATTTCTTTTGAGACTAAATTTTACACATTACTTTGTTTTACAAAATCAATGTGACCAATCTTTATCAATATTCTTGAAATTGAACAATCAATTAGAAGACACCTTAAACTACAACCAGGAAGATGTTCTTTTCTTCTCTGGCCCGTGGAAGCAAATCCATTCCAAAATTATAAAGTAAACCAAAAAGAATAGAAAATGCTGCAATTCTTTTCTGGTACACCAGTCAATTGTTATTGGGGTTTTGCAAATAAATTTCTTCTAAACAAGGAAAATCAATGAGTTATTTTTTTTCTCTAAATAAATTAATGTTTTATCTAGCAAATACACCTAAAATTAAATATTAAAAATTATTAAAAGCTTTTATTTTAATTTTTTAGAATGTGTACATTTCCAAATCTGCGACTATCACCTGTTCTTTTTTTTTTTTTTGGGTACACATTTTAAAACTGAAATTAAAAACTATTTTAATCATTTTAATATATAATTTTAAGTGTATTCGCTAGATAAAATAAAACCATAAAGGTATTGTAAAAATAAAATTAATTTTCGTTGTTTAGAAGAATTTTATAGACAGAACAGCAACAAACACTCATCGAACACTAGTAGATAAAAATAAAAAAAGAATAATTTTTACTTTGGGTTTTAAAAAAATGACCTGCAGCTTTTAAAAGATACACATTTTAAAACTGAGATTAAAACATTTTATTTTTTTAATATCTAATTTTAGGTGTATTTGCTAAATAGAAACATAATTTTATTTGTAGAAAACAAATAATTTTACACTAGTGACTCGCATATCTGGAAATATACACATTATTTTAAAAGTGAAATTAAGAACTAATTTAATTATTATTAATATCTAATTTAGGTGTATTCACTAAATTATAAAACAAATTTATTTATAAAAAAAAATCTTCAGTCATTTTTCTTGTTTATAACAACTTTATATTGTGACTAGCAGTAGAGCCCGGCGTTGCCCGGGGATGTAACAGTAAGAGATAGATCAAGTATCGACTATCATAAAGACTGAAAAATAAAATTGACAAAGATTATTGTTTAAGGTTGACAGACATGCATGTCTTAATTAGTTTTTTTTTTTTTTTTTTACGAATTGGTCAAACCCAAACTCAAACAAAAACATTGTTTACAATTGTTATGAGTCTATCGATTGGTGAATAGAATTTTATTATAAACAATTGTCTTGTAAATGGAATTTTTAAAGTATTCTGAATGTAAATAAAGAAAAAAAAGTGCAAGACAATAAAAATACTACCTGCCCCCAAAAAGTGGATGTTTGTTTTATCGGCTGAAAATGTAAGAAATCCGATCCCATATATAAAGGAAAACACACACACACACACAACCTGGGTTTTTTTAACCTAAGTCACTCCACGGAATTGCTAAAACATAGAGCATAGTCTGATGAAAAAAGACCTTCTAAAGTTTATGAAAACAAAATTTTATCGTCAAAATGCTTATGTTTTTTATGAAGAGAATAGACTAAATTTTTTTTTTAATTATTTTTAAAATTTTTCCATCTTTTTAGAATATTCTAAATTTTGATTTAAAAAACCTTGTTTCTCTTTATCGCAACAAGGGGTAGTAAATAACATAGATAATTTTTAAGCGCATTTTTTTGTATTTACACACATTAATTTGGAAAATCTTGCAAAAATAAAAATAATTGTCAGATGTTAATGAAACTTTCAGAAACTATTCACAGATGATCAAAATTATTATAAATATGTTTTTTTTTTTTTATTAAAGTCATGGCAGAAATATTTTTTTTATTTATTAACACCCCCATAACTAATTTTATGAAAAACTCTAGAAATTCGAGACCATCGGTTTTAGTGATTACAATAGTTAAAAGCAAAAGGCTTTGAAGAATGCAAATCATGTTTTTTTTTTGGTTTTTTTTGGCCAACGTACCTGAAAATCAGCTGTGAATTGTAACATACAAAACTCAATAAAACAAATATATTATTTAGTTTCAAATGCTTTTATTTGTTTTAATTTGTTTTTATGAATATGGACAATATTTTCTGGAAGCAAAAAATTTTTTCAATGAAAATACAATTATTTCTTATTTCTTTAATTTTAAAAAGATTTTTAAAAAATGTTTAAATTGAATTTTAAAAAATATTTTAACATTAGTTAAATGCAACATCAACCTTTCAAAATGTCCGTGTGAGATTGTCATTGTCTAGCGCTTTGAAAATTGTATAATTTGGACCAATCAGATTAGCCATGGTAATTAAAAATGTAATTTTGTGTTTATAGTCGGACAGTAATTATCAAGTACGGAAGACCAACCAGAATACAATTTAGTTGCATTATTTGAGTTCAGCATTGTTCTCCGCTGTTAAGCCCTTTACTTTTCTTGAAAACACGTTATGGAGAAGTTAATTTGAGTTTTTCAATTTCAACTGAGAAGGGTACCTACAAGTAACAGTATCATCTTATGAAATTTAACTACTGCTAAACTTTAATTTTATATGATCTTATTTTTATATTAATCTCAGTTATGACATTTTTCCATAAATGAAATATCAAAATTAATAATAAAATGAATGGAAATACAAATAACACAGTAAAATGTAATAAATGTACATAAAATTATAGTATTTTATGTACACTTCTGATAAAATTTCATAAGAAAGGTACCTAAATTAATTAGATACCTTTTTCTTATGAAATTTAATCTCACTATTAACAGTCTTATTTTTTAATTTCTTTATATTTTCCATAAAGCATCGTAAACGTAAAAATGAAATCTAAGTACAAAAAAAAAAAATAAAAAATAAAAAATTAGAGTGCTGAAAGTTTTCCTTAAAAGTAATGAGGTAAATAATTTGTTCACTTAAATAATTTCACTTCCTTCCATCCGTAGAAAGAATTCTCCTCCCGTAAGTTATCTAAACGTCATGAATGTGCCTTTAAATCGTCAAGCGACGCGAAAGGTTATGACCTGCTTTGTTTAATTTTCAAATTACATTTTTTTTTCGCAGAAGCTAAGTTAAGCTTGGTTCAAAATATTTTAAATAAACAGTATAATATCTGTTTTTATTAAAATCAGTTTTGAAAAAATGATAATTGGCTTTTAAAAGAATATCAAAGTAAGATTCTAATCTTTTTTATCAAATCGAAAAAAATGATTGAAAATGATTATCTGTCCTTTTTTTTTTACCAAAAAAAAAACAATATTTTTTTTAACGAAAATTTCAGACACGCTAGAAACAATTAAAAATGTAAAAAAATACCCCAAAAATACTTTGATCTTTCCTCTTTAATAATAATATGAACATTAGGCGATAAAATTTTGTTTTCGTCAAGTTAGACTTTTTTTTTGATCATGCTATGCTCTTTTGTTTACATTTTCGTGGGTGAGTTGTCCCCCTTTCATTCTCACGATGTGTCTTAATCGTGTTTTCAAATTGATTTTCTTAAAAAACAACTGTGGTTTTCCCATTTTCGGCACCGTTAGAACCACCAAAAGGTAATTTTATGTAGTCCTGTGAAGTTTTGTTGAAATCGGCTAAAAAATGTAGGAAATTCTATCCAACATATAAACATTACAGACACACACAACCTGCGTTTTATAATAAGTAAGATTGGCATAACACTGGCTTTACTAGAAAATAATTACCGTTACTACAAAAAATCTGACTTCATAAAATTTAACATTAAGCCAAAACATGCAACTTTTTTTTTTTTTACTCACTATTTTGTTGTTAATTTAATTTTACATCAAAAAGTCTTTTTTTTTTCAAAACGAAAACAAATAGATTTCAGACGTTATGTCATATTTCTTTTTTTTTTCTTCTTCATTTCTTTTGTAAACAAATAGATTTCATATTTATTTTCTAGAAATAGTAAATTAAATATTTTTAACATATTTTTGTTCAATCTTTTTCTCTTACAATGGTATAAAGTGGTTAGTTTTATTAACATTTGAAAGTCTTTTTCAATAGTGTTTCTTTGGATATGGTCACACAGTACTGATAGAATTAAAAAAAAAAAAAAAAAACGAATGATTTTGGTTTCCTAAAATATTTTGATGCGGTGTGAAAATGAAACCGAAAAAAGTTAAGTTTTTCAGTTAAACCGCCTATCTCTAATATATATATATATATATATATATATATTGTGTGTGTGTGTGTGTGTGTGTGTGTGTGTGATTGTGTGTCTCAGAAGGAAAACTAATTTGCTAACACATTTCATCTCCCGAGGGTCTTTATCAAAGTAAGTGTAAGGATTTTATTTTGCAAAAACAAAAGTAAAAAATATTAAGTTTCCAAAATTTTAAAATTTAAGAATGCTGTAAAATATTCTTAAAGCTAACTGTGTAAGTCAAGGTAAACTATGGAAGTGTGCTAAATGATGTAATTTAATACCTAATAATAGAAAGTGAGCAAATGTTGTTATTGTTGTTGTTGTTGAATTTTTATCTTATTATTTGTTTATATATATTTATTTTTTCATGTAATTATTATTTTATTTTAATAATATATATTATAATTTCATCATATGGACAAAACCATTTTACTCACTACAAAGATGCAACTTTGTTTCAGTGCATTTCAACTGCACTTCGACAGGTGAGAATGAAACTCTTTTGGATTAATGCTGCGAACGTTGGAATTTATATTGCATCGGATATATATATATATATATATATATATACTATCAATAATAATTAATATCATAGCTATTATCACTACCAGCATAATCACAACCATCAACTGTTACAGTTTTTTGTGTATATATATATATATATATATATGTGTGTAACTAGTGAGTTAGTCAAAATGACTTAACTCCCTTTATAGTCTACCAATAGAAGATTAACCAATCAGAAGCTGCAGAACATTGTATCCGTCGTGTATAAAAGGCTACCATTTTTTTTTTACCCTACCTCAATGACCAGTGCCAACTTGTCAGGCTCCTGACAGAAGGAAGAACTATGCTCTGCTACTTTGCTGCGATATCCACTGCTAACCTGAACTACGCTTTCCTACTGTTTCCAAATATTCACTGCTAACCTCTGGATTCTATACTTTGTTTAGACGACCGTCAAAATGTCTAACATCAACAACACCCAATCAGTTAGCATTGAAAATACAAACATCATCATCATCACCATGACCAAACAAAACCCAGCTTAATCAAAGTAGTAGTGAAAAGGCCCAGACCAATAATAGTGTATATGCACATCTACACATGTGTGTATGTGTGTGTGGGAGGAAGTGTAAGTTTATCTGATGGCTCATGCAGTAGATCTGAAAAGTGTCAAGAACACCTGTACCCGCTCTTTGTTGAAACGAACATCGCAACACATAAAAAGCTAAGGCCCCGACACTGAAATAAAATTACAATTGCGTATGTATGTATGCCCAAATGCACGGATATGTATCTGTGCCTAGTGTCGAATTGCTTATATGGACGTGTTGGTGTGAACTAAAATGCCTACACCTGTATGTATGTGTCTATGTGTACGAGGTGCCATCCAAACAAACATAGACATAGATTGCCCCTTCCACCACCAAACATAGTCAAATAAGCATAAATAGATCCAATTTTAAAAAATAAACCATTTTGTCTGATGATCAAAAAAGGATGAAACCCAGAGTCACAAGCTCACATCCATACAACTTTCATATATATATATATATATATATATATATATATATATATATATATATATATTATTGTAACCTAGGGGAGGTTACTGAATAGAATAATCAAAGGTTGACAGTGAACGATAATACTTAGGACAAGAACAACACTTATAAGATTTGGCAGTGGCACGTAGAAGTAGTAATCAACTGCTAGAAGTGAATCAAGTGAATTCCACAATGAATCTAACTACAGACCAACATACAGTATTTACTATATTTACGTGAATGGGGAAATACCCTTTATCGTCCGCAGCTATTCTACAACAATAATATATATATATATATATTGTCCTCATCTTTGTTGCCATATTTATTACAATGTTACAACAATAATATATATATATATATATATATATATTGTCCTCATCTTTGTCGCCATATTTATTACAACGTTTCAGCCATTGTATGCTCTGGCCTTCTTCAAGTGGTTGGAATGTCGGACTGAACTCTTTATTTTGCTCACTAGGGTAGACTGTTCTAGTTCCACATGCCAAGTTTAATGGATGTCAGTTATCACTTATCTCCTGTTAATTTCCCTCTGAAAGATCTCCACTGCCTTAATCGGGTATTGAACTCACACTCTTTGGGTCTTGTCACTGGATCTAACCAACGCCTTTATCTAGTTAATTCATCAATATAAAAAATCTGCATGTTAATGTCTATGAGCAGTTAAAAGAAGAACCCACAAGATTAAAGTGTGACATGAGAACATTATTATTATACAATCTAATTCTTTAGTCTGACATTCAAACCACCTGAAGAAGGCCAGAGCATACAATGGCTGAAACGTTGTAATAAATATGGCGACAAAGATGAGGACAATTGTCCGAATAATGTAAATAGTGTACATAATACCTCATCTCAGAAATATAGACAGATAATGAAGGGCCGAAACGTTGTAATAAATATGGCGACAAAGATGAGGACAATAGTCCGAATAATGTAAATAGTGTACATAATACCTCATCTCAGAAATATAGATAGATACTGAAGGGTCAAAACGTTGTAATAAATATGGCGACAAAGATGAGGACAATTGTCCAAATAATGTAAATAGTGTACATAATACCTCATCTCAGAAATATAGACAGATAATGAAGGGCCGAAACGTTGTAATAAATATGGCGACAAAGATGAGGACAATAGTCCGAATAATGTAAATAATGTACATAATACCTCATCTCAGAAATATAGACAGATATTGGTTCATAATTTTAAATCTTCAAATTTATTTTATAATTTTTTTTAACTGGTTTCTTCTTCCTGGATAAATCGTATACAAGAGACATGGGTTCCTGCACAAACTTCTGCAGTCGTTGAAGCATGGTTTTATAATCCCATCTTCTTAAACTCTTTTGAACTTGCATTTGGGAAACGTTCAGTGTTGCATTAATGATTTTCATATCTCCAAGTTAACACAGATCCATCAGAATTCTTTATGGCTTATCATCTATTATATATACAGGTTTCAATGGGTAAATTGTCACCATTTTATATTTTTAATTTTGCACATGGACATTGCTTTTGATTTTGTCACCTGCACAATAGAGTAGGGTCACTTGGGCACTATCAGTGAGAAAAACAGAACAATGATGCAATTCACGTTGACTGCTGACCTGAGATGGAACAAATACATTGAGTCAACTGCTTCGTCCACTGCAAGGAAAGTTGGCTCCCTGTGCCACGCCATTAAATTTTTCTCCCCGGAATCGATCCTTCAGATCTACAAATCGACAATTCGCCCCTTGCATGGAGTCATTGCTGCCATATATGGTTTGGAGCCCCTTCTGTTTGCCTCGGGGTTCTTGATAAGATCCTGAGGTGGATATGCAACATAATTGGCCCTGATCTGGCATCTCATCTACAGTCGCTCTCTCACAGACGCGTCGTTGCCTCTCTCTGTCTTTTTTACAAATACTTTCATGGTAATTGCTCCGAGGAGCTGCATTCGTTGGTTCCTAAACGCTTTAAAAAAAAATTCATTTCTGCTAGAAATTTGGAAATGGTATGCTGTACTGCTTGGTTTGGTTTGGGTTGGTTAGTTTTACGGCATATCAAAACCTCAATGGGTTATTTAATGATGCCAAATTTTTTTTCCCCTCATAATATTTTTGTTTTGTCAAAAATCTATTTTTGTTAATATTTTTTTTTCTCAAAAAACATATAACAGGTAATATTTTTTTTTCAAAAACGTACAGCTGGCAACATTATTTTTTCAAAAACGTATTATCAGAGGCCTTGCTGTTAAATGTAATTTATCATCATACCCAGGACACGGATGTAATCTGAGTGTTAACTATTTACCCATAGCTGGGACCCTAACAGGTGCTACCACCCTGGGTCAGGGTGGACCTGGAAACACCAGCAATTAAGAGGCGGTTCCACGCTCCTCAAAACCTCCTGATTAGAAGCCTTGCTGTTGGACGTAGTTTATCATCTTACCCAGGACGCGAATGTAGTTTATTGTCATACTCAGGACGTGGATGTAGTTTATTGTCAAACCCAGGATGAGATCTGGGTTTGGGGGTTAACTATTTGCCCATAGCTGGGACCCTAACAGGTGCTAGCACCTGGGGTCAGGGTGGACCTGGCAATACCAGCAATTAAGAGGTGGTTCCACACTCCTCAAAACCTCCTGATTAGAAGCCTTTCTTTTGGACGTAGTTTGTTGTCTTTCCCAGGACGCAGATGGAGTTTATCGTCATACCCAGGACAATGTACTGCTTGGAATTCCTGATGGAAGTTCCAATACGCATATTTCAGAGTGTTTGGGTGTCAGTCTGAGGAAAGTGCAGATGATTCAAAACGAGTTGGATGAGTCTAATGGCGATTACGAAGGTATGGCAGCTCAGAAAATTGATTGTTCTGATAAGAAAAGAAACCCTGAATTTGTTGGTGAAACCCTCAGACTAACATGAAAGCCTACATCAAGTGCTTTGAGGAGGTAGTGCTACTTTGGATTAAGAGGGTAGTTGCTAGAAGATCCTATCTCTGGCAACAGGACCCTGCACCATGCCACACAAGTAGAAGATCCCAGCCATGGCCGTCAGACAATTTCTGTGACCACGTCACCCCTTAACTCTGGCCACCTAACTCCCCAGACTGCAATCCTCTTGATTATTATGTGTGGGGTGCAGTTGAGCAAAAGACCAACAAAACTCCTTGTAACACCAAAGATGAACTGAAGACAAGGATTATGGCAGCATTCACTAACTTAAAGAAGGAGACTGTCCAGAAGTGTTGCAGGAGATTACGAAGTCGTCTGGAGGCCATGGTTGAAACCAATTGTGATTTTATTTAATAAATTTACTCTCTAGTATTTCAAGATAGTTTTGTGTAATTTTGGTAAATATATCAGTGTAATATGTCAGTGTTATTTCAATTTTTGTGTAATTTAGACAACAATTTATCACTCGCACCCTGTGTGTGTGCATATATATATATATATATATATATATGGTGGAGTAATGGATAGCAGCTTGGATTGAGGAATGTGAAACCGAGTTAATTCCAGTCGAATCCATTACATTCACTTTTACGTATAATACCCTTGGGAAAGGTGTGAATCCTCCTCTTCTCCCTCCAGCTATGGGTAAATAGCAGGACAGAATGGGTTCTATAGCCTTGGATGGCAACTGGTCTCGGAGAAGGACAACTCTGAATTCAAAACCTGGAGAGGGTCGTTTGGAGACCTTGTGGCACATAGTGCACCAGGTCTCTGTATTCGGCCCTTCAAAAAGTGTGGATGGTTCTGCACAAAACCTTCACCACTATAATCAAATCACATGTGCTGTTGGTTTCCTAGAACTGATCTGCTTGACCCTCATACGTCGAACTTGGCGGGGGATCAACTATATATATATATGAAATGTGCATAAAATATATATATATATATATATATATATATATATATGCAATTTTTATATATATTATATATATGTGGTACTTATTGGAAAGCACTCAATATCAGTGATAGAGTTAACATATGAAGTTGCAGTGATGTGAGTTTGTGACCCTGGGTTTCACGCTATTTGTGATTGTCAGACACATTCACATCAATCCAACTATATATATATATATATATATATATATATATATATATATATAAAACCAATAAGCCCCATTTATGTATAATATAAAATATAAATCCCATCTATTTTTAGTAAAACTGATTTTTTTTTTTTTTTTTATAGTTTTAAGTTCAGCTTTTTTAACATACATTTTTAATAAATACCATTAATACCTCTTTATTTTAAATATGAAATATAAATCCCTGCCTATTTTATATATATATGTATCTGAATATTTTATATATATATATATATATATATATATATATATATATGAAGAAATATAGTCTTAAGATGTGCTATATTCATGGGATAAAGTGCTCAATATCATAGATAGATGTGTAAATATAAAAGTGAACATAGAAGTCGCCTCTAAATGTTGACTTCTATGTTCCCTTTATTTATATATATATATATATATATATATATATATATATATATATATATATATATAAATAAATCTCTGAATATTTTATATATAAATATATATATATACAAACACACTTTTTCTTTTTAAAAATAAAAAACCATAATCCCCATATAAATATATGAACTGTTGGGCACCTCGAAGTGATGTAAAACAATTACGACTTAGTAGTGAATTCGATCCTCACTGGGTACCCCCTAACTTCAGCCTTGTGCCACATCTAAGCTACGCTTGGAAAATCCCCATATAATATATGAACTGCACCAGCATTGTGGTAACCAGATTTTTTTTTTAAATTTAAATTATGTAACGGTCAGTCTCTAATCAGAAATTGTGGAGAGCTTTAATCACCAATGACCAGAAGGGACACGGCACACAGAGGAAAATCGTCTTTAATAAGACAGAAGATTTTCAGAGGAATTGTAGCTACATCTAGACTTGATACGATTTTACAAAGTAAATATGATGAATTACTTTGCAGCCAACGACCAGATCTATGGCAATGATAACGAAAGATAACTAGAAAAGATACCATATCAACAGACAAACTAATAGCAATTTCTTCTTTTTTTTTTTTTTTTTGAAACAACGCCTCCTGGCAGACAACATGCAAAAGCCTATCTTTATCAGGGGTTAATCAACATGATAACGGAAGATTGAAACAACAAGCAAATGAGAAATGAATACCAAGATTGTGTGTCTGGAAGCAGAGCTTAAGACAGACTTCAGGAGCAGTGTGTGATTGGTGGGGGCAAGTCGTTTTGCTGGGAGAGCTGAAATGCAATGGGGTGGTTTCAAAGAGACATAAAAGAAAGTGTAATAGTCAAAAAAAAAAAAAAAAAAAAAAAAAGCCTGGGAACAGATAAAAAGAATGAAGAAAACATCTGTGTCAGGCCAGGGTAATGAATGGAGGGGGCTAAAATCAGTAAGATATTATCTATATAATATGGCCTTTTCCTTCCACCCCACCAGAAGCCAGGGTTTCCTTTCATATAAACAAAATTTCTTCATATACATGTATGTATATATAATATGTCAAAAGAGAATATTTGTGTGTGTGTGTGTGTGTGTGTGTGTGTGTGTGTGTGTGTGTGTGTATATATATATATATATATATATATATATATGTGTCATCCACAGACAGACTCTTTCACTCAGTGTGGCTAGACATCCAACTGCTTCAAGCCAGGATTGAAAACACGACTGATTTGACATCAGTCAGGTATCTTACCCCTGGGCCATTGTCGCACAGCAGAAAGAAAGAGAATTTTAACATTTTTGTCCTTACGAAATACGCCAGCAGATCAGAGAACTCAATTCATACTAGATATATATATATATATAAGTGCGCAGATATGCAGAAAATAGAAAGGAACATGTAGGGTGCATAATCCGGAGTTCCTTAGTAATTTCGTTTTTATTTTTAAGAAGACAGTGCTCCATAAATAAGTATAGCTTTATTATAATGTTTTTTTTGTTAAAAATATGATTCCTTCGCTACTTAAGAGTTCTCATGTTTCAAAAACGAGAGCCAAAACCATCCAAATAATTATTAAAATTAAGTTGAATTGTGGTGTTTAGTCTTGTTTTAATAATTATTTGGATGGTTTTGGCTCTCGTTTTTGAAACATGAGAACTCTTAAGTAACGAAGGAATCATATTTTTAAACAAATATATATATATATATATATATATATATATATATTCTTGATTTCATGTTGAAATCTCTGTGTCTCTTTTACGAACTTGTGTTCCTCTATTTTTTTCATATATATTGTCATCTTTGAGGTGTTTCATTTTTTTTAGTGGATATATATGCATATCTATAAGTATAATTGCATTGCTTTTGTCAGAAGGGGATGCGTGTGTGTATTTGGAATTTTTCTTGATCAATTTTGTGTGTGCAGTAGTAATCCAAATTCTTCTCCGTCCAAGAAGAATCTGGATTACTACTGCACACAAAAGACAATGGTTAAACATAAAACATTAGAAAAAAATTAATTCCTCTAAATAATATGTGGAAACAACCATTCTTTGACTGATGAAAGTCACAAAACCCAAAACGCATGCAGCAAAAAATATCAAAAATAAAGTGTAATAAATTTTTAAAAATCCACATTTAAAACCAAAAACATTTGCTGCTTCTCCTTTCTCTTTAATATATAAATAAATATATATATATATATATATAAAAGTGAACATTGGAGTCAACACTCAGAGGCGACAGGCTGTTTCATGCTAGGACACAATCGTCAGGCCTGATGACTGCGTCTAGCATGAAATAGCCTGTCGCCTCTGAGTGTTGACTTCAATGCTCACTTTTATATTTATATTTACATATGCTCTATCTCTGATATTGAGCACTTTATCCCACAAATATAGCACACCTTAAGACTCACCCCCCCCGCCTCACCTCCACAATTTTTTTTAATTGTACATTTTCTGTGTTTTAATTTAAATTAAATCTCCCGTGGAAGACTGAAGAGCGGGAGCGAAACCGGTTGCTTCGCCCGTTTTTAATATGTTTATTAATATTAAGCTTCACACTTTTATTTCTGTCATTAAATTTTGTACCTACAAAAATATATATATATATATATACACACACACACACACACACACACACACGTATGACTCCATGACTTGTGTCAAAGACTGACTGTCAATCTACTTTTTAAAGAAAGAAAAATATTTTCATATTAAAACAATGGATACCATGAATTATTTGGTTTGTGTCACTCGTGAAGTATAGTGTGAGGTGTGAAATTATAAGCTTGGGTGGGATGGTCGTTAGGTACAGTCTTAGGTTTGTTTTAACTTAAGTGTTGTTTGCATTTGATGCAGGAATTGTTCATTGGAACGAGTGACACAAAGCAAATCTTTATATTTTGATCAGAGATATAATACACATTCAGATAGAACTGAAAATGACACCTGTGATAATCAGACATACACACACATATATATGTATGTATCTATGTATACACACGCACACCTATTTCTAAAGAATTAATGGTTTTATTTTTAATCTGACATTAGTTCAAATATTATTTTCAGAGGATACCAGTGTTTGAAATAGACACAGCATTTTGACTTTATTTTAAACAGTATCTATTAATAAGCAAGATAACATTATCTTAGCCTGATAGAGGTAATGCACATACTGTTTAAAATTAAAAAAAAAAACAGGACGTCTATTTCAAACATGGGTATCCACTAAAAAAAAAAAAAAAAAAAAAGGAATAAAAATATACACACACACAGACATAGCAGAGAGGTTCATCTATCATCCACTTCACACTCTTCCCCGGTCTTTTGAACAGGAGGAGAGGTTCATCCCTTGTTTCCCATTTAGGATTGGGTTTCCGGTTCCTTCTAATGTCTTCTCATTCTCTTTCAGTCTCAGTATGATTATTGCCTTGCTTGGGGTGAATTGATTTAAAAAAAAAAAAAAAATAGCAATGAAAAAAGTAAGCTGTAAAATTCTCAGAATGACCTAGTTTATAAATTCTGACCAAATGACAGCATGTGAAATAATTTTTTTTTTTTTTTTTTGGTGTCGCATACAGAGCTTCTTGGCTACATTGAGAAATTTTCCGCACCTCCTCATCTATGCTTATCTATTTAGAAGGTGGGGAATGACTTCCACAGGCCAGGTAAAAATCTAATAGGTAAATCTAATAATAGCGAGTGGCAGCCGAGCAAGTTGAAGTTGAATTAAAGTATTTCAAGTGTGAAATAAGATGAGGGATGAAGAAGAAAAAGAAGGGAGTATATTTTAAGGTTGCTGGCAGAATGAGGTGAAGGGGAGGAGGGAGAAAAGAATGGGGGAGGGGGCAGAAAAGAGTGGGTAGAAGGGGGGGGAACTGATGGAAATGAAAGTAGGCAGGTCTGTAGGTAGAAAGAAATACAGGATGAAAAAGAAGAAATAAAAGAAAGGATACAAGAAAGAAAAAAGGGATGAAAGATAGAAGGTGAATAAGGAAGGAAGTAAAGGAAACCAAGGAAAGAAGGAACGAACAAGAGAAGGAAGGAAACAGAGAGAGAGAGAGAAAGGGAAGGAAGGCACCAAAGACAGAGGGAAAGAAAGAGGGAAAAGTGGAAGAAATGAATGAATGAAAGAAAGAGGGATAGAAAAGAAAGACTGCACAAAAGAAAAGAAACAAAAGTAAACAAAAGAAAGGAAAGAATGATAGAAGGAACAAAAGGAATGATAGAAAAAATAAAGATAAGAAAGAAATGATAGAAAGAAAAAGGAAAGAAAGAAATGATAGAAAGAAAAAGGAAAGAAAGAAATGATAGAAAGAAAAAAGGAAAGAAAGAAATGATAGAAAGAAGAAATGATAGAAAGAAAAAAGGAAGGGAAGGAATGATAGAAAGAAAAAAGGAAGGGAAGGAATGATAGAAAGAAAAAAGGAAGGGAAGGAATGATAGAAAGAAAAAAGGAAGGGAAGGAATGATAGAAAGAAAAAAAAAAAAGGGAAGGAATAGATAAAAAAAAAAAAAGGAAGGGAAGGAATGATAGAAAGAAAAAAAGGAAAGAAAGGAATGATAGAAAGAAAAAAGGAAAGAGATGAATGATAGAAAGAAAAAGAGATGAATGATAGAAAGAAAAAAAAAGAAAGGAATGACAGAAGGAAGAAGGGGAGAAAAGAATGATAGAAGGAAGAAGGGGAGAAAGGAATGATAGAAGGAAGAAGGGGAGAAAGGAATGATAGAAGGAAGAAGGGGAGAAAGGAATGATAGAAGGAAGAAGGGGAGAAAGGAATGATAGAAGGAAAAAGGGAAGAAAGGAATGATAGAAGGAAAAAGGGAAGAAAGGAATGATAGAAGGAAAAAAAGGGAAGAAAAGGAATGATAGAAGGAAAAAGGGAAGAACAGAATGATAGAAGGAAAAAGGGAAGAACAGAATGATAGAAGAAATGAAGGATCGACAGAAGGAAGAAGGAACGAATGAATGAAAGAAAGTGGGAAGAAACGAACGAAAGAATGTAGAAACAAATGAATGAATGAAAGAAAGATGGAATGAATAGAAAAGGAAAGGAAGAAGAAAATAGAGAGTGGCAGAAAGAGAAAAGGAAAAAGGCAATGACAGGATGAAGGAAAGTAAAAAAGAGTGAAAGTCACTTTAAAAGAATTCTAAGTTAGGATAGAAGGGGATGAAGGCTTGGTATCTGAAGAAGTAAGTGATGGAGAGTTGAAAAGGAAGACGGAGAAAGAGAGGAAAAATGAAAATGAAGATTATTTCAGGTCAGGGGGGGGGTTGTTTCAGGCCAAAGAGGAGAGGAGGGAAACTAGACAACAATAACAAAGAGAAAAAATCAAAGAAAAGAAAGGAGATAAGTGAGGAGACAAAAGACAACCTTGAGAAGGACTATATTTGGGATGCAAAATGACAACGAATGTGAAAGCATGTAAGTCATGCAAGTGGAGATGAGGAATTGTCATCATTATACACTAATTTATTTAATCTAATTTTCTCATCTATTATCTCTCTCTTATATATATATATATATATATATATATATATATATATATATATATACATATATATATACATATATATATATATATATACATATATATATATATATATAGAGAGAGAGAGAGAGAGAGTAGTGATATTAAGAAAGAAAGGAAGGAAGGAGAGAAAAAAGGAAGGAAAGAGAGAACAAAAAAGGAAGGAAGAAGAAGAAGAGAGAAAGGAAAGGAAGGAGAGAAGAGAGAAAGAAAGGAAGGAGAGAAGAGAGAAAGAAAGGAAGGAGAGAAGAGAGAAAGAAAGAAAGAAAGGAAAGAGAGAAAGAAAGGAAAGAGAGAAGAGAGAAAGAAAGGAAGGATTGAAGAAAGAAAGAAATGAAGGAGAGAATAAAGAAAGAAAGGAAAGAGAGAAACAAAGGAAGGAAGAAAGAGAAAAACAAAGGAAGGAGGAAAGAGAGAAAGAAAGGCAGGAGGGAAGAAAGAAAGAAAGGAAGGAGAGAGACAAAGGAAGGAGGAAAGAAAGTACAAAGGAAGGAGGAAACAAAGTACAAAGGAAGGAGGAAAGAAAGCACAAAGGAAGGAGGAAAGAAAGCACAAAGGAAGGAGAGGAAAAGGAAGGAAGGAAGGAGAGGAAAAGGAAGGAAGGAAGAAAGAAAAGAGAGAAAGAAAGGAAAAAGGGAAGAGAGAAAGAAAGGAAAGAGGGAAATGAGTAAATAAAGAATGGTGCGAAGAAAAAAGAGAAAAAAGGAAGGAAGAAGCAACAGTGAAAGGAGCAAAGAAAGAAAGGAGAGAAAAAAAGAAAAGGATGAAGGAAGAAACAATGGTAAGGAAAGAAGGAAGGAAAAATGAGAGAACAAACAAGGAAGGAAGGAGAGAAGAAAACAGATAAAGAAGCATGAAGAAAGGAGAGAAGAAAGAAAGGAAGGAAGGAAAGAAGAAAAGAAAAAAGTAAAGAAGGAAGAAAGAAGGCAGGAAAGTAAGAAGCAATACCAAGTTAGAAGAAAGTTTAATTGGATTGTCTTAGCCAGAGGGTGGGAAAAAAAAATGATAAAAAGGAGAAAAAAAAAAAATTGATGAGCCTTGACACTCTTATTATACATCAATTCTCTCAGTGTTATCTTCATCAGAAACCACTCCAGCTCCACCACCCCCTGGGAGACCACACCCTACCCCTTATTCTCAGTTAGATTTCGAAGGGCACCTTTGAGTACTGTTACTCTGTGGCACCTCACTGTACTATACTGTATTAAGACCCAGAGGTGGGTGATAATTTGCGGAAGGGGAGAGCTGAAAAGTTGTTACCTGAGGCAAGGAAAAGTGGGGAGAGGAGGGGCATGGCTCCAGATTCCGAGAAGTTGGTTATAGATAACAAGTAAGAAAATTGATGTTTATGTTGATTCTGACTGGCAAGAGATGATGTTCAAGGGCGTAAATGCTGGGTTAGTTACCGAGCTAGATAGAGGTTTGCAACACCCACCCCACACCAACTAGTTCCTTCAACCTCCCCATTTATGACCCAGTGAAGCTCTCTCTCTCTCTCTCTCTCTCTCTCAGAAGATATCATATGCCTTTCTAGGTACAGCTCTAACTTTTCAAACTTTTCCATCTTATCTTCCTAAAGGACCCTCCCAGCACCAGAGGGCCTTTTTTTGTTACACGCCTATTGGTCATACTTCTGTATAGTTTAACTCCCCAAACAACATTTAATCTTTTGTCCCTGCAAATCTATCTCACTACCACCACCAGCTTATGGAGTGTGAATAAACTTACCCTCAGTCAACCTAGAATTAATTTACATTGGTCAAGCTACTAAACATGGGGTAATGGTTAATAGCCCCCCCCTCCCCAATGTACACCTGATCTGGACAGTGAGGGTGATCTCCTGCTGTGACAAATGAAGGCCTTCGACTAAACTACGCACTTTACGCACTTACCTTCTAAGGCGCATTACGGGAGTCCCGCTACGGCAAACGAAGGCCTTCGACGAACTTACGGCATTTAACGATTCGACGAGACTTACGCACATGTCTCACGGATACCCCCACCTGGCAAGCACCCGTCGGTGGGGGGAACACCCTCGGGGTGGATCCGGGGGGGGACACCCTCCGGTGGGTTGTAAACACTTGGGGTTTTGTAAACACCCTCCCATGTGTCCCTGCCATGGCCCTGGCAGCACCCGAATTGGGTTTGCGTGGAAAGCAAACGTTTCGGCACTCTAACCAAATCCCTGCTCAGTCTGTACTATTTAAAAGTCTGTATCCATGCAGCTGAGGACCCGCTTGTGAATCCAAATTCCTGGTAAAAACTCCTACTATGAATTTTCATGTCCAAGTGAATACAACCGCAGTTAAAAGAGGACAACAAACTGTTCTTCAAGCTCGGGGCTTGCTGTTTGAACAAATTGTGATTGAAGGGAGGGGATTTGTCTAACACCCTCCCATGTGTCGCTGTCATGGTTAGCCCCAACTAACACACTTGCATCCAACCACTGAACTTGATCAGCTTTCATTTGGAATGCAGCAAATATTGATTATACAAAAAAAATGCCGCAAAACATTTTCATTTTAAGTAACATTTTTACAACTGAATCAATCATTTCATATAAACACACACACTTTATATATATATATATATATATATATATACCGGGGCAACAGCAAAACTGTACAAATCGTGTAACAGCATAACTGTCCAACCGTCAGATTAATCTAACAGTTGGATAGTTTAACCGCTGTATCTTAGAAATGATTAAAGATATCTTACTGGAATTCTACAGGGTTTTTATAACACTATTGGACTCTACTTTGAACAATAAGAATGTATTTAGCTTTAAATTGAAATGATGATCCCTCTTCCTGTTGTGACCTTCTGATCCAGTTTTCTGCTATACTGTTCCTGCTATTTTAAACTTATTCCCCGTTCTCTTGATGATTCTTGAATAGACATTAAAGATGGAAGCCAGAGTATGAATGTTGGTACCATTACTAAAGGACTGAATGATCTTTTTTCTCTCACCATTGCTCATTTGTGAAGACATTATGGGGCTAACACAAAACGATTTTAACCTGTTCTCTTTCAAGCTAAATAACTCAAAGGGTTTTTCAGCAATTTTTGCAAATGGTGTTGTCTTATCTGAAAACCTCGAAAAAGGAAACTATTATTTTAGTGGTTTTTATGGCCTAATGGTGAGAGTCTCCTGGTTTGAAGCAATCGCATGTCTAGACAGACTGATGAGCTGTGATACAGTGAAACAGTCTGTCCGTGGATGACTACATATGCTCCCGGAAATCTGGTTGAGCTCTCTAGGGAAGATGGGGGGTTTTAAAAAAACAAAACCCTCCTACTGCTATTAAGCATTACTCTTCAAGTAAAATTGAAATGAGTTCTACAAGCCGCTGGTGTATTTTGTATAGAGAAAAACATTAAAATTCCTTTCCTTCCCTGACATGAGATGATGGCCTAGAGGTAAGATATCTGACTAATGTCAAATCAGTTGGGTTTCAATCCTGGCTTGAAGCAACTGAGGAGCTGTGATACAGCAAAACAGTCTGCCTGTAGATGACTATATATATATATATATATATATATATATATAAATAAAAATGGTGGACTCTCCCATCGGATTTGACATATGAGGGTCAAGCAGCTCAGTTCCTAGAAACCAACAGCTCAGACACCAGCACATATGATTTGATTATAATGGTGAAGGCTTTGTGCGGAACCGACAACACTTTTTGAAGGGCTGATTACAGAGATCTGGTGCACTATGTGCCACAAGTTGCCCAAACGACCCTCCGCAGGTTTTAAATTCACAGTTCTTGTCCTTATACAGCTTATAATTTCTAAAACAAGGATCATAATATTCATCGAGTGATTTGTAGGTTAATGCACCTTTAAAATTTTGTTAGTGAAGGGATTTTATTTATTTTACATCATTAACTTTTCTAATCTACTTTTCGTATGAATGATTCATTGTAATTATATATATATATATATATATATGTAAAAATATATAGAAAATAGAAAAGAACTCAAAAAACAACTTAGCTAATGCACTAGTCATGCATAGAAATAAATTCAACCATAATTTTGATTTTAAAAATGCTACACTCATAAAAAAAGAAAATAACTCACTCAGAAGGAAAATTCTGGAGAGTGCCGCCATAGAAAATTACCCAAATATTAATCTACGCCCAGGTTTTTTTTCCCATATCACCTTTCTTAACAAAATTACCGCTCTTACAAACAAATATACACAACAGATTCATAAAATCAAAAGAAAATGGTTGAATACATCAACACAGATATAATGACAATATTCTCCACACGTGACAATCTCTGACGTTATTTTTCAGTTAAAAATATGAAAATAGCGTTTCTCTACATTCCAGTTGCTAAGTACATTCTGTTTTTGTTTTTATTAGTTACTTTGTTCATTTAATTTCATTTTCGTATTTTGCTTTGATAAAGTCCACATTGGACAAAACGAGTCAGCAATTACCAGTTTTCCTATTGTCATTTTTTATTCATAAATATTGTCTTCTCTACTGGTTAAATCAGAGAAATTTTCATATATATATATATATATATATATATATATATATATATATATATATATATAGATAGATAGATAGATAGATGTGTATATATATATATTGACGGAAAGACTGGAATGGATAAATTCTGTATTAATTTTTCAACGTTTTTTTTTTTTGTAGCTGTCCGAGTTAAATTTCTAATTCCTATATGAACTCAGTCTATACCATTGTTGAATAAGACTGACAAATTTTTCATTGGTTGAAATAAGCCTATTCACCATATGAGGTAATTTTTGATTTTGATTTTATTGTGTACTATTTATTTGCTCTGTAATAATAAATACATTGAGCTCTTTCTGAGGATTAGTTTTAATATTTTATATTACTAGGACCAACTTGGGTTATATACCAACAGATTTATTACCTTTACTCTCACTCTCTCTCATATATATATATATATATATTATAAACTAGCAGCATGGCCCAGCATTGCCCCTGCTTGATTAAAAAATCGTACGACTCATACAGCAATCACTATCACTTGACTTAAAATATTTTTGCCCTTCCTTGCCTTTGAAGGAGTGCACTTTGCCGTGCTGATGTTGCTACATGCCTTACTTCTTGCCTATCTTACACTGCGAATTTTTTCGTTTTTTTTTGCATGCTAGTTAACATTCATGTCAGTCAGCTGTTGGCTCTCACGCTAGCCAATAGAATCTTCCTGTTTATTCATGGCAGCCAGCTATTGGCTCTCACTCTGGCCAGTACAAAATGGCCGCAAACTACATGAAAACTGCCGTAGAAGCATGAAAAAATCGATTATTTCCACTATCAATGGGAGTTGGGAAATGCAAAGTCGGTCTTGGCCTTCCCGCTAACTTGGAGCATGTGCATGTAAATTTCGGTGCAAATCTGTCGAAAATTGTGGCTGTGCATTCGTTACACACACACACATCCTGCCTTTTATAGATAGAAATACGAAATTTAAAGGGAGACAACTCTCTAATCTTTAAACATCTCATCTTCAATATAAATAAATGTGAATGTCACTGTGTCACACTTTTTCAACTTTACTCCTAGAGGTCGTAGCCCAACATATCATACCATTTTGGAATCAGGCCGATTCTGAGAAAATTAAAACATTCAGGGCCAGCAATCCTGAAATGTTGGATTCCAAAGTTTTCACTACTGCGATTGTTTTTGGTGATTTTTTTTAACATGATTTTTTACGACAAATTTTTGTGTACTATAACAATTTTATAATTAAGAGAATAATCAAAATAAACTGCAAAATCTACCAAAAGTCACCCATGAAATAAAAATAATGGTTTGTATGGAAAGTGAGGACCTACATCAAAGAACTCAAAATTGATCACTGCATTTAAGTACCTTTTACAAATTCAACGATAATTTTTCTGACACCACATAATTTAAAGAGAGTTTGATGTACATAGGTCCTTACTTTCTGTACGAACAATTATTTTTATTTCATGGGTGACTTTCACTAGATTTCCTAATTAATTGCATTATTCCTAAATTTAATTCCAAGTTATAAAAATTGTTATCAAAAAATTTGTCGCAAAAATTAGGGGAAAAAAAAGAAATCCAACAGAGAACAGTAATATTTTTTCACCCATCTTGGTACTGACCAGACTCAACATTGCTCAAGTTCAGTGATCTTACAGGAACTGATATTTCAATGTTACGTGGGCTCAGATGCTACTATTACAAAATCAGAACTTGAAAATGCTGTGTAGGTAATTCTGAACGAGAAAGTAGAATACCTCTCCTGACAATGAAATGTACCTTTGCCAGAACATTTTAGGAAACTGAACCATTTTTATTGCGGCGGGGTGTGGCAGAGTAAGGAGATAAAGAATGGGTGGGGGGTTGACTTTCTCGGGGAGAGGGGGGGAGACAGAAATATGTACAGCTATATTAATCCAAGGCCCAATGTTTTGATAACCTGAGACAGTGTTGCTTTCAGTTTAAACAATTCTATTTCAGTCTCTCCTCATTAGTAATAGGAATCTTGTATTAATTGGATACAAAACAAAAATAGTTATAAAAATACGACACTCCAACTTGATCGTTGTTATTCAAGCACCTAAAATAGTAAATCAATGTTGGACGAAATGCTAGAGATGGTAAACTTTCATCCCGAATTTATCAGAGGTCTATTGGTACTCAAGTTCTGCCCAGACCACAAGTAGACTTTTCACATGTATGATCCATGGCTGAGGCATGCTGGGAAGCAAAAAAAAAAAAAACAATTGGTTACGCCATGGTCTATCTGTACAAGAGTCAAGACCAGATCAAGAAGTAGATCATTGCTGCCACATTTTGGTTGGAGCTGCACAATCCTCACTTCCCAGCCAGTTCAAAGGTATTTGTGCAGGCGGGGATGAGATTTTTCACTCACATCTCCTTTTTACACAATTCCACTAATCCTAACCTTCGTGGCTAGGACCCACCACGCTACCTACAGTGGTGAACAACCCTCATTCGCTCTCCAGTCATGACGTACCAGCCATCTCAACTTCAGTCACTTTCTCATTGACATGACATGGCTTCCCTCTGTCTTTTCTCAAACATTTTCATGGCAACAGCACTGATGAGCATTTATCACCCTGGTTACCCGACTAGATGAATTTAAGTGTGCTACTAGATTGGCATCTAGGTCCCACCTTTTTACTGTTGAAACAGCTAAATGCAACAGCCACTTCTACTCCAACAGTTTCTTTTCTCGCACTTCCCACCTGAGGAACTCCCTTCTGTTTACTTGCTTCCCTGATAACTACAATCTTAAAAAATTTTAATGCAACGTCAATCGCTGTCTTCTGTCTTCTTGAATCCTGTTCATCTTTTGTCTTTTCCTCAATTCTCCCTATGCTCAGTCTTCTCCCTCACTTTCGCTCCCTGTACTCTCTGTATTAGTGGCATTCCTGCCTTGGCTTAGGGTATAATGATTAAAAAAAAAAGATATACAATCCATTGCTAAAAATTCTGGAAAAAAAAATTGATTAACTCCTTTGTTTGTTTTATGGCATATCAACACCTCAATATTTTTCTTTTTCAAAAATGTATTGCTGGTAAGTTTTTTCAAAAAACGTATTGCTAGAATTAAAACCTATTTTTACATTTTCATAATGTTTTGATTCTAGTTTGGGTGGTTAACTATTTGCCTATAGCTGGGACCCTAACAGGTACTACCCACCTGTGTTTGGGTAGACCAGGTTCGGTTTGGTTTGTTTTATGGCATATCAACCTCAATAGGTTATTTAATGCTGACAAATTTTTTTTTATTGCTGGTAATATTTTTTCCTTCAAAAAATCTATTTCTGGTGATATTTTTTCTTCAAAAAGTATTGCTGGTAATAATTTTTTTACAAAGTATTTCTTGTATTAAAAATTATTTTTACACTTTCATGGTATTTTGACCCCAGTTTAGGGGTTAACTATTTACCCATAGCTGGACCTGGTAACACCAGCAATTAGGAGGGAATTCCACACACCTCAAAACCTCAAAGGCCTTGCTGTTGGATGTAGTTTATCGTCTTACCCCGGACAGGTGGACGTAGTTTATCATCTTACCCTGTACGTTTATATATAGGATCGGATTTTCTACATTTTTCAACTGATTTAAACAAAACTTCACAGGACTACATAAAATTACCTTGCGGTGGTTCTGACAGCACCAAAAATTGGAAAAACACAATGGTTTTTGCATGAAATCAATTTGAAAACACGATTAATCGCGAGAATGAAAGGGGGACAACTCATATTGAGTTATACTCATTATAAACCCCAGGTTATGTGTGTGTGTGTGTGTGTGTGTGTTCACTTATATATGGGATTGGATTTCCTACATTTTTCAACCGATTTCAACAAAACTTCACTTTTTTTTTTGGCAGGTAGTGTTTCACACTTTTTTCTTTATTTTTACATTCAGAATGCTTAAAAAATTTCATTTACAAGACGATTGTTTATAATAAAATTCTATTCAATCGGTAGACTCATAACGATTGAAAACAATGTTTTTGTTTGAGTTTGGGTTTGACCAATTCGTAAAAATAAAAAAAAACTAATTAAGACATGCATGTCCGTCAACCTTAAACAATAATCTTTGTCAATTTTATTTTTCAATCTTTATGATGGTCGATACTTGATCTATCTCTTACTGTTACATCCCCGGGCAACGCTGGGCTCTACTGCTAGTCATATATAAGAACAGGTATACCACACTCTACGTCGTTAAACATTTACCAAACTGCAGGTGACAATAGTCACCATAGAATTCTCTCCCTTACTACTATTTTGGCGTAAATCTCCAACAAAACCTTTATTCGAAAGTTTTTCTTTGATTAACACTCCGATGATGATTTTTGAACACTTTACTCGAGTGGATACTGATGGTGAAGTGGTCGGAGATGATAACCACGCTAGTGATATGGAGGAAAGTGACGACAACCACTAGAAGCTACTATCATCTACTATCATCCATGCCTGACTAATTTTATGGAAGCTACTGGCAATCATCAATATATCTGATAGCCTTTCTGAAAATGAATTATTTTGTCTATTTATAAACAACGAAATAATAACTTTATTCATCAACAAGAAATTAGTGTGGTAAAGGTTAATTGGTTCCAGAGATCAGGACTGAGGTTGAAAAATGACTTAAGTCAGAATAACCACAATATCAACCACAATTAAGCACTTCCCATTGCTTATTAAAGTATTTATTATATGTATGTTTAGTATTTTGAATAAAATAAGTAAAGACCAATCGTAAATTTACCTGATGCGTGACATTAATGTTGCTCGTCGAGGCTGTTCTAGGAGCATGTGTTTAAGAAAAACCGACATTGAAAATGAGAGGTATCACTGTATAGTGGTACTATGAATTTATAGAACCTTCTGAAACTTGTTTTTGTTTATTTGTAAGTTTGTATGTTATGCTATAGCTATAAACTGTTAAATGCATTAAAAATACTTATGTACAATCTAATTAACATTTACCACAATGCAGGTGAAAATTGTTACTGTAGAATTCTCTCCCTTTGATACTATAGGCGCATTCTGTTGCCTTGAGACAGTTGCTATAAATAAACACTTGTCAATTGTTATTTCCAGTATTTTAAGCTGGAAATCGCCTACTACTGCTTTGAAACAAAACTAAAGTTCCATTTTCCAGTGCCATTTTGAATTCTTCCTGACCCTACATGAGGTTTAGCACCAATTAAACTAATGTTAATTTTTTTCACCATTTTTAAAAAATGAAAATGGCCACATCAACATCCAACAAAGCCTTTATTCGGGACTTTTTCTTTGATTAGGACTCTGATGAAGGCTTTACTCAAGTGGATATTGATAGTGAAGTCGAAGATGAAGAAAGCGATCATGAGCACTAGCTACAAAGATCCATGCCTGACTAATTTTATGGAAGCTACTGGTGACCATCAATATACCTGATAGCCTTTTTGAAGGTGAAATAGTCAATGATAACAAATAGAAAAAAAATATATATATATACATATATATCTGTATTAATATATACAGTAACCTATATATATATTATATGAATGAATGAATGAATGAATGTATTAATTATTCATAATTATTCATATGAATGTTTGTATTAATATATACAGCAACTTATATATATATATATATATATATATGAATGAATGTCAGTATTAATATATACAGCAACCTATATATATATATATATATATATATATATGAATGAATGTCATTAATATATATATATATATATATATATATATGAATGAATGAATGTCCGTATTAATATATACAACAACTTCTCTCTATATATATATATGAATGAATTTCTGTATTAATAAATACAGCAAATAAATATATATAATATATATATATATATATATATATATATATATAATGAATAATAAATACACTATATATATATACATATATATATATATATATGAATTTCTCTAATTTCTGTATTAATAAATACACTAAACTATATATATATATATATATATATATATATATATATATATGAAAGAATTTCTGTATTAATAAATACAGTAACCTATATATTATATATAAATGAATTTCTGTATTAATAAATACAGCAAACTATATATATATATATATATATGAAAAATTTCTGTATTAATAAATACAGTAACCTATATATATATATATATATATATATATATATATATATGAATGAATTTCTGTATTAATAAATACAGCAACCTATATATATATATATATATATATATATATATGAATGAATTTCTGTATTAATAAATACAGCAACCTATATATATATATATATATATATATATATGATATTTCTGTATTAATAAATACAGAACCTTATATATATATATATATATATATATATATGAATAATTTCTGTATTAATAAATACAGCAACCTATATATATACATATATATGAATGAATGTCTATTAATATGTACAGTAACCAAAATCACAGAGACTTTTAGAGGAAGATATGTCGACTGGGGGCAGTGCATGACTAAATATGAGAATAAATTTTGAGAAGATGTCTCCATAAAGAGAGTCCAAGGAAATCCATGTTATGACAAGACCAAAGGGAACCAGATGCAAATCTTAATTTAGTCATTCTTTCTGCTTAGAATCCCAAGAGTAAACGCCGCACAAGGAATTTGGTTAAGTCAGTGTTCAGGAAAAGGTTTAATTATGTCAACCGAGGTGCACTGGAAATGGCAGTGAGTCCAATCCCCGAGAGAAATCTATAAATTTATGTATTTCCCTGCTCCATCAGTACATAGGAGATATATTTAATGAAAAATCAAGGCACAAAGACATCAATATGAGTCATGAGAACCATTTGTGTTCCCTACTGGCAACTTCATTTCTATCGACGGAAACTTCTAAGGTTCAAAAGAAATGGTTTAGGAGGCAATTTTTCATTTCATGCCTTTCCCATGCATATTGGTGTAAAATTGAGTGCAACTGACAAATCTTTTGTTAATGCAATGTCTCTTCAGGAAGTCGACAATAATGACTCTCCACAGCTTCCTTTTATTTATTATCTATGAATTATTATGCATTCATGGGAAACACAGTGGAATAATTTCCTCTTGCTTTCTCCAGTTTTTAAAGATTTTAGGCTCATTGGCTACCCAACCAACTCGAGAGCCGAGTCTACTCTGTTATTTAACCCATACCTGGAGAGGAGAGGATAAATTAATTCCCAAAGTTCTTTCCCAAGCAAATTGGTGCAAAAAAACTTGAGTGCAACTGACAAATCTTTTGTTAATGCCATTCTCTCTTCAGGAAGTCAACAGATAACTATTTTTTAAAAAACTCTCCACAGCTTCCTTTTAACCTTTATTATCTATGAATTGTTCTCCTGCATTCATTTTTTTTTGGAAACACAAAAATGAGCAATGATTTCCTTGCTTAACTTTCCTTGTAGTTTGAAATTAAAGTTTTTCTGTAAAAAGATAACGGCTGGCTTCTACCCTAAGGTTCGAGAGCCAAGTCTTGTCTGTTATTTAATTTTCACCTGGAGAAAAGAATGAATTTAATTATACCTTCCCAAAATTCATTAACTTTCCTTGTATTAGGTAAAGATAAAATTTTTGAATTTGAATGAATTAATATTTTCATGAATCATTTTTTGCTTGATTCCATGACACATTATGATATTTTTGTACACAATAAAAGAATGAATAGAGAATAACTATTTTTTAAAAAAACTATGTTAAGAACAGTCTTTGTTTACTTAAAAGAAATTAGCCCATTTTCAAATTCTTTTTTTAAAATTGTTCTCCCCTTGTATTGTGTGTTTTTTTTTGAGGACACAAAAAAGAATGAATGACCTACTGTTTTAAAATTGTTTTAAAATTGTTATAACTTTCTTTGTATTGTGTGTATAGATATTAATTTTCATACACTAATAAAAGAATGAACGAGTAATATTTTGATGTAATGTGTTATGTTTTGCATGCCTGTTTTGATGATGAAAACTATAAATTGATACATGAAATAATAAAACAAATACATTAAAAATATGTATATAATTCAACATAAGTTCAAGATGCACTTCTGTGACGTCATACCATGTGATAGACCGAAGTATTACAAAAGAACCTATGTTTAGATACAATGTGTTGTGATTCGTTTAAAACATAATTTTGTTGGTGATACACTAAATCACAACTAAATCCTCTACAAAAATCAATGTAGTGTATCAATTTACATGCCTGTTAAGAGATTGTACAGTGCTGTTCGATAAAAGTGACTCACCTGATTTTTTTTTTTTACTAAAAATATTTTTTGTCTATTGTTTTTGGGGTTAAAATAATTTTTAATCTTACTAATATAAAGACCCCTTCCCGACCACCTAGGAAAAAAGTTTATTCACCCTAAGATATTCTATTGATAATTATAAATTTGGATATAAATGAGATTCAGGAAAAAACTCTGTGCAAAACAAAAAGTGACTCAGATATCACATTCTAATGAGTAAACTGGTAAATTTAAAGAGCTTTTGACAAAATATTGAAAACTATTTTATAATACACTCAGAACAATATTCTAGATAATTCTACAACAGCTTAAATTAAATCTAGAATATTCCAGAAAGCCTCATACAGTATAAAAAACAGCTTGAAATAGCCACTCAAGTCACTAACCAGATGAAAGGGTACAAACACGCATTAGAACCACTTAAGGCATCTATTATTGCCCTCTCAAAAGCAGGCAAGTCTATGAGAGAAATTGCAGAAATTGCTATAACCTCGCAATCAACTGTCTCTCGAGTGCTTAGGTCACATAATGATGCCACTCCTGTTCCAAGGAAGGAAACAAGGGGACGAAAGAAAAAGATTAATGATAGAACTGACAGGGTAATCAAGAGAGAAGTTGCAAAGAATAGGACTATAACTAGCCAAGAAATTGCAGCCAGTCTAAGCGAAGAGAAAGGTGTTAGTCTTGCCTCTTCAACAGCCCTTCAGTGGCTGTTAGAACAAAGCTACCAATCTTGTACACGAAGGTTTAAGCCACTAATAAGCAAAGCCAACAAAGCCAAGAGACTTGAATGGGCTCACTATTACAAAAATTTCACCGTAGAAGACTGGAAGAATGTTCTCTTCTCCAATGAAACGAAAGTTGAGCTAAATTCAAAGGATAAGATGAGTCACTTTTATCGAACAGCACTGTATCTCTGATGCTAATAATAAACCTGCTACATATATTGGTTTTACTACAACCACATTCTCCCGTAGACTTACCTGTCACCTTTCTTATCTTAGTTCTATTAACCTTTACCAAAATAATTTCTTTTTAGAATTTTTCCCCCTGACACAGCATTTTTTTTTGAGGGTGCAAAAACATTAACATCTACTGTTTTAAAATTATAACTTTCTTTGTATTGTGCATATAGATTTTAATTTTTGCACACTAATAAAAAAAACAAAAAATGAACGAGTAATATTTTTATGTAATGCATTATGTTTAGCATGCATGTTCTGACATTGAAAACTAAAAAGTGAAATACAAAATGAAAAATAAAAATACATTAACAATTTAACATCCTTTAACTTTTATTACTCCTTGTGGGGTTATGGGGTGCAATCAGAAGCAAAACGGCTAAGAAGGTTTTCATTTTGTCAAAAAAGTAACGTCCTTCCACGTGTTTGCATACAAGTAAACACCATCATTTGTTTGCCCTTTTCTTTCACCTGACTAGCATATTCACTTGTCTGGTTGACAAATAAAGTTATTATTTTGTCATTTATAAACAGACAAAATAATTCACGTTCTGAAAGGCTATCAGGTATATTCACAGTGCCAGTCATTTCTATATAATTAATCAGCCGTAGATGATAGTAGCCACTCGGTACTTAGTACTCATGAAAGCTTTCCTCCTCTTCACTAGTATAGTTATCATCTCTATCTCCAAACACTTCACTGTCAATACCCACTTGAGTAAAGCCTTCAAAATCGTCATCAGAGTCCAAATCAAAGAAAAACTCACGAATAAAGGCTTTGTTGGATAGTGAGGTGGCCATTTTTGTTTAACAAAAATTGCGACAAAATTAATGTGGGTTTAATCGATGTTACACTTTGTGTAGAATGTAGAATTCAAAATGGCATTGGAAAACAGAAGTTTAGTCTCATTCCAAAGCATTAGTAGCCTATTTCCAGCTTGAAATACCAGAAGTAATAGTTGATAAATGTTTATTTATAGCAACCATCTCAAGGTGATAGAATGCACCAACAGCTGCAAAAGGAGAAATTTCTATACCAACAATTTTCACCTCCAGATAGATAATGTTTTAAAAAAAAAAGATTTTTTCTAAACTTTCAAATCAGTAATTTTAACAGAATTTCTTGTGACAAATCTGTATTTTTTCACTATGTTTATACATTCTTTTTATAGATACAAATATTTCGGTAAAACATAAAAATGTCTTAAAATAATTGTCGGACTTTGTCCATTTCATAATGTGTGACGTCATTTGTTTATATTTGATACGCTATGAATGTACGTGAGAGATTCATGGAAGATTGAAGTTTAAAGACAGTAAATTCGATCTTGCTAACCGAATGCTCCTTCGTGTCCAAATCGGTAAAGGCACATCAAACTAAATGATGTTTCTGTATAGGATACAGGTTCAAATCCTGTCGGAGGACTAATATTTTCTGTGAAAAATTCTCGGACATTCAGGCCGGTAAATGTTGTTTAATACTGTTTATTATAAACAGAGCATTTACTTAAATATTTGTATCTATAAAAAGAATGTATAAACATAAAAATGTCTTAAAATATATATATATATATATATATATATATTAGAGAGATAGAGAGATTAAAGGTACTTATCTACCAAATTCACCCAACCAAAAGTTTCATATATGACAATATTTGATATGGAAGCACAACAGTCAGACAATTCCGAGAGACAAGATAATTATATATATGTGTAGTAGATAGGTTTGCCTATTATCCAGTTCACACTTTGATCTGCCTTCTGAACAGGTGTTGCAGTTTATCCCTTGTTTCCTGCTTAGGATTGGGTTTTGGGTTCCTTCGAAACCCTTTTCATTCTCTTTCATTTCTGCTGGCCTCTTACATCTTGGTGGCATTATTTCGCTTCAGATGGTGCCTCTTTTCTTTTCTTTCCTCAGTAGTTGTATATATTTTTGCCTATTGCCCAGTTCACACTCCTCCCCAGTCTTTTAAACAGGAGTAGACATTTATCCCTTGTTTCCTGTTTAGGATTGGGTTCTGGGTTCCTTCAAGAGTCTACTTCAACTCTATATTTCTAACGTCTCCACTTAAACTTTGAAATTCTATCTACTACTAGCAGCATGACCCGGCGTTGCCTGGGCTTGATTCAAAAATCGTACGACACATACAGCAATCGCTATCACTTGACTTAAAATATTTTTTGCCCTTCCTTGCCTTTAAAGGAGTGCCCTTTGCCGTGCTGATGTTGCTACATGCCTTACTTCTTGCCTATCTCACACTGCAAATTTTTTCTAAGCTCTATACTAAACATTAAATCTGTTACGAAAAAAGAACTAAACAAAATGAACACAAAACGATCAGATTTAAAAAAGGACTCGTAACTGGAAAAACCGAATGAAAAAAGAATGTTAACAACAAATACTTTTTCACACCCAACCCAGTTCTGCAGGATCAGAATCAACGTTGAGTTTAAGCAAGCAAATGAGATTTAAATTTTTCCCACTTGTGACGAATGCAGCTATCGATTTTTTTGGCAAGCTAGCATGCTAGTTAACATGCGTGGCAGTCAGCTGTTGGCTTTCACGCTGAACAATAGAATCTTCCTGCCTATTTGTGGCAGCCAGCTATAGGCTCTCACCCTGGCCGGTACAAAATGGCTGCAAACTACATGAAAACTGCCATAGAAGCATGAAAAATTGATTATTTCCACTATCAATGGGAGTTGGGAAATGCAAAGTCGATCTTGGCCTTCCCGCTAACTTGGAGCATGTGCATGTAAATTTTGGTGAAAATCTGTCAAAAATTGCGTCCATTCATTCATTACACACACACATCCTGCCTTTTATAGATAGAAATTTATTTGTTTTATTCAATAGGAGGAGATATGTCCACCTGCTGTCCAGTTCACATGCTTCCCTGGAATAGGCATAGAGGTTTATCCCTTTTTCCAGTTTAGGATTGGATTTCTGCTTTCTTCTAAAATCTTTTCATTCTTTCTCACTTTCAGTAACACCTTCTGTCTTAGTGGCATTATTGACTTGCCTGGGGTAAATCGATTATAAAAAATAAATAAATAAATAAATAAAAAAAGACTAGTAATGGTTTTGTTTTACAGCACATCAATCTCAATGGGTCATTTAATACTGACAACTATTTTTTTTCCTGGTAATATTTTTGTTTTGTCAAAAATCCATTTCTGTTAATATTATTTTTTCTCAAAATTTTTTTCAAAAAACATATAGATGGTAATATTATTTTTTCAAAAATGTATAGCTGGTAATATTATTTTTTTTCAAAAACATACAGCTGGCATCATTATTTTTTTCAAAAACGCATTATCAGAGGCCTTGCTGTTGAGCGTAGTTTATCATCTTACCCAGGACGCGGATGTAGTTTATCGTCATGCCCAGGACGCAGACATAGTTTGTCGTCATGCCCAGGACGCAGACATAGTTTGTCGTCATGCCCAGGGCGCAGACATAGTTTGTCGTCATGCCCAGGGCGCAGACATAGTTTGTCGTCATGCCCAGGGCGCAGACATAGTTTGTCGTCATGCCCAGGGCGCAGACATAGTTTGTCGTCATGCTCAGGGCGCAGACATAGTTTGTCGTCATGCCCAGGACGTGGACGTAGTTTATCATCATGCCCAGGACGCGGACGTAGTTAGTCGTCGTGCCCAGGACGCGGGGCGTGGTTTGTCGTTGCGGACGCCGGACGGTTTAATTTATCGTCGTGCCCAGGAGTCAGATGTAGTTTATCGTCATGCCCAGGACACTAATAATGTTTTTAAGTTCTTTGAATATTGGCAACTTAAATTTTTCCATATTCCTTGTGCAACTGTAGTTTACTTTTAAGTTTGTTTTGTTAAATACATTCCTTAGTATTGGACAACTTCTGAAATATTTATCTACTCGTTTTAGGAAGCTATCCATCTGACGTGTTTCTACGTTTCAGCTAAAATATGAATCATAAAAGATTCTTAATTTTTTGAAAAAAGTGGAAGAAATAAAATGCCTATTCTACAGAATATAAAACAAAAATATAAAATTGAAACTTGTTTCCCCTCTCATAAATGCAAACGCAGACAGAAATTGTAAACAATTTCAGAATGGGTTGGAATGTTTAACCATTTTTGGGTTATGGTTAGGGTCAGGCAGAACGAAAGCAAAAAGTGAATCACTTTGCTTTTGGGGTCTTATTTGAAAGTCTGCAGTGCTTGATTCTAAAAATGATGGAGATTCTTTGTTGGAACATTTGGGAGAAATTTGAAAATGTTATTTTTTTTTTTTTTTTTGTTTGGTATATTCTTTCTGGAATATTACGAGGAATTTTGGGGAAAAACAGGTTTATTAAATTGGGAATATTGAAAGAAAAAGAAAAAGGAAGATGGTACCAATAAGCAAAATTAGGGAAAGTGAAAAATAAAAGCATACAAAAAGAAAAGCACGAAAATGGAAGTTTAAGGGGGGTGGTTAAAGAAAGAAAATTATAAATAGAGAGAGAGAGTGAAGAAAAGTAAACAGAAAGTGAGAGGAGGGGGAATATAGCGAGATGAGAGGGAAATGGTATCCAGAGAGAGAGAGAGGAGTGCAGAAAGTGTTAGTTGGAAGCGAAGAGTGAGAAAACGGTGTACAAAGAGAGAGTGAGAAGAGGAGGAGAAAGGTATCGAGAGAGAGAGAAGGGAAAGAGAAAGAGGTATCCAGAGAGAAGGGGAAGAGAAAGAGGTATCCAGAGAGAAGGGGAAGAGAAAGAGGTATCCAGAGAGAAGGGGAAGAGAAAGAGGTATCCAGAGAGAAGGGGAAGAGAAAGAGGTATCCAGAGAGAAGGGGAAGAGAAAGAGGTCTCCAGAGAGAAGGGGAAGAGAAAGAGGTCTCCAGAGAGAAGGGGAAGAGAAAGAGGTTCCAGAGAGAGAGAGAAGGGAAGAGAAAGAGGTTCCAGAGAGAGAGAGAAAGGGAAGAGAAAGAGGTATCCAGAGAGAGAGAGAGAGAGAAAAAGGGAAGAGAAAGAGGCATCCAGAGAGAGAGAGAGAAGGGAAGAGAAAAAGAGGTATCCAGAGAGAGAGAGAGAGAGAAGGGAAGAGAAAGAGGGTATCCAGAGAGAGAGAGAGAGAAGGGAAGAGAAAGAGGCACGAGAGAGAGAGAGAAGGGAAGAGAAAAGAGGCATCCAGAGAGAGAGAGAGAGAAGGTAAGAAAAAGATGTATCCAGAGAGAGAGAATGGGAAGAGAAAGATGTATCCAGAGAGAGAGAGAGAGAAGGGGAAGAGAAAGATGTATCCAGAGAGAGAGAGAGAAGGGGAAGAGAAAGAGGCATCCAGAGAGAGAGAGAGAAGGGGAAGAGAAAGAGGTATCCAGAGAGAGAGAGAGAGAAGGGGAAGAGAAAGAGGTATCCAGAGAGAGAGAGAGAAGGGGAAGAGAAAGAGGTATCCAGAGAGAGAGAGAGAGAGAAGGGGAAGAGAAAGAGGCATCCAGAGAGAGAGAAGAGGAAGAGAAAGAGGCATCCAGAGAGAGAGAGAGAGAAGAGGAAGAGAAAGATGTATCCAGAGAGAGAGAGAGAGAGAGAGAGAAAGGGAAGAGAAATATGTATCCAGAGAGAGAGAAGGGGAAGAGAAAGAGGTATCCAGTGAGACAGAGACAGGAGAGGAAAAGAGGTATTCAGAGAGGAGAGAGTGGGAGTGATAACCAGTGAGAGGAGGGGAAAAGATGTATGCTGTGAGAGAGATAAAGAGAAAGAAAATACTGAGAGAGACAAATGTGAGAAGAAAAAGATCATTCAAGCCTTCAGTAATGGTATCCAACATTCATCCTCTGGCCTCCATCTTTAAAGTCCATTCAAGAACCATCAAGAGAAGAGTGAATAAGTTTAAAAAAAGAGGGAACAGTAGAGAGGAAAACTAGATCAGGAGGTCACAACAGGAAGAGGGAACATCATTTCAAATTAGAGCTAAAGCAATCAATTAGAAAAGATCCAACTCAATCCATAAGACATTTGGCATGTGAGAGAAGAGTTTCAGCTATGACAGTCCAAAGAGCAGTGAAAAAAGACTTGAAAATGAAATCGTATATGAAACCTGTGAGGCAACTTGTTACTCCAGGACAGAAAGATGGAAGGTTAGAGTGGACAAAGATCAACTTGAATAAGTTGAAAAATGATTCTGGAATTATATATATATATATATATATATATATATATTTATATATATAGGTAACTATACTCATCTCGAAAAACCTTCGAATTTTTAATTTTCCAATAGTCAAATCAATCTTGAAGGAAAAAAAGGTTTTAAAAAAAAAAAAGAGCCAGGAACATGAAAGTCTGTCAAAAAAATCGCACAGCTTTTCCTGACGATCTGCATAGGTGAAACCTGGGTAGGTTTGTCTGGCTCACTAGGTTTGACTATATATATATATATATATATATATAACTTCATTTCAATCCTTAATGAGCTTCCGATCCTTAGCTATGCTTAATTAATGATGAACATGTCATCTTTGTTTATGATCAATTCCATCATAATTCTTCTGATAAGCTTAGAAAGTAATTATACATTCTTATTGCTTAAAGGAGAGTCCAATGATGTTATAAAAAGCTCGGAGAATTCCAGTAAGATATCTTTAAGCATTTCTAAGATACAATGGTTCAGTACTTAATCTAACAATTTTGCTGTTACACTCGCTATAAACAAGTTACACTATTTACATCATTCAGGCTATTGTCATCATCTTTATTGCTACATTCTTGACGTTTCAGCTGTTCTAAGCTCTGGCCTTCTTCGGGTAATGTGTTGGAATTTCAAACTGAACCCTTTATTTAGTTCACAGAGATGTATTGTTCTAATTCATACTCCATGCTTTTTCGATTAAGGATTATGTGTACATCATTCTGTGCAACTGTGGCAAGAAATATAAACGAGAAACAACCGCCCCCTTAAGATAAAAATAAAAGCAAGAATTTACTCCCCCTTCACCCTATAATTCTACTATAAAATATATTGTTGGTAATCTTGCTATAAATAGGTATTGATGCTAATTTTACTAAAAATATCTATTGTTGGTATTTTTTTTATATAAAAATGTATTACTGGTATTTTTATACTTTCATAGTATTTTGTTTTTTTTGGTGGGGGGGGGCAACTATTTGCCCATAGCTGGGACCCTGTATGGGTTATTTAATGCCGAAATCTAAACATTTAGAACACGATTTTATGGCTTCAACTAAATATATTTTGAATACATCTTTATGCCTTTAACTAAAGATAAAATATATTGTTGGTAATTGTACTAAAAAATTTATGGTTGGTAATTTTGCTATAACTAGGTATAGTTGGTAATTTTACTGAAAATATATATTGTTGGTAATTTTGCTATAGCTAGGTATTGTCGGTAATTTTACTAAAAATAGGTATTGTCGGTAATTTTGCTATAAATAGGTATTGTCGATAATTTTGCTAAAAATATCTATGGATGGTAATTTTGCTAAAAATATCTATAGTTGGTAATTTTGCTATAACTAGGTATTGTTGATAATTTTAGTAAAAATATCTATTGTTGGTAATTTTACTAAAAATATCTATTGTTGGTAATTTTACTAAAAATATCTATTGTTGGTAATTTTACTAAAAATATCTATTGTTGGTAATTTTTTTAATATAAAAATGTTTTACTGGTATTTTTATCATTTCATAGCATTTTGTTTTTGTTGGGGAGTGGGGGGCACTATTTGCCCATAGCTGGGACCCTGTATGGGTGATTTTATGGCTTCAACTAAACAAATTTAAAATGTATTTTTGGTAATTTTTTTATATAAAAATGTATTGCTGATATTTTTTACTATAAAAATGTCTTTTTACACTTTCATTGTGTTTGGTTTTTGTTTGGGCATTCAGTATTTGCCAATAACTTGGACCTGAACGGGTGCTACCACCCCGGGTAAGGGTGGACCAGGAAACAACAGAAATTAAGAGGTGGTTCCATGCCATTCAAAACTTCCCGTTTCTGATAAAAGTTGCTTATTGGAGTTTACATTGTTATTTTTAGTGGGGATCTTTATGATGACCGACAGGTTCTTTTCCCTTTTTTTTCTTTTTCAGTTTTCAAAATAGATTAAAAAGGTTCTATGTAGCTTTGCTGGGAGTTTTTATAGTTTTATATTTCCTGATCAGAAGCCTTGCTGGCGGATGTAAGACGCTTTGATGCTTATTTTATTTGATAAAAAATCTGATAAAGGCAATTAAATTTTCGAAAAGATTCTTCACCTTTCTCACTATGTCGAAAATAAAGGCTCTAAGAATATTATTAAGCCTCCACATGCAGAAATAATCTACCATATCAGTAAAGAGGATTTTCAATGCCTGAGACTGAGGCAGGGTTGGGAAGTTATGACAAGAGTAAAATTTAAAATATTAAACTTAGAATCAGCCAATAATTTGACAGCTATTAAATTTCAGTTTTTGTTCTTTTTTTTCAAAAAGAGCATTTCAGTTATTTTGTTCAATTGTCTTCACATCAAAGAATTCCGCTTCTGGAAACAATGAGAAGCAAGGCAGCATTACAAGATTTCAAGAAGGTGCCAAATTTGTTAATCTAATTCTTTTTAAGTGATGCCATTCTGAAGAACGTTCATGATTCAAGGTTGGCAAATTTGAACCTATCATGTTTCATGCATCATGTCTCATCAAGGCATTGGCAATCATGACTCTCCCCAAATATTCTTAGTTTCTTTAAGATTTACCACACTGCAGGCAAAAATAGTTGCCATAGAATTCTCTCCCTTTGCTACTCTAGGCGCATTCTATCGCCTTGAGACGGTTGCTATAAACAAACACTTGTCAACTGTTATTTCCAGTATTTTAAGCTGGAAACCTACTACTGCTTTGGAACAAGTCTAAACTTCCGTTTTTCAATGCCATTTTGAATTCTACATTCTATACAAGGTGTAACATCAGCTAAACCCACATTAATTTTTTCATGATTTTTTGTAAACAAAAATGGCAACATTAATATCTAACAGAGTCTTTATTCAGGAGTTGTTCTTTGAGACAGGCTCTGGTGATTACTTAAGCCATGAAACTGATAATCTGACACTCAACATGAAGTGGCGATTTCTGTTTCTATAAGGGAGAATGGAGACCTAGAAATCAGCACTGCAGGGTGACTGTCAATTTCGCAACTCAAGTGAACTGAGGAATCTCCACAGCTCTAATTTTAGCATAAAAAAAGAAAAAGAAAGACAACACTGAAGGTGCTAAAACTGTTTTCTTCCCTGATCCTGATGATGGCCAGAGGTATGATCGAAAGGTCTAATTCCAAACATTCCTACGATATCTGAAACCTCTTTAATCTCAACATACATCCATTTGGATGTTAAGCAATGTCAAGCCTAGTCAGTACTTAGACGAGTGACCACTTGAGTTTGTGTGAAGTTGTTCCACAAAGAAGCTTTGAAAGAAAAATAATACACAAATTAGAAAAAATTATTGAAATTTGTAGCTCCATGTTTGAAGATTCACTTATCTCTTTGATTATACATGCATAAACTACTACCAGTCTAGGAGAAAGAAAATTCTAAATTCAAAACACAGACACATGAAGTTGTACGATGATGGTTAGACAAGAAAACAAAAGCACAACAGATTTAAACATCTCGATATAGCTGCTCTCGCTAAATCATCCATAGATGTAGAAATCTATGGATGATCCCATGGAGAGTGAATATCCAAAATGCTGTTTAGGCCAACTGGTTCGTTAATTTTCTTTAGTGGTATATCAACACCATTATAGGTTATTTAATGCCAAAATCTAAACATTTTGTAGGTAATTTTATGCTTTCAACTTCAAATATTTCATACGTAATTTTACATTTTCAGGGTGTTGTATAGCTGCTCTCGCTAAATCATCCATAGATGTAGAAATCTATGGATGATCCCATGGAGAGTGAATATCCAAAATGCTGTTTAGGCCAACTGGTTCATTAATTTTCTTTAGTGGTATATCAACACCTTTATGGGTTATTTAAAGCCAAAATCTAAACATTTTGTAGGTAATTTTATGCTTTCAACTTCAAATATTTCATAATGCATTTTACATTTTTCAGGGGCTTGTTGTATAGCTAATATCCAAAATGCTGTTTAGGCCAACTGGTTCGCTTAGTGGAAATAACCATCCATTGATGTAAAAAATCTATGGATGATCCCATGGAAGTGAATATCCAAAAATGCTGTTTAGGCCAACTGGTTCTTAATTTTCTTTAGTGGTATATCAACACCATTATAGGTTATTTAATGCAAAATCTAAACATTTTGTGAAATAAATTTATACTTTCAACTTCAAATATTTCATACGTAATTTTACATTTTTCAAGGGTGTTGTATAGCTGCTCAGCTAAACCATCCATAGATGTAGAAATCTATGAATGATCCCATGGAGAGTGAATATCAAAAAAATGCTGTTTAGGCCAACTGGTTCAAAGTTTTCTTTAGTGGTATATCAACACCATTATAGGTTATTTAATGCCAAAAATCTAAAACATTTTGTAGGTAATTTTTTTGCTTTCAACTTCAAATATTTCATACGTAATTTTACATTTTCAGGGTGTTGTATAGCTGCTCTCGCTAAACCATCCATAGATGTAGAAATCTATGAATGATCTCATGGAGAGTGAATAACCAAAATGCTGTTTAGGCCAACTGTTCGTTAATTTTCTTTTTAGTATCCAAAACCATTTTTAGGTTATTTAGTGGTAAAATCTAAATTTTAGAATTTTCTTTATCCAAAATGCTAACTTTTTTTCTTTAGTGGTATATCAACACCATTATAGGTTATTTAATGCCAAAATCTAAACATTTTGTAGGTAATTTATGCTTTCAACTTCAAATATTTCATACGTAATTTTACATTTTCAGGGTGTTGTATAGCTGCTCTCGCTAAATCATCCATTGATGTAGAAATCTATGGATGATCCCATGGAGAGTGAATATCCAAAATGCTGTTTAGGTCAACTGGTTCATTAATTTTCTTTAGTGGCATATCAACACCTTTATGGGTTATTTAATGCCAAAATCTAAATATTTTGTACATAATTTCATGCTTTCAACTACAAATATTTCATACATAATTTTACATTTTCAGGGTGTTGTATAGCCCCCCTCGTTCTGGGGGGGGGGGTCTTGAGTGACGGCATCAATTTGATAATAAAGATGCACTCTTCTTTCATGGCTGGTGATTGCTAGTTGTTTCGTATCCTGAGATAAAAGGATCTTCAACACAGGGAATTATAACTATTTATTAACGTTCATATTGACATGTTCTATTTAATCAGTGGGGAGGGGCTCATTCCTTCTCCACCGGGGGAGCATTCCAGATATGAAAGTCAACATGTTTACAGTGCTTGACAGTTAACCTTTACCACACCACAGGCGACAATAGTCGCCATAGAATTCTCTCCCTTTGCTACTCTAGACGCATTCTATTGCCTTGAGACGGTTCCTATAAATAAACACTTGTCACTGTTATTTCCGGTATTTTAAGTTGGAAATCGCATACTACTGCTTTGGAACAAGGTTAAACTTCCATTTTCCAACACTATTTTGAATTCTTTTAGACTCTACATGAGGCGTAATATTGATTAAACCCACATTCATTTTTTTTACGATTTTTTGTAAACAAAAATGGCTACATCAATATCCAACAAAGTCTTTATTCTGGAGTTTTTCTTTGATTAAGACTTTGATGATGATGATGATGATTTTGAACGCTTTACTTGAGTGGATGTTGATGGTGAAGTGGTTGGAGATGATAACCAAGCTAGTGGTGTGGAGGAAAGTGACGATGACCACTAGCTTCTACTATCATCCATGCCTGACTAATTTTATGGAAGCTACTGGCGACCATCGATATACCTGATGGCCTTTCTGAAGGTGAATTATTTTGTCGATTTATAAACGACAAAACAATAACATTATTCGTCAACACGACAAGTAAATATGAGTCAGGTGAAAGAAAGAGCAAACAAATGCTAGTGTCTTCTCATATGTAAACACGAGGAAACACGTCACGTTTTTGATGAAATGAAAGCCTTTTTAGTGATTTTGCTTCTTATTCCACGCCAAGTTCTCCACGAGGATCAATAAAAGTTAAAGGACATTGAATTATATATGTATTTTTTAATGTATTTGTTTTTTTATTACGCATTTTTTATTTTGCGTTTCAATTTTTTGTTTTCAACATCAAAACATGCATGCAAAATGTAACGCAATACATACTGCATTACATGAAAATATTACTCATTCATTCTTTTATTAGTGTACAAAAATTAATATCTATACACACAATACAAGGAAAGTTATAACAATTTTAAAACAGTAGGTGTTCATGTTTTTTGAACCCTCAAAAAAAAAAAAAATGTGGTGGCAGGGGGAACAATTCTAGAAAGAAATTAGCATGGTAAAGATTAAGACTTGACCCACTGAAAAACATTCCATATCTATCTCTTTTCCCATGCTGGATCAGCCAGTCAAAATCGACTACCTTATTTTGCCTTCCATCTGACCTCAACTGTTAACTGCAGGGAATCAGAACAGAGATGGGCTTCCACTAAAAAATATTTGTCCACTAAACTATTATTTAACACAGGGTAAAGGTATGTTTTTTTTTTTTTTTTTTTTTAGATATGTAGTTTGTAGATCATAAAATGTATTGGTTATTTTGTTATAAAAATGTATTGTTGGTCATTTTGTTATATGTATGTATTCTTATTTAGTGTTGCATTGTCACTGTGCTACAATATAGTTGATTTTTTTGCAGGAGTTCACTATTTGCCCATAGCAAGGACCTTAACAGGTGCTACCACCATGTGTCAGAGTGGACCTAGGAACAACAGTAGTTAAGTCAAAACCTGCAATCTCCCAATCTGCTGCCAGATGTAGATACGATATGAACTGATATTGGACACAAGGAAGGATAATTTCGGCAATTGACCGATTATTTTGTTTTTTATGGCTTATCAACTTTTTGTGGGTTATTTGAAACTGAAACCTATTTCAGATTGCTTACAGTAACCGTTGTTCCCCAGACAGATCCCATCTAAGTACTGACCAGGCTCAACACTGCTTATAACTGGTGATTAAACGTGAATCAACATTTTCAGCATGATATGGCTGTAGGCCGATATTTCTGTAACTGAAAAAAAGATCTGTAAATTTTTGCTGATGACAACCCCATGAAGACATTTACATTTGACTTGAACGACATTCATCAATTGTTTCTGTGTGGGTGGTTCCCTCCTCCCAAAATATCTTCCTTATTGCTAAAAAGATTTCTTTCTTTTTTTTTGATTTCCTTTTAGCTAGTTTTGATTTTAGTCTATTTTTGATTTCAAATATGGTCGTTACTTTATTTATACCCGATGCTGAAATTAATGAGAAGCGAAATGAAGAAAAGCCAGCGAGTGTAGGACTTCTTTTTTTTTCTTTTCTTTTTTCGGAAGGATATATGAAAGTAAAAGAAGAAAAATGAAAACATTGCCGATAAATCCTATCCAAATAAAAGTGAAGACAACTAAGAGATCAAACCGAATCAAATCGTATTTGATTGCAGGGTGGTGGCAATGGCTTCCCTGGGGCTACAGAAATGAGAGACTGCTGAAAGAAATCTGTTAGAAAATTGGGATCGTTAATTCCAAGATTAGAAAATGCACTGTGAAAACATTCAACAGGCCCAGAGCTACAGGTTCTGAAATCTTGACTTCAAAGTGTTGCATATTGAGGTGGGAACATAAGCATCAACTGTCCCTTTGGACAGGAGGAAGGTAAAAAGAGAAGAAAATAATGGGAGAGGGAAGAGACGGAAAAATAGGAGGAGGAAATGGAAGAAAAAATAGGGGGGGGAAATGAAGGTAAAATACGGGAGGAAGAGAAGGAAGATAATAAAAATAGGGGGAGGAGGAAGAGAATAAAAATGGGAAGAGGAGGAAGATAGCAAGGAGGAGGAGGAATAGAGTAAAAAATGGGAAGAGGAGGAGGAATAGAGTAAAAAAAATGGGAAGAGGAGGAGGAATAGAGTAAAAAAAATGGGAAGAGGAGGAGGAATAGAGTAAAAAAATGGGAAGAGGAGGAGGAATTGAGTAAAAAAAATGGGAAGAGGAGGAGGAATAGAGTAAAAAAAATGGGAAGAGGAGGAGGAATAGAGTAAAAAAAATGGGAAGAGGAGGAGGAATAGAGTAAAAAAAAATGGGAAGAGGAGGTGGAATAGAGTTAAAAAAATACAAGAGGAGGAGGAATAGAGTAAAAAAATGGGAAGAGGAGGTGGAATAGAGTAAAAAAATGGGAAGAGGAGGAGGAATGGAGTAAAAAAAAATGGGAAGAGGAGGAGGAATAGAGTAAAAAAATGGGAAGAAGAGGAGGAGGAATAGAGTAAAAATATGGGAAGAAGAGGAGGAGGAATAGAGTAAAAAATGGGAAGAGGAGGAGGAATAGAGTAAAAAATGGGAAGGGAGGAGGAATAGAGTAAAAATGGGAAGAGGAGGAGGAATAGAGAAAAAAATGGGAGGAGGAGAATAGAGCAAAATGGGAAAAATGGGAGGAGGAGGAATAGAGCAAAAAATGGGAGGAGGAGGAATAGAGCAAAAATGGAAGGAGGAGGAATAGAGCAAAAATGGGAGGAGGAGGAATAGAGCAAAAATGGGAGGAGGAGGAATAGAGCAAAAATGGGAGGAGGAGGAATAGAGCAAAAATGGGAGGAGGAGGAATAGAGCAAAAATGGGAGGAGGAGGAATAGAGCAAAAATGGGAGGAGGAGTAGGAAGCGAATAATTGGATGGGAAGAGAAGGAAAAACTAGGAGGAGGAAAAGAAGAAAAAGTGGAGAAGGAAGAGAAGAAAAAGAGGAGGAGGAGGAAGAGAAGAAAAACTGGGATGAGGAAAAGAGAAAAGAGGTGTAAACTTTTGAATGGAAGGAGAAATGGTGAATGGTGAGGAGAGAGAGAAAGAGAGTAAGGATGGTGAGGAGCAAGAGAGAGTAAGGATGGTGAGGAGAGAGACAGAGTAAGGATGGTGAGGAGAGAGACAGAGTAAGGATGGTGAGGGGAGAGAGAGAAAAGGGGGAGATTGAAAAGGCAAAGAAATGAAATAAAAAAGTAAAAAAAAACACAGTAGTAAAGAATGAAAGAAAATGCGATTGTGTAGAGATAGAAAGGAGAAAGAAATAAAAAAGGAGAAAAAGAGGTCATGAAAGAAAAAATGAAGCAGAAAGAGGAAAAAAGAAGAGTAATGAGAATAAATTAGGGAAGGATATAAAGAAGAAAAATGAATGCAGAGAAAAAAAAACAAAATTGTGATTGAGGAAAGAGATTGAAAAAGAAAGAAATTAAATGAAAAAATGCGAAAGAAGGAATGAAAGAAAAAGCGGAGAATAAAAATGAAGGAATAAAAGAGAGTAAGGATGAGGAGGAGAAAGAGAGTAAGGATGAGGAGGAGAAAGAGAGTAAGGATGATGAGGAGAAAGAGAGTAAGGATGATGAGGAGAAAGAGAGAGAAAAAGAGAATAAGGAAAGAATAAAATTGTGAGTGGGAGGAGTAACTAAAAAGGAAAAGAAGTAAAATTTTAAAAAAGAAGAGAAAGAGGGAATAAAAGAAAAATATGGAGAATAAGAATGAAGAAATAATAGAGAGTAAGGATAGTGCAGGAGGAAGCAGAGAGAGAAGAAGCGATAAAAGGGGACAAGGAAAGAATAAAATTGTGAGAAGTCCAAATAATGGCTAAAAATAATAGAAGTACTAACAATAAATATAAAAAAATTCAAAACTCAATAACATCAACTAAGAACATGGCCACGACATGCTGACCATGTTTGTAAAAAAAAAATCGTTCCAATGGCTATAGACACACATATATAAAAAAAAATCTACATATTCAAAAAAAAAAAAATTCTTGATAATGGTTAACAAAATAGCCGAAAGTGCTTGGATATATAAAATATTTGGACAGTTTTATCCAGAAAAGAAAAATATTTATACGAATGCAGGTAAAATTGAATAAAAAGCTTAATTGTCAGTTATCTTTAATGAAACTTTTATAAAAGTCTGAATGCGACTCCGAGAAATCCAAAGTAATGGTGAATAGCATGAACTGTAAGACCTGTGTCAACATTACCATGAACGGATATTCACTGGAGGAAGTGTCTAGTTTTAAATACTTAGGAGCAATCTTGTCTATAGATGGTACCTCCAACTCCGAAATCTGCAAACAGATTGCTGCAGGCAGATCAGCAATGGCCAAATTGACAAGAATATGGAGGAGTAAAATCAGCTTTCAAAGTACAGACTGTACAAATTGCTGGTAGTCTCTATTCTCCTATAGAGATGTGAAATGTGGACACTGTTGAGAAGGATCTGAGTGTTTGAGAACAAATGCATGAGAAAACTTCTTTGCATTTTCTATTGGGAACAAAAAACCAATGAGTGTGCAGAAAAGGGTTAAAAGTTTTGTGGGACACCAGGAACCTCTTCTCACTACGGTCAAACAAAAAGAGAAAATTGGTGTATTTTGGACACGTTTACAAAGCACGACAGCCTGTGGAAGACTATCATGGAAGGCACCATTGAAGGTGGACGTAGAAACTGGTTGGACAATGTCTAACAATGAACAGGTATGACTATACCAGAATTGCTGATGGCTGCCGTTGATAGACCATTGTGGAAAAGAATTAGTGTGGCTTCTGGATTTTGATCTTCCCAATGATGACAAAAGTCAAGGGGATGATGATGATGTATAAAGGAGGAATTGTTGCCCAAATGCACAATGATGTAACGAGATTGACCATAATTTTGATCTAAAAAATGCTATTCTAATTAAAAGAGAAAACAATTTACTAAGACGAAAATGTTGACAAAATGCTTTAATTGCGACATTATCCACAGTAAATTTGCATCCATATTCTTATAATGTTTCACCATTCTTGCCAGATCTTCTATTCTATATCTGTCTATATTTCTGAGATAAGGTATTATGTACACTATTTACATTATTCAGAATATTGTCCTCATCTTTGTTGCCATATTTATTACAATGTTTTGGCCATTGTATGCTCTGGCCTTCTTCAGTATCTGTCTATATTTCTGAGATGAGGTATTATGTACATTATTTACATTATTCAAACTATTGTTCTCATCTTTGTCGTTACATAATCCACAGTAAATTTGCATGCAGGTTCTTACAATGTTTCACCATTCTTGCCAGATCTTCTATTCTGAATCTGTCTATATTTCTGAGATGAGGTATTATTTTTATTACAACATTTCGGCCGTTGTACGCTCTGGCCTTCTTCAGTATCTGTCTATATTTCTGAGATGAGGTATATAGTTTTTACTTAATAACAATATTACCTAAGTGGCATAAAGTAATGTAGAAATTTAAAAGATTTAAAACCTTATAAATTATCCTAATTAAAATTCAACAGAAAATGTAAACAATATCCGTCTGTATTTCTAAGATGTGGTATTATGTACACTATTTACATTATTCAGACTATTGTCCTCATCTTTGTCACCATATTTATTACAATGTTTTGACAATTGTACACTCCAGCCTTCTTCAGGATCTGTCTATATTTCTGAGATGAGGTATTATGTACACTATTTACATTATTTGGACTATTGTCCTAATCTTTGTCGCCATAATTATTACGTTTCAGCCGTTGTACACTCCGGCTTTCTTCAAGTGGTTGGAATGTCGAACTGAACACTTTATTTCGCTCACTGGGGTAGACTGTTCTAGTTCCACGTGCCATGTTTAATGGAAGTCAGTTGTCAGTTATCTCCTGTTAATTCCCCTCTCCAAGTTCTCCACTGCCATAAGCAGGTATTGAACTCACACTCTTTGGGTCCTGTCACTGGATCTAACTAACGCCTTTATAAAGGGACATTCCAACCACCTGAAGAAGGCTGGTGTGTACAATGGCTGAAATGTTGTAATAAATATGGCAGCAAAGATGAGGCTAATAGTCCCAACAATGTAAATAGTGTGTCTTCTATACTGTATGCTTGTATCGTCAGGACATCAGCTTCATATTCCCTGCATCATTTGGGAGGACTGCATCACCTCAAATGTGGTCCTCCCTTGGACAAAATATACTTGATGAGATATTTGTATTATCAGGTAAAATGTTCACCTGAGTAAGGAGTATTACATACTCACTCAGGCCCCATGTAGTTTATCGTCATACCCAAGACGGCAGTTTTCTGGTTTAAGTAAATAGAAGTGTGTTAGTTTTGTATGACCGATAAGTGGTTGAGACGTAGTGACTTGTTCCCTCCTGGACATTGGATAGTCAAATTTATTATGTTTGACCTCTGTCACAACTTGGTAAGGGAGTCCGTAATAATAACAACGGCAATACAATTTAGTCTTGTTACTTCTCTGCTGACAGAAGTGGTACTCCTGCTTTTTATTCGCAGATAACACTAAGGCCAAGACAGTACTTCCATTTCCTTACCAGTTACCAACATCTATCATATAAGTGTTGTCCCCAAATATATGGTAGGCTACCAGTAGCCAAAAAATTAGGCCTACCCCTAAATGTAGTTAGGTTTCAGCATTAGTTAACATGGTCCAAACCTACATCAGGTCACCTGTATATTGAGACACTAAATGTAATATATTTATATATGTGTTGTATAGCAAACAATCTACAACCCACACTGGTAGGTACCATATATGGCATCGGTAGAATTTAGTGAACATTTAAAATTCGTCAATACCATACCTAGTTGCCAGAATGGCCGCCTGAGTTAACCGGTGCTTTGGTTAGTGTTTACAGGTAGTGTATCAGTGGTTGGATGCACTGGCCTTTTAAAATTGGTCACAGCTAAATTTAACCTACTACAAACTGCGTCATACATGTCAACCTCAAGATATTTAGCTCAAAATTCTGTGTTAGTCTTATATCTACTGTATAGGTCGACCAAGAGGCATACGGTAGGCTATCAGTGACCCACAACATAGGTCTACCGGTAAATGTAGCTGGGTTCCAGTATCGGATAACCTGAGCCAAAACTACATCAGGTCACACCACTTACCTGTATATTGAGACACTAACTGTAATATCTTTCTATATGCGTCATATAGCAAACAACCTACACACACCGGTAGGTACCGTATATTGGGTTTTACTGAGAAGAGTCTGTAATGCATATTGTGACTCCAATTTTGTCACCATTTTCTATGGAAAAACATATTAATTTTTAAGTTTTCAGTTCTTGTTATGGTCCGGTTCCTTGTACCACGGTGATAGTCCAAGGTAGAACCAAATAAAAAGAACTCGAACACGGATATGGAATAACACAGGTATATTACAAACAGGAATATATACAGAGAAGTAGAAAGTGTTAAATCTCAGGTTTATAGAGAACAATGTATCTCGACCAGTATCACTATTCAATGTCTTGCAGTAATTGTCTGAAGCCTGTTTTGCCTCTGACTCGACTTGAACGACTGACTCTTACCTTGCCTACTCCTGAGGTGCAGTATTCACTAAGTATGGAATAGTCCATTATTATTATTATGGGTAAGATCCCATAACACTATCTCAGTTTAAGCATTATCTATGTATCTATCTTAATTTATGCAGTATCTATCTATGAAAAGAAGTCGTATACATGTCATTATTATTATTATTATTATTATTTCCCCTTAGCACGTGGCCGAGTGGCTAGAACGTTCGCTTTCTGACCATGAGACTGTTATGGTCCAGTTCCTTGTACCACAGTGATAGTCCAAGGTAGAACCAATAAAGAACTCGAACACGGATATGGAATAACATAGATATATTACAAACAGGAATATATACAGAGAAGCAGAAAAGTGTCAGTACGAACAATCAGGTTTAGTAGTAATTGTCTGAACGCGACTCTGTTTCGGACTGCCTCTGACTCGACTGACTGACTCGCTAGCTCTGACTGACTGACAGACTCCTGACGGACTTCACTCCAGACTTAAGACTGAACTCTCTGCTTCCTCTTGAGGCGCAGTATTTATTACATATGGAATAGTCCATTATGTTATTATGGGTAAGGTCCCATAACAGTTCTATGGACAGGTTTTTAATCTGTTGGCCGGGGGGGGGGCATTTTTTAGTGCTGATTTGACTAGCGAGTCGGCTTTATTGTTTGCTCTTATTCCTGTGTAAGCCTGAAAGAGGAATTGGTTACCTTAGCACCAGATCAGGACAATTTGCCTGAAATAGTCAAAAATTATGCTGCCATCTATGTAGACAGATCAAGGCTAATATGCAGGTGTGGAGCAATTCACCTATATCTCTGGGGCTAAGATTAAGGTGAGGGGCTCCAAAATCAGTTGCTTGTAGCCAATAAGCTTATCGTCACTCCTTACTACACTGCATCAGCCACCTTTCTGATAGAAGCAGCATCTGTAGTGAAGCAATGCGATCGGATATCTGAGCCAAACTGAAACTAATTATATTTGGCTTTTAAGCAGAGAGCAATTTACATTAGACAGATTAAATGGTAGCCGACTGGAACAAAATGTAATATGAACTGAATTTTTATCATGCGCAAACACTGGTACAGATAACGAAATGCGCAAATTAAGCATTAATCATTTTTCCAGAGTTTGCTGGAAGTACCCTCCTGACAGAGGAGTAATAGCGGCTTGGATTGAGAAATTGGAGAGCCGAGTTCAAATTCCAGATGAATCCATTCACTTTTGTGTTAATACCCTCGGAAAAGGTATGAATCTTCTCCTTCTCCCGCCAGCTATGGGCGAATAGCAGGACAGCCTTGGATGGCAACTGGTCTACCACAGAAAAAAATGGCAACCTACTGCGGGAAAAAATCTGCTTCGTCAGTCACGTATCGAAAGCTACATGATCGCCTAAGCATGTATCACACATGGCACATAACTGACTAACTGACATGCTAATACCCTTGGGAAAGGTATGAATTCTCTACTTCTTCCCCTAGCTATGGGTAAATAGCAGGACAGATGGGGTTCTATAGCCTTGGATGGCAACTGGCCTACTGCAGGAAAAAATCTGCCTCGTCAGTCATGTATCAAAAGATAAATGATCACCGAAGCAGGTATCACGCATGGCACATAACTGAACTAACTATATGATAACCTGTGCCAAAACTACACAAGGTCACACCACTTACCTGTATATTGAGACATTGGTTTGGTTTGTTTTACGGCATATCAACCTCAATGGGTTATTTAATGCCAACAAGATTTTTATAGCTTTAATGATGGATCGTATGTACGAGATTCACTTAAGGTCTGGTCAGTTTTCTTTGATTTGGTTTGTTTTATGGCATATCAACCTCAATGGGTTATTTAATGCCGACAAGATTTTTAGGATAGATTCGTATGAATAGAATATGTATTCTTTGGTTTAGATTGGTTTGGTTTATTTTGTTTTTTTTGGCATATCAACCTCAATAGGTTATTTAATGCCGGCAACATTTTTTAGGATAGATTCGTATGAATAGAACATGTATTCTTTGGTTGAGATTGGTTTGGTTTATTTTGTTTTACAGCATATCAACCTCAATGGGTTATTTAATGCTGATAAGATTTTTATTGTTGGTAATATATTTTTTTTCAAAATATATTTCTGGTAATAATTTTCTACAAAAATGTATTGCTGGTATTAAAACCTATTTTTACACGTTTTGACCACAGTTTGGGAGTTAACTATTTACCCATAGCTGGGAACCTAACAGGTGCTACCACCCTGGGTCGGTGTGGACCTGGGAACACCAGCAATTTCACACTCATCAAAACCTCCATACCAGAGGCCTTGCCAATGGACATAATTTATGGTCTTACCCAAGAAAAGGATTTAGTTTATCATTATACCCAGGATAGGCAAGAAGAAGGACTATCAGCCATAAGAAGACAGAATTCACATTTGGGCTAAAACATAATGAGAATATCAAAACCAAATATCTTATATATTATAATAGGTACCTCAAAAGATTTGCTAAAAATTAAGAATACATAACGAAAAATGCCCAAAACTTAAAACAGAACTTTGTTTAAACTTTTATGTTATTATTGAGAGGAAAGACCAAAGGATTTTTTTGATGTAAAAATTATATTTTTTGTTCCTTTGTAGAGCTATCAAAATTTCGGTTATAAATCTGTGTCTTTGGCATCAACTAGTGGACCATGAATTGCTATGGGAAATTTGAGTGTCTTTTTGTAGTGAAAAACTCAATTTAGAAAATTTCACAAAAATCAGATAATTGTCTTTATTTCTGATATGAGGTATTATGTACAGTATTTACATTAGTCGGACTATTGTCATCATCTTTGTCGCCATATTTGTCACAACGTTTCGGCTGTTGTACGCTCCGGTCTTAGTTCAATACCCGGTTAAGGCAGTGGAGAACTTTCAGAGGGAAAATTAGCAGGAGATAACTGATAACTGACATCCATCAAACATGGCATGTGGAACTAGAACAGTCTACCCCAGTGATCGAAATAAAGGGTTCAGTTCGAAATTCCAACCACCTGAAGAAGGCCGGAGCGTACAACGGCCGAAACGTTGTGACAAATATGGCGACAAAGATGAGGACAATAGTCCGACTAATGTAAATACTGAATCAGATAATTGTCAGATTTAATTAGGTGCGGGCTATAGAGTTGTTTCCAAATAAAAAGAAAATGGGCCATCTTTTTGAAACTTGGGATGGAGCTGGACCGAAACGTGCCCAGAACTGCCCGCAACCCCAAAAGATCACTAAAAATGACAACATATCAAAGTCAAATGTTGTTTTCATCGAACTACATCTACATTTTGTATGTTTTGTGTACTCAGTGCATTTGGTAAATATATTGTATCTTGTTTTTTCTAGTATGGCTTGAAATCTCGAAATGCAGTTAAGCATATATGTAAAAAAAAAGAGATGGAAAGAGAACTTTCCATTGAATAAAATAAGAAATTATCTTTGATGGATTTTATTCCATATTTAATGATCTTTTAGACATTCATAATTATAATTGAATTTATATTTCATCAAATAAATTAAAGTCTTGTTTATGCCAGTAAGAGTTAAAATTCACCATTTAAAACGCTTTTAAAAGCTTAATGATCCTTTGCTTTTGTTTGTAAAGGTTTTTGAAATAAACTTATACAAAAATAATGAAAATCCTTGACCCAATTCACTTCTCAAAATTTGACCAAATTTCCAAACATCAGATATAAAGCACTTCTTTGGTCAAGTTGGAAGCTTTTGAGCACATCTTGATACAAATCTATAAGCATAAAATGGGTAAATGTCTGAATTTCTGAGATGAAGAATTTTAATTATTATATTGGGGCGGGGGGGGCTATAGAGACCAAATTTTTCAAAAAAAAGAAAAAAAAAGCTGTGTCCAAATTTTTTGAAAATTGGGATGGAGCCAGATCGAAACGTACACAGACATGCCTGGGGCTTAAAAAATCACTAAAAATGACCACATATTCCGCAAACCTTGCTGATTTTGATTCAAATGATTGAATATATGGTTAAATGTTGTTTCTACAAAGCTTACACAGAAATTAGAAAAATATCTTTGATGTTTTAAGCAAAAATAGACTGATTTTGGGTAAAATAATGGCCCTCATGACAGATTCAGTTTCCAAGAATTTGTACATCTTTGTATGAGCCACACTTGTGAGGTGTTTGACACAGGGAACTTATCTGTTCTGTAAAGAGTAAATTTGAACTGAAGGAAAAAATAATCAAAACAATGAAATCTTTGAAATCTTTCCTTGCTGTAATTGATGGATTTTGTAAACTTGTATCAATTGGTGGTCAGAAAACATCAATCTATGAGGAATTTGATGATGTATTAAATAAAGCTAGTAAAAAGAAACAGGTTGCATTATATAAAGAAAGCTGTTTTGGTCTTGGATATAGTGCTACTGCCTTGCTTCACTATTTTGATGATCTAAGGAATATTGTTTCAGATACACCATCAAATAATCAACTGCTACAGGCATGTGAATTGTACCTTGACATGGAATATATTGAATGCGCTTTAACATGTTTGGCATGGTTTATTTTCAAAGTAACAATGCCATTTTTAAACATGTGTGAATTGGAATCACTAAAAACCCTCTTGACCATTCTTCCTGCTTTTTATAATGGCCTGAGATGTTCCAATATGGACACTTTTGCCTGATAGTGTGTCTTGATAGAATGTAATGTTGAAGTATTTGGTGATTTCAATTAAAAATAGTTAATTTTGTCCCCATTTTTTTCCTGAAATTTGGTCTATTTCAGCTCCAAAGTACCCTATTGTTTTGGAAATTAACGTGTAGTCTCAATATTGTGTAAATAGAACCATGAATTTCATCATTTGAATCATTTTGGTGAATATTGATGTTATTTGGAATATGTTGTTGTTTTTATTGATGGTTTGGGCCCTGGGCAGGTCTGGGCATGTTTCAGTCTGGCCCCATTCCAATTTTCAAAAAGTTGGCCGATTTCCTTCTATTTGGACACAAATGAGTGGAATAAAACACTTCACTTTTTTTTTTGAAAAATGTAATCTCTATAGCCTAACCCTAATTATATAATGGTTTATTCAAATTAATATCTTTATCTTCATTGTTATAGTTACAGTGTTTGGCCTATTGTAATTTTCTGGGAATTTTGAACTGAACCCTTCATTTAAAGAGAGTAGAATGTTCTCATTCCATTGTATATTCAGTGTATAATAAAAGGCATATATTTATACCATTAAACAGTGTTGCTTCATGAGATTTGAAAAATTTGGTCTCCCTCCCCCTAGTTTAATCAAACTTTCAGGACTTATTCGCAAACAAATTAAATTAGTATTGAAACATTTCTTTTTTTTCGAAAATCTTAGTAAAAACTAGCAGTAGAGCCCGGCGTTGCCCAGGGAGGTAACAGTAAGAGATAGATCAAGTATCGACCATCATAAAGACTGAAAAATAAAATTGACAAAGATTATTGTTTAAGGTTGACGAACACACGTCTTAATTAGTTTTTTTTGTTTTTTGTTTTTTTTTTTGTTTTGTTTTGTTTTTTATGAATTGGTCAAACCCAAACTCAAACAAAATATTGTTTTCAATCGTTATCGTCTACCGATTGAATAGAATTTTATTATAAACAATTGTCTTGTAAATGGAATTTTTAAAGCATTCTGAATGTAAAAATAAAGAAAAAAAAGTGCAAGACAATAAGAAACACTACCTGCCAAAAAAAAAGTGAAGTTTTATTGAAATCGGTTGAAAAATGTAGGAAATCCGATCCCATATATAAATGAACACACACACACCCCACACACACAGACAACTCGGGTTTTTATAATAAGTATAACTCGATATGAGTTGTCCCCCTTTCATTCCGCGAAAGTGATGCCTCTTAATTGTGTTTTCAAATTGATTTCATGCAAAAACAATTGTTTTTTCAATTTTGGCACTGTCAGAACCACATAAAGTAATTTTACGTAGTTCTGTGAAGTTTTGTTGAAATCGGTTGAAAAATGTATAAATCCAATCAATATATAAACGTACAGACACACACACACAACCTGGGTTTTATAATAAGTATGATGTTGTTTTTTTTGCTTTTGTTACGCCATATTTTTTTTAATTAGAGAAATCATTTTTATTCTTAAAGTTTATATTAGTTATAAGGAGACTTTAAATCGAAAAATTTTTTTTTTTTTTTTTTTTTTTAAATCAAGCAGGTTCCTCAGTTACAGAAAATCTGCTCTGAATTGTAAAAGAAAAAATCCAATAAAACCTAGACATTATTTAATTAGGATTACTATGAATAGGACATTACCGCCTTAAGAAAAATGTTTTTTTTTTTTTTTTAGATGAATAATGAATTTTTATAAATTTTATATCTTTTTTTTTTTCAAATTTCTGTATTAATTTATAGTGGCCAAATGATATTGTTATTAAATAAAGACTTTACTTACGAATCATAATGGAAAAGCTTATAACAATTCAGTGAACCTCCGCTAAGTATTCCTAAAAAGAATGTTTGAATTGGGGGGGTATGTATAAACATGCTGATTACTGTAAATATGAATATCTGCACATGACATTATCAGAAAATAAGTGTGGCAAAATTAAATTTAAATTTTATCGGCAATTTTCTAACATTTACACATCTTCTTATAGTAAGACTATAAAATCAAAATACCCAAAATTCAATAAAATGCATTTTAAATTTTAGGTGTCACTTTTTAAGATTATATTAATAGCAAATTAAAACAGGAATTGGCAAGAAATTGCTGCTATTTATGTAATAGGGGTCTAAACAAGGCATTCAACTTTTAGATCAAAACTTCCAGAAATACAATCCCAGATTGCAAAAAGAAAAGAAAAAAAATTGCATTAGCGATTTTATAATTTATTTGAAGATTTATTTATTTCTTTTTTTTAGACGTGAGAAGTACAAAAACTTCATTTCGTCACAGGAAAAGAAAGCAAATTATTCGACCAATTAGGGAGGTGACAGATGATGCTGAACAAAACTTAATGCGGAAATTAAAAAGGAAGCCAGTCAAGGAAGTTAATGAGAAGTAAAAAAAAAAAAAAAAAAAAAAAAAAAAGAAGAAATATGGAATTGGCAAGAACGAAAAAGAAAAACATGAAAAAATAATTAAAAGAAAAAATCTTTAGACAATTTTCTTTAATTAAGAAAAAATTAAAGTAAAAAAAGAAAAAAATGAAAAGTGAGCATAAAGAATTAAAAAGTACATAAAAATAATATCTAAAAAATATCTAAAATATATAAATACACAAAAAATTTGAAAAATCTATAATCATACTTATTATAAAACCCAGGTTGTGTGTGTGTGTGTGTGTGTGTCTGTCTGTCTGTTCGTTTATATATTGGATTGGATTTCCTACGTTTTTTAACCGATTTCAACTAAAAATTCACAGGACTAATGGAAATTACCTTTTGAAGTGGTTCTAACAGCGCCAAAAATTAGAAAAACACAATAGTTTTTGCACAAAATCAATTTGCAAACACGATTAAGAGGCATCACAAGAATGAAAGGGGGACAACTCATAACAAGGTTGTTTGTGTGTGTGCGTGTTCGTTTATATATGGGATCGGTTCTACATTTTTCAACCAATTTCAACAAAATTTCACTTTTTTTTGGCAGGTAGTGTTTCTTATTGTCTTGCACACTTTTTTCTTTATTTTACAGTCAGAATGCTTTAAAATTCCATTTACAAGACAATTGTTTATAATAAAATTCTATTCAATCGGGTAGACTCATAACGATTGAAAAAATGTTTTGTTTGAGTTTGACCAATTCGTGAAAAACAAAAAAACAAACAGAAAAAAACTAAAAAAACTAATTAAGACATGCGTGTCCGTCAACCTTAAACAATAATCTTTGCCAATTTTATTTTTCAGTCTTTATGATGGTCGATACTTGATCTATCTCTTACTGTTACATCCCCGGGCAACGCCGGGCTGTACTGCTAGTAGTCTACTATCTCTCGTGTTCAATCTGTCCTGTGCCATGGCCTTCAGGACATTGGCAATCATGTCTCTCCACAATTTCCTGCCCTGTGAAGTTCTTAATGTTTTTTTTTTTTTTTTTTTTTATCTCTCCTAAACCCTGTTCTGCCATCCATTTACACAAGCTATTCCTTCTGCTGCTTCGTCTTCTGCTATGTGCCATGTCCCTTCAGGACCTTGACGATAATGGCTCTCCACATATTCCTGTCTTTTGTAGCTCTTAATAAATGCCGTCTTTTTCTTATCTTTCCTAAACTCTATTTCGCCATCTATTTACACAAGCTATTTCTTCTTTTTTTCTTCTTCTTCTTCTTTGTGTCATATCCTTTTAGGGCATTGGCAATCATGGCTCTCCACATTTTCCTCTCCTTTGTAGCACTTAATACATGTTTTTTTTTTTTTTTTTGTTATCTCTCCTAAACCCTGTTCTGCTATCCATTTACACAAGCTATTTCTTCTTCTGTTTCTTCTATGTGTCATGTCCCTTCGGGACATTGGCGATAATGTCTCTCCACAATTTCCTGACCTTTGCAGCTCTTAATAAATTTTCTCTTTTTGTTATCTCTCCTAACCTTGTTCCACCATTCATTGTTTGCCTCTGTCACTCTTGCCTTCAACCTGTCTTGTGAGTATCAAATTTTCCAAGCCAACTTTCCTCATTATGTGCCCTAGAAATTTCAACTACCTTTTCCTGATATTGAGTATAAGAGCCCTTTTTATTTCCATTTTCTTTGAAATTTTGTTTTCTCACATGTTCAGTCTATTATATTGTCAGCATTCTTCTATAGAAACACATTTCTGTTGCTTCAAGTCTCATCTTCATCAGTGGAGAGATTTTCCAGTATTCACTGCCATAGAGTCTACTGTCCTTCCTGCTTTCAATCTGTCCTATGAGTATCAAATTTTCCCAGCCCTCTTTCCTCATTATGTGCCCTAGAAATTTCAACTGCCTCTTCTTAATGTTAAGTGAAAGTGTCTTTTGTGTTTCCATTTTCTTTGAAACTTCATTAGCTCACATGTTCTGTCTATGGTATTCTCAGCATCCTTTTGTAGAATCAAATTTCTGCTGCTTCAAGTCTCTTCATCTTTGAGAAGATTGCCCAGCATCCACTGCGATATAGGAAGACTGACATTATGTAATGATCCAGTAAGCTTATCTTTGTTTCTAATTAAATTTTCCTGTTTCTTAATACCTTGCTTAGCTTTTGAAAAGCATCTTTCACTATTCCGATACACCTTCAGATGTCTGTGTCACATTTTCCATCATCTGTTAAAACACTTCCTGGATATCTAAATTTTTGTACATTATTTACATTATTCAGACTATTGTCCTCATCTTTGTTGCCATATTTATTACAACGTTTCAGCCGTTGTACGCTCTGGCCTTCTTCAGGTGGTTGTCTAACTGAACCCTTTATTTCGCAGAATATACCCAGAAATTCATACACAGATGTCCTCAAGGACACATGGCACAGTGTATAAAGACGTTAGTTTGATCCAGTGACAGGACCCAAAGAGTGCGAGTTCAATACCCGGTTAAGACAGTGCAGAACTTTCAGAGGGAAATTAACTGGAGACAACTTATAACTGACATCCATTAAACATGGCAAGTGGAACTAGAACAGTCTACCCCAGTGAGCAAAATCAAGGGTTCAGTTCGACATTCCAACCACCTGAAGAAGGCCGGAGAGTACAACAGCCAAAATGACAAAGATGAGGACAATAGTTCGAATAATGTAAATAGTGTACATAATACCTCATCTCAGAAATATAGACACAGCCTGAAGAAGGCCGGAGCATACAATGTTCGAAACGTTGTAATAAATATGGAAACAATGATAAGGACAATAGTCTGAATAATCTAAATAGTGTACATAATATCTCATCTCAGAAATATAGACAGATACTGAAGGGCCAAAACGTTGTAATAAATATGGCAACAACGATGAGGACAATAGTCCGAATAATGTAAATAGTGTACATAATACCTCATCTCAGAAATATAGACTGGTACTGAAGGGCCGAAATGTTGTAATAAATATAGCAACAAAGATGAGGACAATAGTCCGAATAATGTAAATAAACATAATACCTCATCTCAGAAATATAGACAGATACTGAAGGGCGAAATGTTGTAATAAATATAGCGACAAAGATGAGGACAATAGTTCGAATAATGTAAATAGTGTACATAATACCTCATCTCAGAAATATAGACAGATACTGAAGAAGGCCGGAGCATACAATGGCCAAAACATTGTAATAAATATGGCAACAAAGATGAGGACAATATTCTGAATAATGTAAATAGTATACATAATACCTCATCTCAGAAATATAGACAGATACAGAATAGAAGATCTGGCAAGAATGGTGAAACATTATAAGAACATGGATGCAAATTTACTGTGGATAATGTCGCAATTAAAGCATTTTGTCAACATTTTCGTCATAATAAATTGTTTTCTCTTTTAATTAGAATAGCATTTTTTAGATCAAAATTATGGTCAATCTCGTTACATCATTGTGCATTTGGGCAACAATTCCTCCTTTATACATCATCATCATCATCATCATCATCCCCTTGACTTTTGTCATCATTGGGCAGATCTAAATCCAGAAGCCACACTAATTCTTTTCCACAATGGTCTATCAATGGCAGCCATCAGCAATTCTGGTATAGTCATACCTGTTCATTGTTAGACATTGTCCAAATAATGTAAATAATATACATAATACCTCATCTCAGAAATATAGACAGATATTAAATTTTTGTATTTGCTCGATTTTGGTGTTTCTAATACGTAAAATTCTTTTCCTTGGCTATAAATGAACCAAAAGAGTTGATAGGACATAAAACCCAAAGAAACCCAACTAATTCTATTCTTTTTGCTGATAACCATGCATTCTATAGTCTTACAATTGATGTTTAGAGTTTTCTTCTTTCTTTTCTACCTTCTGCCGGAGTTCCTGCAGTTTAAATTAAGATTCCACTAAAGAGAAGATCAAAAAGCATTTTACACTCTAAAAACAACAATTTCTTTATAACAAACGTGCATTTTTTTTTCTCTCTCTCTCTCCACAAACAATTTTTTTACATCGCTAGCTAACCAAAAGAAACACTTTTGTTTTTGATTTTACTTTTCTGAAAGCTGAATATCTTTTAAGATAAGTGAATTTTACAGCCAATTTTAAGCTCACTTTAGTCTTCAGGAAGCAATCAGCCAAATATCGACATTAGCTGTGAATAAAATGCACTCGACTCCGGAATGTTCAGCATTAACGAAAGAATCTTTCGGAGAGGAAACATCCGAGGAAATTATAAGCAAAAAGAAGTGCAACAGTCTGGAATTATCTCCGGCTTCCATGAGAATGGTGCCATGAGGCAAGCAATTTCTCTCGAATAATAAACCATTACACAATCAATCCACAATTTATTCCGACAAAAAAAATGTTTCTGCAGTTATTTCTGGTGAAACAAAATTCTTTGACATCGGCCAATGATTGCTGATCTGTTTCTTTCTGGCTTCTTGTTTATATCATTGCAGTTAACAAAAGCTACTTGCTGAGAACGGAAATTAAAGAGAAGCACTTTCTTGCTTAAAGTTCATGGCAAAGAAGAGGCAAGAAAAAATGGAGAGGGAAAAAGAGATAGATATTATATATATATATATATATATATATATGTGCAAATATGTAGAAAAATAGGAACGAACATGTTAGGTAAATAATCCAAAGTTTTTGTTTTTATTTTTAAAAATCAGTGTTCCATACAGAAGTAAAGCTTAAATTATAATTATGTTTTAAAAAATATGATTCCTTCGCTATACAAGAGTTCTCATGTTTCAAAAACAAGAGCCAAAAACCTCAATATAATTATTAAAATTAAATTGAATTAAAGTATCAAGCCCTGTTTCATCCTCAAGCGAAAAGATGCGTAAATTTCAAGATTGGTTATTCCTAAATTTTCGCTCTCATGCTCCACATCATTCTGAACATCAAATTAATTAATTCTTCAACTGATGTGCCCTACAAAGTGCCAAAAATACAGGCTGGAGGTTGATGACACTTTTCCCATATTTTGGGAGTACTATACCAAAAGACGGTGCCCTGGATGCTGAGATTTTATAAGATTTTATAAATTTATAAACATGCAAACAAAAATTACTATAGTTTCTAAGGAGAAGCAAGGAAAAAAGGAGAAAAAAAGAAAAAGGTTGAAAGAAAGAAAAAAGATAAAATGGATAATCCAAAAAAGTGATATGTCTCTCCTAAGGCTGAAAGCAGAAATAAAAGCAAAAAAATATAAAAAAAAGATCAGAAAACCAAAATAAAAATTGATTCATTTTTTATGGTTTATCAACCCTTTGTAGGTTATTTAAAGTCAAAAACTACTTTTAGATTGTGATAATTTCTTCTTTTTGGGGGGGGGATATAATAATGATTCAGTGATACAAGTCTTACTAATTAACCCATAGTTGGGGGGAGAAGAGTTGGATTCAAGTGTATTATTATTTATTTTTGATTAATACAGAAATTGTGGCCTTTTCTCAAAGGTATTTGTGTGTAAGTAAGTATAACAAACTCAATGGGAATTGGAACTCAGCTCACTGATTAACAAATTTGAGCCACTATCCATTACAATGCCCAAAATAAAAAAAAGGAAAAAGGAAAAGAAAAGAGAAAAATAAAGAGTGAGAAAATGAAAAAAGAAATTAAAAAAAATATCAGAAAAACAAAGGAAAAAAGGAAAATTTAATTAGTAAGGCACCCCCCCAAAAAAGAAAGGAATGATGAAAAAATTAATTAGCAAGACACACCCCTCCTCTTCAACATCAAAAAGAAAGGAATGATAAAAAGAAAAGAAATCAATAGGAAAATCAAAGAAAAAAAAGAAAATCAAAGACAAAAATAAGTTTAATTAGAAAGACCCCCCCCCCAAATACATACACACACCAAAAAGGAAAGGAAGGAAGAAAAAAAAGATGAAAAAAGATGAAAAAAAGAAAAAAAAATGAAAAAAGGAAAAAAAAATGAAAAAAGAAAAAAAGGAAAAAAAAGGAAAAAATGAAAAAAGAAAAAAAAGGAAAAAAGAAAAAAGAAAAAAAAGGAAAAAAAGGAAAAAAAAAGAAAAAAAACGAAAAAAGAAAAAAATGAAAAAAAGAAAAAAACGAAAAAAAGGAAAAAAACGAAAAAAAGAAAAAAAACGAAAAAAAGAAAAAAATACGAAAAGAGAAAAAAGGAAAAAAGAAAAAATGGAGAAAGAAAAAAAAAAAGAAAAACAAAATAGGGGAATAAAAAAATATTTTAAAAATAGCTTTTAAAATCAAAAAGATCATCCCACCAACAAGAAAAAAAAGAGAAAATATAATAAAAAAAAAAAAAACTAACAATGAAAACTTGAATTAAAATCAACATAGAAGAAAAAAAAAACAAATAAAAATAAAAGCCAAAAGAGAAGAGAAAATTTATCATAAAAACAGGTGCCTCTCCTGACTCTTTCCCTAAATAGAAGCGTACATGTCCCATTGTATACTTAAGCCGATCCAATCCTTCTCATTTCCGAGTAAAAAATAATACCAAACCCAAGCATTTCATCCCAATGTCCTCTTGTTTCCAAGGCAACAGACACAAATTTTTACATAATATAAGCAAGAAGTAAATAACAAGAGGCATTTTCTTAGCAAATTGCAGAAGATGAGGCAGTAATGCCAGCCTCTTATCGTAAGTGGTACTTAATGTTTGCATTGCTGGCAAGTAAAATAACTAATCATCCCAGAGCTGGTCACACAAACTTACGAAGATATATGCAAATGTGGCAAAATGGGAGGGAATTTTTTCCTTTTTTTTTTTTCTCTCAAGATGGGGCAGGGAATAAATGCCAAGGCATTTTTCAGCAGAATCAACTAAAGAACAGAAACATCAGCAAAGTGTTCTTCAAAAAATTTCTGCCAAATTGGTCATCTGGTATATTTTACGATCGCTGTATTGAGGTGTCGTTTCCAAAAAAATGGCAGGTGTAGAAAAAGAAAATGGAAAGGAGAGAAAATGAGGAGGTGGGTCTAAGAAAGAGCAAAATAATTTAACACAAAAGACATTAACAGAATAAATAGCAAAAGAGAAGGAATAAAAAAAACAAAAAACAAAGCAACTTATAGTTGTCTGAATTTGTTAGATGAAGTCTTGTCAATTAATATTAATTTTTGACAAATATAATTTATTAGATGAAGTCTTGTCAAGTATTGGTAATTTCTGACACGTATATCATCTCATTTTTCTTATTGTTTACTATACACATTGTATTAGGTCCCATAGTCTTTGAATTTATTAAATGAAGTCATGTCAATTAATATTAATTTTTGACACATATTTCTTTCATTTTTTTTTAACTCTTTTTAGTTATTTAAAAACATTTAAATAAAGAAAATAAACTTAAATTAAGATATATTTAATTTAATCATTTTTTTTTTAAGCAAAAACTACAGTGAGACTGACTTCTTCGAAAAATAATTACCATATTTTCTGGCTTACAAGACGCACTTTTTTCCCTAAAATATACCCTGAAAAATATGTCTTCCAAAACGAATGTAAACAACGGCCATGCTCGAGTAAGCATGGATGGTCATCTAATTGGCTTGACTGATAGGGATGTAGATTTGTATGTTGTGTCATTACACTATAATGTTCAGACTTTCATATGATGTAACCTCGGTATTTAGCTGTTACAAGTATTTCCAAGTCTATAAACCTTCCTGCAGCCGAGCCACAAACTTAAACATGCTCTGCTTACTAGCAGTGGTGGTGGTGGGGGGAGCCTTTCTGCTCTTGACAATGTAGGTTTGCTCGCATTCTTATGTTGTGAAAATATCAGTTACCACTAAGCTGTCACACATATCACAAGCTTTTTTTTTGTCCTGGAAATTAGCACCCTTGGCAAGTTCATCTAAACGATTTGTTGTCAAGTATTGTTAATTTTTTACATGTATTTCAGCTCATTCCTCTTACCGTTTACTATACACATTGTAATAGGTTCCATTGTCTTTGAATTTCTTAGATGAAGTCTTGTCAATTAATATTAATTTTTGACACATATTTACTTCATTTTTTTTTTTACTCTTTATTAGTTATTTAAAAACATCTAAATAAAGAAAATAAACTTAAATTAAGATACATTATTTACATTATTCAGACTATTGTCCTCATCTTTGTCGCCATATTTATTACAATGTTTCGACCATTGTATGCTCCTGCCTTCTTCAGGTGGTTGGAATGTCAAACTTAACCCTTTATTT
>CAHIKZ030000705.1:0-52500 GCA_903632075.3 Acanthosepion pharaonis | reverse complement strand
GCCTGCAACATTTTTAGGATAGATTCGTATGAATAGAATATGTATTCTTTGGTTTAGATTGGTTTGGTTTATTTTGTTTTACGGCATATCAACCTCAATGGGTTATTTAATGCCGACAACATTTTTAGGATAGATTCGTATGAATAGAATATGTATTCTTTGGTTTAGATTGATTTGGTTTATTTTGTTTTTACGGCATATCAACGTCAATGGGTTATTTAATGCCGACAACATTTTTTAGGATAGATTCGTATGAATAGAATATGTATTCTTTGGTTTAGATTGGTTTGGTTTATTTTGTTTTATATCAACCTCAATGGGTTATTTAATGCCTGTTTTTTAGGATAGATTCGTATGAATAGAATATGTATTCTTTGGTTTAGATTGGTTTGGTTTATTTTGTTTTACGGCATATCAACCCCTCAATGGGTTATTTAATGCCGACAACATTTTTAGGATAGATTCGTATGAATAGAATATGTATTCTTTGGTTTAGATTGGTTTGGTTTATTTTGTTTTACGGCATATCAACGTCAATGGGTTATTTAATGCCTGCATTTTTAGGATAGATTCGTATGAATAGAATATGTATTCTTTGGTTTAGATTGGTTTGGTTTATTTTGTTTTACGGCATATCAACCTCAATGGGTTATTTAATGCCGACAACATTTTTAGGATAGATTCGTATGAATAGAATATGTATTCTTTGCTTTAGTTTGGTTTGGTTTATTTTGTTTTACGGCATATCAACCTCAATGGGTTATTTAATGCCTGCAACATTTTTAGGATAGATTCGTATGAATAGAATATGTATTCTTTGGTTTAGATTGGTTTGGTTTATTTTGTTTTACGGCATATCAACCTCAATGGGTTATTTAATGCCGACAACATTTTTAGGATAGATTCGTATGAATAGAATATGTATTCTTTGGTTTAGATTGGTTTGGTTTATTTTGTTTGTACGGCATATCAAGCTCAATGGGTTATTTAATGCCGACAACATTTTTAGGATAGATTCGTATGAATAGAATATGTATTCTTTGGTTTAGATTGGTTTGGTTTATTTTGTTTTACGGCATATCAACGTCAATGGGTTATTTAATGCCGACAACATTTTTAGGATAGATTCGTATGAATAGAATATGTATTCTTTGGTTTAGATTGGTTTGGTTTATTTTGTTTTTGTATCAACCTCAATGGGTTATTTAATGCTCAACATTTTTAGGATAGTTATTTAGAATATGTATTCTTTGGTTTAACATTTTTTTTTATGCGGATATCAACCTCAATTTATTTAATGCCGACAACATTTTTAGGATAGATTCGTATAATAGAATATGTATTCTTTGGTTTAGATTGGTTTGGTTTATTTTGTTTTACGGCATATCAAGCTCAATGGGTTATTTAATGCCGACAACATTTTAGGATAGATTCGTATAAATAGAATATGTATTCTTTGGTTTAGATTGGTTTGGTTTATTTTGTTTTACGGCATATCAACGTCAATGGGTTATTTAATGCCTTTTAGGATAGATTCATGAATAGAATAACATTTTTAGGATAGATTATTTAATGCCTGCAACATTTTTAGGATAGATTCGTATGAATAGAATATGTATTCTTTGGTTTAGATTGGTTTGGTTTATTTTGTTTTACGGCATATCAAGCTCAATGGGTTATTTAATGCCGACAACATTTTTAGGATAGATTCGTATGAATAGAATATGTATTCTTTGGTTTAGATTGGTTTGGTTTATTTTGTTTTACGGCATATCAACGTCAATGGGTTATTTAATGCCTGCAACATTTTAGGATAGATTCGTATGAATAGAATATGTATTCTTTGGTTTAGATTGGTTTGGTTTATTTTTGTTTTTACGGCATATCAAGCTCAATGGGTTATTTAATGCCGACAACATTTTTAGGATAGATTCGTATGAATAGAATATGTATTCTTTGGTTTAGATTGGTTTGGTTTATTTGTTTTGTAACGGCATATCATTTTTAGGATAGATTCGGATCAATGGGTTTATTTTTGTTTTTCGCATAATGCCAATGGGTTATTTAACATTTTTAGGATAGATTCGTATGAATAGAATATGTATTCTTTGGTTTAGATTGGTTTGGTTTATTTTGTTTTACGGCATATCAACCTCAATGGGTTATTTAATGCCTAAACAACATTTTTAGGATAGATTCGTATGAATAGAATATGTATTCTTTGGTTTAGATTGGTTTGGTTTATTTTGTTTGTACGGCATATCAACGCTCAATGGGTTATTTAATGCCGACAACATTTTTAGGATAGATTCGTATGAATAGAATATGTATTCTTTGGTTTAGATTGGTTTGGTTTATTTTGTTTTACGGCATATCAACGTCAATGGGTTATTTAATGCCGACAACATTTTTATTCTTTTGGATATTTTGTTTTACCAGCATTCAACGTTATGAATAGAATATGTATTCTTTGGTTTAGATTGGTTTGGTTTATTTTGTTTTAACGGCATATCAAGCTCAATGGGTTATTTAATGCAACATTTTTTAGATTTTTAGGATAGAATTGGGTTTGGTTTGGTTTATGAATAGAATATGGCCTTCTTTTTTAGGTTTAGATTGGTTTGGTTTATTTTGGTTTGTTTTTTGTTTGCGGCATATCAAGCTCAATGGGTTATTTAATGCCGACAACATTTTTAGGATAGATTCGGATGAATAGAATATGTATTCTTTGGTTTAGATTGGTTTGGTTTATTTTGTTTTTTGGCATATCAACCTCAATGGGTTATTTAATGCCGACAACATTTTTAGGATAGATTCGGATGAATAGAATATGTATTCTTTGGTTTAGATTGGTTTGGTTTATTTTGTTTTACTGACATATCAACGTCAATGGGTTATTTAATGCCGATTTTTAGGATAGATTTTGAATAGAATATGTATTCTTTGGTTTAGATTGGTTTGGTTTATTTTGTTTGTACGGCATATCAACCTCAATGGGTTATTTAATGCCTTTTTTTAGGATAGATTCGGATGAATAGAATATGTATTCTTTGGTTTAGATTGGTTTGGTTTTTTTTTTTTACATATCAACCCTCAATGGGTTATTTAATGCCGACAACATTTTTTAGGATAGATTCGTATGAATAGAATATGTATTCTTTGGTTTAGATTGGTTTGGTTTATTTTGTTTTACGGCATATCAACCTCAATGGGTTATTTAATGCCAAAATATTTTTAGGATAGATTGGGATGAATAGAATATGTATTCTTTGGTTTAGATTGGTTTGGTTTATTTTGTTTCTTATTTTGTTTTATCATATCAACCTCAATGGGTTATTTAATGCCGACAACATTTTTTGGATAGATTCGGGATGAATAGAATATGTATTCTTTGGTTTAGATTGGTTTGGTTTATTTTGTTTTACGCATATCAACCTCAATGGGTTATTTAATGCCTGCAACATTTTAGGATAGATTCGGATGAATAGAATATGTATTCTTTGGTTTAGATTGGTTTGGTTTATTTTGTTTTACGGCATATCAACCTCAATGGGTTATTTAATGCCGACAACATTTTTAGGATAGATTCGTATGAATAGAATATGTATTCTTTGGTTTAGATTGGTTTGGTTTATTTGTTTTACGGCATATCAACCTCAATGGTTATTTAATGCCGACAACATTTTTAGGATAGATTTATGAAATAGAATATGTATTCTTTGGTTTAGATTGGTTTGGTTTATTTTGTTTTACATATCAACCTCAATGGGTTATTTAATGCCGACAACATTTTTAGGATAGATTCGTATGAATAGAATATGTATTCTTTGGTTTAGATTGGTTTGGTTTATTTTGTTTTTACGGCATATCAACCTCAATAGGGTTATTTAATGCCGACAACATTTTTTAGGATAGATTCAATGAATAGAATATGTATTCTTTAGTTTAGATTGGTTTGTTTTATTTTGTTTTACGGCATATCAACCTCAATAGGTTATTTAATGCCTACAACATTTTTAGGATAGATCCGTATGAATAGAATATGTATTCTTTGGTTTTAGATTGATTTGGTTTATTTTGTTTAATGGCATATCAACCTCAATGGGTTATTTAATGCCTGCAACATTTTTAGGATAGATTCGTATGAATAGAATATGTATTCTTTGCTTTAGTTTGGTTTGGTTTATTTTTTTAGTTTTAGAATACTTTTTGTTTAGATTAGTTGGTTTATTTATCAACCTCAATGGGTTATTTAATGCCCGACAGTATTTTTAGGATAGATTCGTATGAATAGAATATGTATTCTTTGCTTTAGTTTGGTTTGGTTTATTTTGTTTTACGGTATATCAACCTCAATGGGTTATTTAATGCCGACAACATTTTTAGGAAAGATTCGTATGAATAGAATATGTATTCTTTGGTTTAGATTGGTTTGGTTTATTTTGTTTTACGGTATATCAACCTCAATGGGTTATTTAATGCCGACAACATTTTAGGATAGATTCGTATGAATAGAATATGTATTCTTTGCTTTAGTTTGGTTTGGTTTATTTTGTTTTACGGTATATCAACCTCAATGGGTTATTTAATGCCTGCAACATTTTTAGGATAGATTCGTATGAATAGAATATGTATTCTTTGGTTTAGATTGGTTTGGTTTATTTTGTTTTACGGTATATCAACCTCAATGGGTTATTTAATGCCTGCAACATTTTTAGGATAGATTCGTATGAATAGAATATGTATTCTTTGGTTTATTTTGTTTTACGGCATATCAAACTCAATGGGTTATTTAATGCCAACAAAATTTTTGTTGCTGGTAATATTTGTTTCCTTCATAAATCAGTTTTTGGTAATATTTTTTTAAAAAAGTATTTCTGGTATTAAAATCTCTTTTTACACTTTCATAATGTTTTGACCCCAGTTTGGGGGTTAACTATTTGCCCATAGATGGGAGCCTAACAGGTACTGCCACCATGGGTCAGGATTGGCCTGGGAACACCAGCAATTAAGAGGTGGTTCGATGCTCCTCAAAAACCTCTTGATCTTGATCAGAGGCCTTGCTGTTGAATGTAGATTGTCTTACGCAGGACGGATAAGACTATTGTAATACAAACTAAAAAAGCTGGTAATTACCAAATAAAAAGTGTGGGTAGACAAAAAAAAGAATATATGGTAAGGAAAAATAAAATATAAAAACAATAAAAAAAAACAGTGAAACAAATTAAAAAATAAAAAAGTGAAACACAGGGCTATAATAACCGTTAAATGCTAGGATGGTGCATTTATAGAAGGAGCTCCTTTTTCAAATATTTTGATGCTGGTTAGCGCATTTAACCTAACATCTGCTTTAATACCCCCACTGACCTGCCTCTAATTTTTTTTTTCATAATCAGTTACCTCCCTTGCATCATCCTGGTGTTTAACTTATAACCTGTGTTCATATTTTGTTTTATTTTTATTATTGTTTTTACTTACCTCACCTTATATTCTTTTTTGCCTTCCCACACATTTTATTTGGTAACAACCAGCTTTTTTAGTTTGTATTACAATAATCTTATCTGTTCACTCAATGCACATTAACGGATCAAGATCCCTATTAAACTTACTATTAATACTTTAGTTTATTTTTCAATATCTATCTACCAACATTCTATATTTTGAATTTATACACCAATACTATATTATTATTATAGATATCTTGAACTTGTTTTTATTGTGTAGACGGATTCAACCATTTTCTTTTGATTTCTTAATACAGTTGTGTACATTTGCTTGGGATAGTAGTAATTTCGTTAAGAAAGGTGAAATAGGGAAAAGGCCTGAGCGTAGATTAATATTTGGGTAATATTCAATGGCGGCACTCTCTAGGATTTTCCTTCTGAGTGAGTTAATTTTTTTTTTATGAGTGTAGCATTTTGGAAATCAAAATTATGGTTGAATTTATTTCTATGTATGACTATTGCATTAGCTAAGTTGTTTTTTGTGAGGTCTCTTTTGTGCTCATAAATGCTTTTTTTTTTTTTTAATTTCTATTTGTTTCTCCAATATATTGGGAGGAACAGTTTTGGCAATTTATTCTATAAATGCCTGCTTTAGAAATATTATTGCTATTAGTGTTTGAGGATCTGTCAACACAACAAAAACAATATCTCCACATGTGACAGTACTTGACGTAATTTTCAGTTAACAGTATGAAAATAGCGTTCTCTAAATTTTTCCAGTTGCTAAGGACATTTTGTTTTGTTATTATTAGTTACTTTGTTTAATAAATCCATTTCATTTTTTTGGCTTGAAAAAGTCAACATTGGACAAAATGCGTCGGCTACCATTACAGTTTTCCTATTGTCTTTTACATTTATAAATATTGTCTTTTTCTACAGGTTAACTCTGAGAAATCTTTTCATAGTGTTGTAGAGTAGTTTTCACAGTGGAGGCTTGTATTTCAATAAGTCGTCCTAAATGAGGTTCGACGTACAAAATGTTAGGAACTTGAAATAAGAGTTAATGACGCAGTAAATCTAGTTGTGATGGATGATACTTCAATGTCCGACAGACTCACTCAACACCACTGAGCCCAACTAGCGACCGCTACTACTACTTATTATGTGTGGGAGAGTCTATTAATAATAGAATAGGTACGTCAGGTATAACACATAGGTATATGTGTAATTATTAATATATATTTTATAGCTCTGTTTGACTACAATGAGCACTGCTTTGTTTACACCATTGATTAAATAAAGAGTTATTTGCATAGCATCATTATTCAATCACTGTTTTTGGAAGATATTTTGTTGTGAAATTTGTGAAAAGAAATTGGCTTGGAAAAAAAAAATCCATTCTTCTTATTACCTACAACACTAGCGACTGAATTCTCAACTGAGTTGCAGTATGCCTGGTTGTATTCAACCAAGAATAATCGCATGAGAAGGTGTGAAGTATTTCCTTTACAAACAAGCCATCACAATATCAGAAACTGTCTAAAGATGGGAGGGGAGCTTGGTGAATGAACATTTTTTTTTTCTCAAAGAATAATAAGTTTTAGCACCTCAAATTTGACTTTTTAAAATTAATAATAAAGTCTAAATATAATAGTATTTTCTTTTCTCATACTCTCCAACACAAAGTCACCTCTTGTGGTTTTATTGCCTTACTTGGGGTGAAATGATTAAAAAGGAAAGCAAGAAGAAAGTACTATCAGCTGTAAGAAGATAGAATTCACATTTCAGCTACAGCATATTAACCTTTACCCCACTAATTTCTTTCTAGAATTGTTCCCCCGCAACTGCATTTTTTTAGGGGGGTGCAAAAACATGAACACCTACTGTTTTAAAATTGTTATAACTTTCTTTGTATTTTGCATATAGATTTTAATTTTTGTACACTAATAAAAGATTGAATGATTAATATTTTGATGTAATGCATTATGTTTTTCATACATGTTTTGATGATGAAAACAAAAAACTGATACATGAAATAAAAAAACACAAAATAAAAAACAAAAACATTAAAAAGTACAGGAATAATTCAACGTACTTTAACTTTTATTACTCCCAGTAGAGTTCTAGGGGTGTGATAAGAAGCAAAATCTGTAAAAAGGCTTTACTTTCATCAAAAAAGTGATGTGTTTCCTCGTGTTTACATATGAGAAGACACTAGCATTTATTTGCTCTTTCTTTCACCTGACTCATAATTATTTGTCTTGTTGACAAATAAAGTTAATTCACCTTCAGAAAGGTTATCAGATATATAGATGGTTGCCAGTAGCTTCCATAAAATTAGTCAGCCATGGATGATAGTAGCTGCTAGTGGTCATTGTCACTTTCCTCAATGTCACTAGTGTGGTTATCATCTCGACCACTTCACCGTCAATATCCACTCAAGTAATATTTTGATTTAATGCATTATGTAATAAATTACATTTTGCATGCATGTTTTGATGTTGAAACCAAAAAAAATTGAAACAAAAAAACAAATACATTAAAAAATACATAAATAATTCAATGTACTTCAACTTTTATTATACCTTATGGAGTTCTGGGGGTGCAATAAGAAGCAAAATCTCTAAGGGGGGGGGGCTTTCATTTCATCAGAAAAGTGAAGTGTTTCCTCGTGTTTACATACGAGAAGACACTAGCAGTTGTTTGCTCTTTCTCCCACCTGATGCATACTTATTTGTCTCGTTTTCCCTCACATCGCTAGCATGGTTATGATCTTCAACCACATCAATATCCACTTGAGTAAAGCCTTCAAAATCATCATCGGAATACACTAATATAAGAATGAATGGAATGCATTACGTTTTGTTGTTGAAAACAAAAATAAATTGAAATGCAAAATAAGAAACAAGTACATTTAAAAGTACATAAATAATTCAATGTACTTTTATTATTCCTTGTGGAGTTCTGGGGGTGAAATAAGAAGCAAAATTGCTAAAAAGACCTTCATTTTGTCAAAAAGTGGCGTGTTTCTTCTAGTTTACATACGAGAAGACACTAGCATTTGTTTTCTTTCACCTGACTCATATTTATTTGTCTTGTTAACGAATAAAGAAGACACTAGCAGTTGTTTTCTCTTTCTCCCGCCTGACTCATACTTATTTGTCTCGTTGACGAATAAAGTTATTATTTTGTTATTTATAAATAGACAAAATAATTCACCTTCAGAAAGACCATCAGATATATTGATGGTCACCAGTAGCTTCCATAAAATTAGTCAGGCGTGGATGATAGTAGTCCCTAGTGGTCATATTCGCTTTCCCTTAAATTGCTAGCGTGGTTACCATCTTCAACCACTTCACCATCAATATCCACTTGCGTAAAGCCTTCAAAATCATCATCAAAGTGTTAATCAAAGAAAAACTCCTGAATAAAGGCTTTGTTGGATATTGATGTAGCCATTTTTGTTTACAGAAAATTAACACGGGTTTAATCAATATTACACCTCATGTAGAGTCTAGAAGAATTCAAAATGGCGTTGGAAAACAGAAGTTTAGACTTGTTCCAAAATAGTAGTAGACAATTTCCTGCTTAAAATAGTGGAAATAACAGTGGACAAGTGTTTATTTATAGCAACTGTCACAAGGATGTCAAAATCTAATAAAATCTTGAAAAATTTAAATGCAATGTTGGCATCTTCTGTCTCTTTGAATCCTGTTTTTTTATTCACCTCTATCCTTAATTATGGTTTTCTTTCTCACATGCTCTTTCACATTCAGTAACCCCTTGTATCCTAGTGGCTTTATTGCCTTACTTAGGGTGAAATGATTAAAAAAAGAAAAAGTCATTGATGTATAGAATAAAACGGTAACTTGTGTCACTAATATATTTTGGAGGACAGCAGTTTAAACGTGAAGGAATGTTTTTTTTTTTTTTTTCAACTAAAGCCTTTAATACAATGTCAGTCAGCAAAGAGATCATTGTGAGACAAGAAATAATTTAAGAATCAGTGTAATTCACGTCCCAAACTGAGCATCTTACAATTCTTCAACACATCATTGACACATGTTTGATATGCACAAAAGTTGTAAAGGTCAACAAAGGTTCAATTTGTATTAGAGTCAAAAAGATTGACACGGGTTGACACCAAAGTCAAAAATGTCAACATGTGCTTAGCTTGCACCAGAATCAAAAAGGTTGATTCCAGTTTGTTTTCCACCATAGCCAGAAAGGTTGACAGATGTTTGTTTTACCTCAGAGTCATAAAGGTCAGAATCGGTCCAATTTACACTGGAGTCAAAAAGGTCAACACAAGTTCAGCTTGCACCAAAGTTCAAAGACTGACACAGGTTTGGTTTACACTAGAATCTCTAAGATAGATTGGTTTGGTTTGTTCTGTTTTGCAGAATAGCAACACCTCAATGGGTTATTTAATGCCAACAAGACTCTTATTGCTGGTAATATTTTTTTTTTTCCAAAAACGTATTGCTGGTAGTAATTTTTTCCTCAAAAATTCATTGCTGCTAATAATTTTTTTTATAAAAACGTATTGCTGATAGTAATTTTTTCCTCAAAAATTCATTGCTGCTAATAATTTTTTTTACAAAAACGTATTGCTGATATTAAAACCTATTTTTAAACTTTCATAGTGTTTTGACCCCAGTTTGGGAGTTAACTATTTGCCCATAGCTAGGACCCTAACAGGTGCTACCACCCTGGGTCAGAGAGATCCTGGGAACACCAGCAATTAAGAGGTGGTTCCATGCTCCTGAAAGCCTCCTGATCAGAGGCCTTGCTGCCAGATGCAGTTTATCGTCATACCTAGGACATGTAAGGTAGAATTAGATTTAGTTTTCACTTGTGTCAAAATACAGCCAGAGGGCTAATTTACACAAGGGAGAAAAATGAACTACTCAGTGGGAAATTATCAGAAGACGCTGGCATTGAAAAAAGAATAATGTTGAATTCAGAGTAATATTGGTTTGAAGACATGAAACAACAAATCAAAAAGACAAAAACAAAAATTAAGTCGGGCAAACTACAGCTGTGCCAGATGAGCGTATCTATTTCGTTACGAAATGTAATTGATGAAATTTTCAATTATCATAATTCAGTTACATCAAAGACATTTTTTTTTTTTTTTTTTCACTCCAAAAAAAATTTGGGGGAAAAATTCTCCTGCATCCTCTTTCTTTGAATTAATTAATTTGCTTATTTACTTTATTTCATTTTTACTTTATTATTCCTTTCAAAATTTTAAAAAAAGGCAAATTTGGGGCGCTAAAACCTATTATTCTCTGGGAAAAAAATAAAAAAATGTTCTTTCCTCCCTACACTTTTACACAATTTCTGACATTGTACGACAGCTTGTTTGTGAAGGAAATACTTCACACCTTTTTATGCTATTGTGCTTAGTCAAATACAATGCTAACAAAAAGTTGTAACTACACGCTGAGAAGCACTGAGGAGATACTGTTTAAAGAACAGATCCTTGGCTCTTAAAATTTTTTATTTTGTAACATTTCTCCCCATGAAAGTGAGGCAAATTTTATGCTTTACAAAAGCAAAAAGAGATCCGTGATCAATCCTTGTATCACAATGGCAAGAAGGTTCAATTTGGACAGCTTCTTTCTTAAGAACTGCTACTTTGTAGAACAGACACCCAAGGGGATGCTTCCTTGGCCACTACACTCTTAACTTCTTCAAGGCTAGAATCAAGTGTTACTTATCCTACATATTCTCATAATCTGCACTCACTTCCTCCTATTACGTCCATACAACAGTACATTCAATAACGATCTATAGGAGTGGCTCTTGGGCCATGTAAAACCACAGTATAAAAAAGTGGGGAATGAGTATCACCACCTATATGACACTCCACTCAGGGGCTTGCTTTTATAAGGTCCCAGCCAAAATACAAAGTTACCGTTGTACAGTTGACCTATAGTTATTTAACGTAATGGGGTGGTATTGCTTGGCAGATGGTCAAGGAGATACCATTTGGAGAACAAATCATTGGCTCTTAGAATTTTTATTTTGTAGCATTTCTCCCCCTAAGAGTGAGCTTTCTTAAGAACTGCTACTTTGTAGAACAGACTACCAAGGGGATGCTTCCTTGGCCACTACTAAGAGTGAGCTCAGTCATTTTTAACCATTCAGCTGAGAAAACAACTGACAGTTTAGATATTCCTGAATGGATTTTGGCACAACAAAGTCTCAATCTGACAAGGCTATTTAAGAAAAAGCAGTGCTGTTGGAGATCTTTTGCTTCTTTCTCAGGTGTGTAGCAATTTAGAGATAATAAATAAAAGGAAGCTGTGGAGAGTCATGATCACCAACATTCTGAAAGGACATGGCATTAAAAAAAGGGGCTGTCCAGGTAAGAGAATGTTTTTACAGAAAAGCCTACATCTTTCCCCACAACTTGTTCCATGGTTTGGCGCCATGCATGACATCCATATGACAGTCTCAATCTGACGGGGCTATTTAAGAATATGACTCAAGTTTTCAGTTTGATGTTTTGGTTTCGTAGCAACTGGTGGTGTTGGGTGAAACTATCTCTAGTGCAGTGTATTCCATATTCAATTTCCTTATCTCCTATACCAAATTTGTTATTACTGATCCATATGCTGAGGTATTTGAAGTGTTTACTATTTACTTATTTCACATATATGTGATGCTAGATTCTCACTCAGTGTAACTTTTCTTATGTCAATGAATGCTCGTTATCCCTTCCATAAAATGGTCATTGTAGACAAGACTTTGTAAATGCAGATACTAGTAGTAGTAACACTTTCAAGTATTACTTATTCAAATAGTAATGCTAAATAGTAATTTATATTATGATTAGTATAGTGGATAGTATAGAGAAGAGTGATCACTTAGACGTCACACTAGTTCCCATTTATACATATCCTTTACGATCGTGTGATCTTATTTAATCATGTAATCGTCAGTGTTTCCACACTGGTGATCTCTGTTCAAACTACAGTGTTGGCAGTGACACTTTATTCCTATACAACGCAATTCCAGATCATAGTTTCAATTTTTTTTTTTACTGACAGAGTTATCAGTAACCTTGTGTCATTTTGTATAAATTAATTGGTAATCTCAGAGGGCAAAGAAAAAAAAAAGTAAAACTTCCAATTAAAAAAGAGAGATAGTTTATTAAAAGTTCTACATATGATAAACCAGGGATGTTATTAAAAGCTTCTCGAGCATAAAACAAATTAAAAATTCAGTCTCAAGAACATTCAATATCGTTGAGCCAATCCAGGCTCATTTCATTTCCTCTTGATGTGCCATTTTAGTTGTTGCTGTGGTTTAAAGTCTTCAGGTGATGTGGGTTCTCTTATCTGATACAGTTCTTTCTTTGTGATTCTGTAGCACCTGTCCATATTATTCGAAGAAGAATAGTCTTTGCCAAGACCCACAGACTTCACTCACTCAGAGCCATTTTTGACCATATATTAGGTTGGCGCAAAAATAATGACGTAAGAATTTTGTTTTTTGATGTTAAAAAATACGTCAAAAAACGACATTATTACGTCATTATTTATAAAATCTTTCTCATTAAACAAATTTTCAGGGAAATAGATTTCTTAAGTCCAGTAACCATTATCACTCTTTCTAGCATTGATGGGGGTTTCCTTCCTAACTTTTTATTTGATGTAGTACAGAATGTTATTTTCTCTTCAACTTACAGTAACCATTTTAGCTGTTTCTGTGGTTGAAAGTCTTCAGGTGATGTGGGTTCTCTTATACAGTTCTTTCTTTGTGATTCTGTAGCACCTGTCCATATTATTCGAAGAAGAATAGTCTTTGCCAAGACCCACAGACTTCACTCACTCAGAGCCATTTTTGACCATATATCTTAGAAAGCAGTTGTATACAGCTAACAGTTTAATTATATCTGAATGGATTTGTCGCCATGCATGACTTCCATATGAAGGTCTCAAATCTGATGAGGATTTATTTAAGAACATGACTTGAGTTTTCAGGATGGGGTTTGGTTTCATAGCAACCTGTGGTGTTGGGGGAAACTATCTCTAGTGCAGCCTGTGTTCTATTTCCTTATAGTCTATACTAAATTTGTTATTACTGATCAATACACCAAGGTGCTTGAATTGTTTAGTATTTACTAATTTCATATCCTGAATTTTTATGATAGATTCAGTGTATATACAAACACTGCTTCCATTCCATTTCCAGATCATAGTTTCTGTTTCAGAAAGATTTATTTCTAGGAACACTTGGCAAAGGATGTTGATTTTCTGTTCAAGATCATTCTTATCCAAATTATGAACACCTAGGTCATCTGCATAGGACCCTTATCATCTGCATGTTAGTAATAACATCACTAATTCAGATAACAAAGCTGATACAGTAACCTTTACCACACTGCAGGTGATAATAGTTGCTGTAGAATTCTCTCCCTGAGTATTCAATGCGCTTTCTGTCACTTGAGATTTGTTATAAATAAACACTTGTCAACTGTTATTTCTGGCATTTTAAGCTGGAAATTACCTACTACTGCTTTAGAACAAGTCTAAACTTTCATTTTCCAACACCATTTTGAATTCTCTTAGACTCTACATGATGTGTAATATTGATTAAACTAATGTTAATTTTTTCACAATTTTTTGTAAACAAAAATGGCTGTGTCAATATCCAACAAATCCTTTATTCAGGAGTTTTTCTTTGATTAACACTCCGATAATGATTTTGAAGGCTTTACGCAAGTGGATATTGAAGGTGAAGTGGTCGGAGATGATAACCACACTAGTGACACGGAGGAAAACAATGATGACCACTAGTGACTACTATCATCCATGCCTGACTAATTTTTATGGAAGCTACTGGTGACCACCGATATACCTGAGAGGCTTTCTGAAGGTGAATCATTTTGTCTATTTATAAATGACAAAATAATAAGTTTATTCGTCAAGGAGATAAATAAATATGAGTCAGGTGAAAGAAAAAGCAAACAAATGCTAATGTCGTCTTGTATGTAAACACGAGGAAACACGTCACTTTTTTGATGAAACGAAAGCCTTTTTAGAGATTTTGCTTCTTATCGCACTCCTAGAACTACACAGGGAGTAATAAAAGTTAAAGTACGTTGAATTATTCATGTATTTTTTAATGTTTTTGTTTTTCATTTTGCGTTTTTTTTCATGTATCAATTTTTAGTTTTCAACATCAAAACATGCATGGAAAACATAATGCATTACATCAAAATATTACTCGTTCAGTCTTTTATTAGTGTACAAAAATTAAAATCTGTACGCACAATATAAAAAAAGTTATAATAATTTTAAAACAGTAGGTATTCATGTCCCCCCCCCAAAAAAAAAATGCAGTGGCAGGGAGAAGAATTCTAGAAAGAAATTAGCATACTAAAGTTTAATATGCTGTAGCCGAAATGTGAATTCTATCTTCTTACAGCTGATAGTCCTTTCTTCTTGCTTTCCTTCACTACCTTCTCTAAGAAGTCTTTCAGTTTTCTAAATTGTTCATTCTATTTAATTTAACAATTTTAAAACAGTAGGTGTTCATGTTTTAGCACCCTCCAAAAAAAAAAAAAAAACGTGAAGCAGCAGGGGGAATGATTCTTGAAAGAAATTCGTATGGTAAAGGTTAAATTGTTTCAAATTGGTTTGTGATACAATTTTACTGATAGAGGCAACATCATAATTATCATTAACCTCATATTATTTTGTATAAATTAAATGGTAATCTAAAAGGCAAAGGAAAGAGTAAAACTTCTTTTTTTTTAAAAAAAAAAAAAAAAAATAGAGAAATGGCTTTATTAAGATTTAGTTTTGTAGCAACTTGCAGTATTCATGGAAACTACCTCTCGTGTAGCCTAATCTATACCCAATTTCCTTACCTACTATACTAAATTTGTTATAACTGATCCATAGGCCAAGGGATTTGAACAGTTTGACATTTAGTAAATCCACGTTTTCCACTGACCTGAGGTGGAACAACTACATTGAATCAATAGCTTCATCTACTGCAAGGAAAGTTGGTTGTGTCATACCAGAAGGTCTACATTTGTCTTTGCATTGAATACTGTTGCTATATATGGTCTGGTGCCCCTGCTGTTCATCATGAGGTTCTCGACAACATCCAAAGACAGATATACAATATGACAGGTCCTGATCTGGCATCTTATCTACTGTCACTTTCTCACAGATGGTATGTGGCTTCCCAACTGTTCTAACAAGCTATTTTCACTGGTGCGCCAATTGCATGAATTTAGGGGTGCTACTAGGTTGGTATCTCGGTCCCACACTTTTATTGTCATTACAGTTAAATGTAACTGTCTCTTCTACACCAACAGCTTCTTCTCTCACGCTTCCCGATAGTGGAACTTCCTTCCTCTTACTTGCTTCCCTGATAGCTATAATCTTCAAAAATTTAAATGTAATGTCAATCAACATCTTCTGATGCCTTAATCTTGATCCCCGTCCTTCTCTTTAGACTTTCCTCAAATACATCTCTTTACTCTTACTTTCACTCTCTGTAACCCCTAGAGTGCTAGTGGGACTCCTGTCTTGCTTGGGGTGAAATGCTTAAAAAAAAGGGATCCTCTTGGTAATAAAGTAACAGTTTTTTCAAAAAAGGTCTGAGGGAACTTCCTCCTTACCAATGGAATACAAAGGAAATGAAGTTGAATTGGTTGAAGAGAGTAAGAATATAGTTATCAGGAAGCATCATTCATCTCTGTAGTCTGTTCTGTAAAGTTTTGGGTAAAAAGCTCTCTTCATGGAACTTCCTCCTTACTAATGGAATGCAAAGGAAATAAAGTTGAAGAGAAACTATAGTGATCAGGAAGCATCATTCATCTCTGTAGTCTGTTCTGTAAAGTTTTGGTAAAAGCTCTCTTTTATGGAACTTCCTCCTTACTAATGGAATGCAAAGGAAATAAAGTTGAAGAGAAACTATATTGATCAGGAAGCATCATTCATCTCTGTAGTCTGTTCTGTAAAGTTTTGGGTAAAAAGCTTTTTTTCATGGAACTTCCTCCTTACTAATGGAATGCAAAGGAAATAAAGTTGAAGAGAAACTATAGTGATCGGGAAGCATCATTCATCTCTGTAGTCTGTTCTGTAAAGTTTTGGGTAAAAAGCTCTCTTCATGGAACTTCCTCCTTACTAATGGAATGCAAAGGAAATAAAGTTGAAGAGAAACTATAGTGATCGGGAAGCATCATTCATCTCTGTCGTCTGTTCTGTAAAAGAAAAAAAAAAAATGGCGCCATCACGGCTTTCATTCTAAATGCGTTGATGCACTGAATACTGCTGCCATATCTGGTCCTGCTATACATCTCAAGATTCTGTAGGGTCTGCAATTTAATCGACCCTGACCTGACATCTCAACTTCAGTCACTCTCTCACCGCCATGACGTAACTTCCCTCTGTTTTATCTACAAATATTTTCATGGTAATTGTTCTGACAACTTTTCCTCCTTGGTGTCCTAACTGCATGAATTTAAACATGCTAATAGCCTTGTTTGGCAACCAGTCTACTGCAGAAAGAAATGGCAACCTATTGTAAGAAAAAAAATCTTCCTTGTCAGCCATGTATCGAAAGATACATGATCACACAAGCATGTCTCACCAATGGCACTTAACCGACTGAATAGATTGGCAACAAGGCCTCACTGTTTTATTATAAGCTATCATCTGTTCTATTTTAATATTTTTTTCTTGCACTTCTTGCCTGTGGAACTCCCTTCTGACTTCTTGGCTTGCTGCTGCCTACAACCTTCAAAAAATGTAAATGCAACATCATCATTTTGAATCCTGTTCTTTTATTGTCCTTTCTCCTCACTACAGTCTTTTTCTCTTTCACTCCCAGTAATCCCTTGCATCCTAGTGGTATTCTCGCCTTGCTTGGGGTGACATGAATAAAAAAAAAATTCTATAACAGTTTCTGTTTTGGAAAAGTTTATCTCGAGTCGTATTTCTTGGAACACTTGGTAGAGTATGTCAATGAGAGTGAGGGAGAGGAAAAAAAATGGTAGTAGACAATAAAAGAATGGAAGAGAAACGCAAAGAAAAGAGAAAACCAAAAAAGTAACAAAAGAATAAAGAACAGAAGCAGTACAAGACAATAATAAATGAAAAACCTGCAAAAGGCATCCAGGCGAAGACAAAGTGCTAAGGACCCTTGAAAATTCCATAAAACTTCTCGGCAATACAGGGTTACACTTGATATTTACAAGGAAGACAACAAGCCCCAAGCAATGATGCTTCTCCAAGAAAAACAGAAACACTTTCTTTTACCTCTTGCTTTGACCTTGGTACATCATGTGCAAATAGGAGATTAATTAGATTTGTCTCAAAAGTATATATATATATATATATATATATATATATATATATATATATATATATATATATATATACACACACACACACATATATATATATAAACATTTTTATATTGTATTCAAATGTAGATATTGAATCCATTTTCCTGTTCAATTATTTCCAGTGTGAAAAATAATATGCAGTGTGGCTTTAAGGTAACAGCAAAGAAAAATGTGTGCACACACACACTCATATACATATACAAAAAACATACACACACGCACGAATACATAGCTATGTGTGCATATATATATATATATATATATATATATACATACATACACATATATAGCCAAAATGGTGTTATGCCGATACAGTTTCATAGATGACTGACTGATTTATGTGTGTGTGTGTGTGTGTGTGTGTGTATATATATTTATTACACACACACACCCACTAATATAACATTACACTTGCAGCAGCATGTGAAAAGAAATTCTTACATGGCAGATATAAAGAGAAAGGAACATTTGAAAAAAAATTGAAGTACACATATTTCCATACATAAACATACACAACATGTATAACACAATTTTGTGTGTGTATATATATATATATATATATATATATATATTACATGCACACACAAACTCAGACAATCTACTATGAATATACATTTACGAGAAAGAAAAAATATATATATTCAAAAGTACATGTTTACATTTTCCCCCTTAAAAGTACACGGAGACGTGTGTTTTTTTTTGTAATGCGAGCGGCCAAAAAGTAATGTAGTACAAATTAATTTCAGGCAAGAATAAAAAAACAAATAGTTGTTAAATTTTTTTTTTTTTTTTTGTTGGTGGTGGTTGAACAAAAAAAAACAAAAAAAAAAAACAATAATAATAAATAAATCTTCAGCATGATACTAATTAGAGAAATAAAAATTAACAAAAATTGGCAGGGAGGGGTTGGATAAATAAAAATTGTTTCTGTTTGGAAAGGAGAGTAAAGACACTTTCTGATGTCCAGAAAGTGATTTTCAATTAAGTCACGTACACAAACGAGGCATATTGTCTTGTATATAGATTAAGCAGAACAACCAAATAAAATCTGGAATAATCATCAAATTCGATTTATGAGCAATCAGAATTTATTGCCCTCAAAATGTATGCAAAGAGGTGAAATAAATTAAAAATAACTTTAAGCTCCTCGAATACACTAATTATTTCATATTCAACGAGAAACAAAAGACTTGTAAATTATTTCCAAATAGAAAAGGGGATCTAATTGACAAACCCAATGAAATAACACATTATTCTAGCCACTAACTCAATCATAACCACATTGAAAAGAATTTATCCATGCTTAACATAAGCCATGTCAAAGTTTAATATAATATAAAAATAAACCGTCTTTATTTAATATCAGATTAAAAATATATATATATATATATATACAGACTTTAAGGGGGCACGCATGGGCATACGTATAAAGGTACACGTCTACCCAACTCCAAATTTCTTTTTTTTTTTTTCATGACGAATAAAAGGAAGTAAAAAAAGAAAATTCCCCCCCAAAAAAAAAAACAGAACAATAAAACATGACAACAAATCAATAAAACAACAGGGGTACTTGTGCCCATCCCCTTTATAAAAAAAAATTAAAAATTAAAATACTTATACATACATATATATACAGGGTGTTGGTAGAATCCAAGAACAAAAGTAGCACCGACCAAACAAAAAAATACTTTAATAATCATACTTATTATAAAACCCAGGTGTTGTGTGTGTGTGTGTCTGTTCATTTATATATTGGATCGGATTTCCTACATTTTTCAACTGATTTCAACAAAACTTCACAGGACGACGTAAAATTACCTTGTGGTGGTTCTGACAGCACCCAAAATTTGAAAAACACAATTGTTTTTGCACAAATTTGAAAACACGATTAAGCAGCATTAATAAAAGGGGGACAACTCATATCGAGTTATACTTATTAATATTGAGTTATCCTTATTATAAAATTCAGGTTGGTTGGTTGGTTATGTGTGAGTGTGTGTGTGTGTGTGTTCATTTATATAAGGGATCGGATTTCCTACATTTTTCAACCGATTTCAACGAAACTTCACAGGACTACGTAAAACTACCTTGCGTTGGTTCTGACAGTGCCAAAAATTGGAAAAACACAATTGTTTTTGCATGAAATCAATTTGAAAACATGATTAAGAGGCATCACGAGAATGGAAGGGGGTCAACTCATATCGAGTTATACTTATTATAAAACCCAGGTTGTTTGTGTGTGTGTGTTTCATTTATATATGGGATCGGATTTCCTACATTTTTAAACCGATTTCAACAAAACTTCACTTTTTTTTGGCAGGTAGTGTTTCTTATTGTCTTGCACACTTTTTCTTTATTTTTACATTCAGAATGCTTTAAAAACTCCATTTACAAGAGAATTGTTTATAATAAAATTCTATTCAATTGGTAGACTCATAACGATTGAAAACAATGTTTTTGTTTGAGTTTGGGTTTGACCAATTCGTAAAAAAAAACAAAAAAAATATAAAAAACTAATTAAGACATATGTGTCCGTCAACCTTAAACAATAATCTTTGTCAATTTTATTTTTCATTCTTTATTATGGTCGATACTTGATCTGTCTCTTACTGTTACATCCCCGAGCAACGCCAGGCTCTACTGCTAGTTGTTTATAAGAGCAATACAAAATTTACTGTGAATCCAATAAATATTACCTATTACATTTTTTAAATGACTCAAAGAAATAATTTTAATATTCATAGCTTTTGAAAATTAGGGAGGGGAGATAAGTAAAAATTGTTTCTGTTTGGAAAGGAGAGTAAAGACACTTTCTGATATCTAGAAACTGATTTTCAATTAAGTCGCGTACACAACCAAGGCATATTGTCTTGTATATAGATTAAGAATAAAATAAAATCAGGAATAATCAACAAATTCGATTTATGAGGAGTCAGAATTTATTGCCCTCAAAATGTATTCAAAGAGGTGAAATAAATTAAAAATAATTTTAAGCACCTCCAATACACTGATTATTTCAAATTCAACAAGAAATAAAAGACTTGTAAATTATTTCCAAATAGAAAAGGGGATCTAATTGACAAACCCAATGAAATAACATTATTCTAGCCACTAACTCAATCGCAACTACATTGAAAAGAATTTATCCATGCTTAACATAAAACATTTCTCCCATGAAAAAGACGACATATTGCGGACATGTAAGCAGTTCTGCATCTTGTTTCTGGTTAATTGAAACAAATTTTAAATCAATAATGTCAAAGTTTAATTCTAAACTGAAATTGGAGAAAGGCAAGAATGAAATTAATTTTACTACCTGTTGTGTTAATAAACGCTAAGAATGTGCAAAAACATTTATTTCTAAAATCAAAAGAAACTCAGGCAAACCTATTCACCAAATGAATCAGACACTCGGGTAAGCCTTGGGAACGAAGCCGACAAAAATACTATGTTTAAAATAAAATGACTAAATATCTCTTTTGTCTATATTTCTGAGATGAGCTATTTTAACAATTTACACTATTTACATTGTTTGAACTGTTGTCCTCATCTTTATTGTCATATTCATGACTTCTGCGATGTCAACAAATACTTTTTGCCACTTTTGTAATGTCAATGAATACTCGTTGTCACTTTCGTAATGCTCGTTGTAGTAGAGACTTTGTAATTGCAGATACAACTATAGTATGCCATTGAACAATTCTGGTGTCAGAAAACCTTCGAATAATCTCACACTAATAGTACTTGCTTAATAATACTCGCTCGAAAAATAAGTACCATAATAGAGAAATAGTATAGTGAGTAAAGTAGAGAATAGCAGTCCATATAGTAATAGAAGATAGACTAGAAATGGCGATCCGTTAGTAATAGAGGATACACTAGAAATGGCGATCCGTTAGTAATAGAGGATACACGAGAAATGGCGATCCGTTAGTAATAGAGGATAGACGAGAAATGGCGATCCGTTAGTAATAGAGGATACAAATGGCGATCCGAAATGGAGGATACACTAGAAATGGCGATCCGTTAGTAATAGAGGATACACTAGAAATGGCGATCCGTTAGTAATAGAGGATACACTAGAAATGGCGATCCGTTAAATAGAGGATACACTAGAAATGGCGATCGTTAGTAATAGAGGATACACTAGAAATGGCGATCCGTTAGTAATAGAGGATACACTAGAAATGGCGATCCGTTAGTAATAGAGGATACACTAGAAATGGCGATCCGTTAGTAATAGAGGATACACTAGAAATGGCGATCCGTTAGTAATAGAGGATACACTAAATGGCGATCCGTTAGTAATAGAGGATACACTAGAAATGGCGATCCGTTAGTAATAGAGGATACACTAGAAATGGCGATCCGTTAGTAATAGAGGATACACTAGAAATGGCGATCCGTTAGTAATAGAGGATACACTAGAAATGGCGATCCGTTAGTAATAGAGGATACACTAGAAATGGCGATCCGTTAGTAATAGAGGATACACTAGAAATGGCGATCCGTTAGTAATAGAGGATACACTAGAAATGGCGATCCGTTAGACATCATGCTAATGCCTACTTATGCATTTCACACATGGTCACATGATCCACTCAATTCAATAATAGGATCACCTGTGTTTACTCACTGGCAATCTATGTTCAAACTCAAGTGTCAACAGCAACACTTTATTTCTATTTAACAATAACATTTCAGCCATTGTATCCTCAGGCTTTCTTCAGGATCTGTTTATATTTCTGAGAAGAGGTATTGTAACTATTTATATTGTTTGAACTGTTGTCCTTATCTTTGTTGCCATATTCAGAACATTTCAGCTGTTGTACACTCTGGCCTTCTTCAGGTGATTGGAATTTCAAACTGAACCCTTGATTTCATCCACTGGGGTAGATTGTTCTAGTTCCACATGTCATGCTTCTTCTGGATGTTGCAGTATCAGTTATCACCCTTTAACTCATCCCCCCCCAGTTTTTGTTCACCTCAGCTGTTGCCAGGTATTGAACTCAAAACTCTTTGAGTCAAGTTACCGTATTCAACCAATGCTTATCCACTGGGCCATGTGTTCTTGAGACATCCGGAAGAGGCATGGCATGTGGAAGTAGAAAAGGCTAATCTGGTGGACGAAATAAAGCGATCAATTTGAAATTTCAATCACCTGAAGAAGGCCGGAGTGTCAATGGCCAAAATGTTATGAATATAGCAACATAGATGAGGACAACAGTTTAAACAATGTAAATAGTATATCTTTTGCCTAATTTATATAATAATGACAAAGGGCAATTTATTATGGTGATGAGTGCAAGAGTTATTCCCCTCCTTTTGGTTCCTACCCAGCATATAATAATTGTCTTTGTCTCTCCCTTCATTCGTTCACACAATTGTTGCCCCCTGCCAATGCCTGATAAATAAGTGACTATTCAGTTTTGATCATGTGGAAAAGACACTACTTGGTTTCAATGAGGAAAGGAAAGAAGGGAAAATAGAAGTGTTTATCACCTCCTGCTAACACCCCATAAATAATGGACTATTCCGTTTTGATTGCATAGAAAAACAAAAGATACATGCTACATGGTTTCAGTGAGAATATGAAAGAAGGGAAGATAGATATATCTCACACGAGACAGATGTATTTTTGGTGAAAATAAAGATGTTGTCAATTTTTATTTTTTTTTCATTTGTAACCCCTTACTTCTTAAAATAACGAGCAGCATTCATTTTCATGATTGTTACTGTGATATTTTGTTGAAGGTGTTATGTTCAAATATTTAACGTTGCAACAGGGAAATTTCTACGGATACTTTATTGTTGTAGAACTCGCTCAACAGAGTCCAAGAGCGCCTATGCATCCTTGTGGATGATGGACTATTCTCAACCCTTAAACCACAGACAAAATATTGCTAGCCCCACACTACTATATTGCTATTACTGTGGCAAACATTTAGAGTTCTTACCCAGAACTTTTGCAGTAAACATTTCAGAAATGAGGCTACCCCACGCCCACCTCACTACAGTCTTACTATCTTCAACCAACTCAAAGTCATTTCCGTTGTATTCCATTAGTAAGGAGGAAGTTCCATGCAGAGAGCTTTTTACCCAAAACTTTACAGAACGGACTAGAGTGATGAATGATGCTTCCCTATCACTATAGTATCTCTTCAACTATTTCAACATTATTTCCTTTGCATTCCATTAGTAAGGAGGAAGTTCCATGCAGAGAGCTTTTTACCCAAAACTTTACAGAAGGGACTAGAGTGATGAATGATGCTTCCCTATCACTATAGTATCTCTTCAACTATTTCAACATTATTTCCTTTGCATTCCATTAGTAAGGAGGAAGTTCCATGCAGAGAGCTTTTACCCAAAAACTTTTACAGAACGGACTAGAGTGATGAATGATGCTTCCTATCACTATAGTATCTCTTCAACTATTTCAACATTATTTTTTGCATTCCATTAGTAAGGAGGAAGTTCCATGCAGAGAGCTTTTTACCCAAAACTTTTACAGAAGGGACTAGAGTGATGAATGATGCTTCCCTATCACTATAGTATCTCTTCAACTATTTCAACATTATTTCCTTTGCATTCCATTAGTAAGGAGGAAGTTCCATGCAGAGAGCTTTTTACCCAAAACTTTACAGAAGGGACTAGAGTGATGAATGATGCTTCCCTATCACTATAGTATCTCTTCAACTATTTCCTTTGCATTCCATTAGTAAGGAGGAAGTTCCATGAAGAGAGCTTTTTACCCAAAACTTTACAAAACGGACTACAGCGATGAATGATGCTTTTCACTATAGTATCTCTTCAAAATTTCCTTTGCATTCCATTAGTAAGGAGGAAGTTCCATGAAGAGAGCTTTTTACCCAAAACTTTACAAAACGGACTACAGCGATGAATGATGCTTCCCTATCACTATAGTATCTCTTCAACTATTTCCTTTGCATTCCACTGGTATTTTCAAAAAATTGTTACTTTATTACCGAGAGATTGCTTTGTCTGTTTTAAGTATTTCACTACAAGCATGGCAGGAGTGCCACCAGCATGCAGAGAGTTAAAATGAAAGTAAAGAAGGTTTTTTGAGGAAAAGGTAAAGAGAAGGACAGGGATCAAGATCAAGGCATCAGAAAACGTTGACTGACATTACATTTGAATATCTGAAGATTATAACTATTAATGAAGCAAGTAAGAGGAAGGGAGTTCCACTGTCGGGAAGTGCGAGAGAAAAAGCTGTTGGAATAGAAGAAACAGTTACATTTAACTGTTTTGACAGTGAATGAGTGTGATCGTTGAGGTACCAGTGAAAGTAGCTCGTCAGAGCAGTTGCCATGAAAATATTTGAAGACAAGACAAAGGGAAGCCACATCATTATGAAAAAGTGACTGGAGTAGAGATGCCAGGTCAGGACCTATCACATTGCATTGCATCCTTGATTACTACAATCTTAACCTCTTATATCATAATCTACAATTCTTATGTTCATAGAAACAAATCTATTCAGTAATACTCTCCTTTGAGTGGCTCTTGGGCCTTGTATTGGGTGAACAAGAATGTGAAAAAAGAAGTGCCTTAGTACCTAGATATTTTTGTGTTTCTTCAATCAGTCTTTTATTATTTATTCTGTCTTTCCTTCCATTTTTCTAACCATTATGCTTGGTTATTCTTTGTCCAGACCTCTTCCGACATCTCTTGATTTTGTGTCGATTAATTACCGATCTTTCCTCTTGGTTTCCTGAAAGCTTTTTTGCTGAATCTCTGACTGACCTTCCTTCTCCACCTTCTATCAACCCTCTTTCCAGGCAATTATCTTCCTTCTACCACCACTCCATTATCTACCCTATAATTACACCATCTATTTTGACCCAACAATCACCTCCCACCCTTGTGTCTCATTCCTTTTTCAGTATTCTTCATCATCAGCCAATACAGATGACCACTGACCAATGCTTTCAAGTCAATTGCCAAAGTCCATCAATTGTTTAACTAACCATTCTCTCATCTTAGCACACACACAGAGATGATCACTTGACCCAAATACTTTTGTTTAAAGTGTGAGTCCCACTGAATAATTAATTTTCAGTGATGCTGATAGGTTTTTAATGTAGTGAGTCCCCAGGATCCACTGGTGGTGATTTGGCTGGGTCCCTGGGAAATTTGATGGGTCCCAACTAAAGTTTGTTAATAAAACATCATTAAAAAAGAGGATAGTATGATGAAAAAGAGCCCAAACTTGATAAAAACAGAGTTTTATCATCGAAATGTTTGTTACCATTAAGAGGAAAGACCAAAGAATTTTTGATTATTTGATTAATTTGTTTAATCCTTTCTCGGACATTCAAAATTTTTATTAAAAAACGTTTTTTCTATTTTTCTATTGGTGAGCCAAAGATTACTATGGGAAATTTAGCACCTTTTTTTGAGGTTTAAATCACATTGTTAGATTTTAGTGAAATTTTCAGGACGTATTCACAAATGAGTGAATTTTTTTTTAAATCTTTGTAAAATTATTTTTTTTATATCTGTTACTTCCCTCACTTAAATTTATGAAATTTCGAGAAATTAAAATTCCAGCCTCTTCACATTTATATTAGTTAAAAGCAGGACTCCTTTGAGAATTTAAATCATCAATTTGTTTTTGTCAAATGGAAACACCATTTACTGAAAATCTGCTCTGAATCGTAAAATAAAAAAAATCCAATAAAACCATGACATTTAATTAGAAAAGCTTTTAATTGCATTTATAAATAAGATATATTAAGGAGATTATTGTCTTAAGATAAAATTTTTTTGATAAATAATAAATTTTTACAAGAATTGTTTTCACTTTTTAAAAAATTTTAATTAGAATAATTTATTAAGTTTTAAATCTTTAAAAATTCTGCATTAATTTCACCCTTTTAGATGATTTTATTATTAGGTAAAAACTTCAGCTATTGTGCCTCTGACCTTCTCCAGGTGTCTGTCATTATACCTTCTGAAAATCTTTAATCCATAGTGTAGATTGTTCTCATTCCACTTTCCATGCTTAGCAGAGAGAACTCATATTAGTCAATACTCACCAATTGTGTTCATGTCTGTTTTGCTTGTTGATTTCTTCCACTGAATTAAGAGTATGTGATTTTTCAACACTACCAGATGCCAGGATTGAACACAGAAACATAAATTTCATGCAACACTTAAATCCATTTAGACAATGTGATGGTGAAATTCTAGAGCCTTAAACCTGGTGGTGAGCCTGTATTAGATCTTGAATGGACAAGTGTCTTGACCCAAGTGGCAGGAATGGACAAGCATCTTGACCCAAGTGGCAGGAATGGACAAGCATCTTGAACCAGTTGGCAGCAATGGGCAAGCATCTCAAACCAGGTGGCAGCAATGGGCAAGCATCTCAACCCAGGTGGCAGCAATGGGCAAGCATCTCAACCCAGGTGGCTGCAATGGGCAAGCGATCCAACCCAGGTGGCAGCAATGGTGGAAAAAACCCAACCCAGGTGGCAGCAATGGTGGAAAAAACCCAACCCAGGTGGCAGCAATGGTGGAAAAAACAATGGTGGAAAAAACCCAACCCAGGTGGCAGCAATGGTGGAAAAAACCCAACCCAGGTGGCAGCAATGGTGGAAAAAACCCAACCCAGGTGGCAGCAATGGTGGAAAAAACCCAACCTAGGTGGCAGCAATGGTGGAAAAAACCCAACCTAGGTGGCAGCAATGGTGGAAAAAACCCAACCCAGGTGGCAGCAATGGTGGAAAAAATCCAACCCAGGTGGCAGCAATGGTGTGAAAAACCCAACCCAGGTGGCAGCAATTGGCAAGAAACGCAACCCAGGTGGCAGTAATGCTAACCTAAGTATCAGGACAAGCATCTCAACCCAGTTGACAGAATTAGACAAACACCCTGACCCAGATGGTGGACCACATGAGTGTCCCATTACAGGTGTCAGAACTGAATGAGTGTCTTGACCTAGGTGTCCTGACTGAGGTGACAGGAATGGACAAGCATTCCAACACAGGTGGTGGACAACAACTAGGTGTCAACACTGGACAAGTGTCTTAACCCAGATAGTGGTACTGGCCAAGCATCCTAATCCAGGTGAAAGGAATGAACAAGCATTTCCTCCCAGGTGGTAGGAATAAATGAGCATCCCCAACCCAGGTAGCAAATAAGACTAGTTTTCCTTCCCAAGGTGGAGTGAAGGCACAAGCATCTCGACTAAGGTGGCAAAACTGGACACAAGTATCCCAACCGATGGAGTATTCTTTCAATCTGAAGACATGAAGAAGGCCAAACAGTACAAAACCTTAAAAATCCATGTTTCAATAAAGAACTTGACTGACTGACTTTGGCCTCACTTGCCATCAGCTGGTTTGCAGCAAAAGATCCTCATCTTTAACCATTTGCAAAGCTAAAATTAACATTATTCACAATGTTACTACTATTACTACTACTACTACCAAGAAGTAGCACTACTAACATTGATGCCATCACTGAAAAATAGTACTATTACTACTGAAAAGTGGCACCACCACCACTACTACTGAAAAGTAGCACCACGACTACTAAAAAAGGATACCACCACCACTACTACTACTACTGAAAAGTGACACCACTACTACTACCGCTACTACCAAAAAGTGGCACCACTACTACTACTACCACTACTACTGAAAAATGGCACCACTACTACTACCGCTACTACCAAAAAGTGGCACCACTACTACTACTACCACTACTACTGAAAAATGGCACCACTACTACTACTACCACTACTACTGAAAAATGGCACCACTACTACTACTACTACTACTACTGAAAAATGGCACCACTACTACTACTATTACTGAAAAGTGGCACCACTTCTAGTACTAACTACTACTGAAAAGTGGCACCACTACTACTACTACTACTGTAACATAGTACCACCACCACTACTACCTTCTATCAAGAACTAGAAGCACTACTACTACAAGGTGTAACCCCTACTACTACTACAATTACTAAGAAGTGGTACCACTACTACGATAAGAGACAAATTATATGATTCCATTATTCACATAAAACTAGTTCTAATTGACTGTCTTGATACAACATTTCTAAATTCCCTGTCATTAAAATCACTGTGTAGAAAATTATGTGTTATGTAGATACTCAATTTTCTACGAGAGGAAGGGAAAAATATCTGAACATGGTATCAAGACAAACAGCATCAATCTGTTAATGGTGAAATTGCACGACAAAATATGCAAAAACAAAAAACAAAAGAAAAAAAAAAACAAATTGCCAAAATAAAAACAAAAAAAAATGTCGATAGCAAATACATTTCTTACTCTTTAAATGCCAGGTCCGTTCAAAACACAGACAGTCATGGCACTCCACAAATTACTTTTTTTTTTCTTTTTTTATCTGTGAATTCCCATGAGTTCTTGGTATAGATAGCAAAATGGTTTCGCGTTGCTGTCTCTGCAGTTTTGAAATCAAAGTTGGCCTTTTCTAGCCAAGGCTAGAATCCCCAATCTACCATGCTATTTAACCCATAGGAGGAGGAGAAGAAATATAGTTGTGCCATGTTTTTAATTACTGTTGGAAGAGAAAGTTTTGGGTTTTTTTTTTATTTATTTCATGAACAGTTCATTAGGACACCAAATTCACCTCACAACGACTTTGATATGAATCATACCCTAAGAGTGAATATTGCCAGCAATTTCAGGTTTTATAGAAAAAAAAAAAAATTTCACTTCAAATATATTCCAATGCAAATTTACTATCTGGGCTAAATTAATTGGCGCACTGACACTTTGAATATTAATTACATAAAAACAATACTACTACCGCTACTGAAAAGTGGAACTGCCAATACAAGTATTATTACCACGACTTCTACCAAAAGTGTGACTACCATGACTAATGCCTTAAAGTGGCACTACTATTAAATACGACTACCGAAAGGTGGCACTACTATTAATACGACTAACGAAAGGTGGTACTAATATTAATACGACTAACGAAAGGTGGTACTACTATTAATACGACTAACAATAGGTGGCCCTACTACTAATACTGAAACATGACATAACCATTACTACTACTACCTATACGACTAAAAATATGCCCTCTCTCTACTTCTGAAAAGTGGCATCATCACTACAACAATCACCACAAAAATAGCACTACTAGTACAGCCAAAAGACTATGACTACCAGCATCACTACTAACACTACCACTACTTCCAAAAAGTTACACTAATACCAACCCTAGTGGCACTAACCACATGATTATTGAGAAGTGGCACAACTACTACTACTACTACTACTACCATCACCAGTCATGTGAAGGGGCACTAATATTTCAATTACTATCTAAAAGTGATACTATTACTATTACTACTACCACTGGCAAGCATTCCCTTATGCTGAACAAAGCAACAAAAAAAATTACTTATCAAATCCTTCTGAATGTTTCAAAAAATTATCAGCCACTCTTTAAACTGACAATTCCTTAAAAAAAAAATCTATAGCATATCATATATCTATATCATATAAAACTATAATCTTGTATGTGTGTATGTCACGGCTGAGTGGTTAGAACGTTCGCATTCTGACCATGAGACCCAGGTTTGAATCTCACCATGGTAGATTTGTCAGAAAGGAAACTTCCTTATGTTATTGGAACTGTCAATCCCAGCATGCGGCACCTGTGGAAAGTGCCTGAAAACCATACCACAGGTTGACCCAAGCCTTGTGAGAGAAAATGGGCAGACAGAACTCTTGAGGGCTGTCGATAGCTGTGCTAGCACAAAGCTACAAGTCATCGTGGCTGAGAGCTTCAGCATGCTAGCCTTGTTCAAATTGTTGATCACGAGAAACTGTAACTAAGCTCTCTCCAATTAACTGTACATAAACCACAAGTCATCTGCCTTCAGCGTGTTCAAATTGTTGATCACGCTAGATAACACGCTCTCTCCTATTAACTGTACAAAGCCACAAGTCATCGTGGCTGAGAGCTTCAGCGTGCTAGCCTTGTTCAAATTGTTGATCACGCTAGATAACACGATATATTTGTTAACCACGCCACAAGTCATTTTCATAAAAAAAGGATAACATCAGTTAAACTTGTTCAAATTTCTTGATCCAACAGTCTAGATAACACAACGTACGTTTTTGAAGAGTGCTTAATCTCTCATGGTGAAACCGTAACTCTAGAAATGATATATGGAGACTTGCCGAGTATCAACCTTAGTTTGCAAAAGACGTGTCCAGTCCACTGGCATTGCATGCGATGCCACAGATGAACTTGTGTCATCATTTTGTACTCTGGAGGCACCATCATCTAACAATCGATCATGCATATTAACCTTTCCAGATAGGATAAAACAAGACACATTGATCCCTAAGGAAGATCTTTTAGGATTATGACGGATAGGGGCCTGGTACTGGAGAGTGTATAGTTCAATCTCGGTTGAGGCCGCAGGATGATGATGATGATGAAGGTCTGCTTAGCATAGTTGCAGTATAAGCCACAGGTGGGCTCTGTGGGTTTTGAGAAAACACAAGTGTGCTTGAGCAAGTATCAGCAATAAGGATTGGCTTGCTGCCCTAGTTGACAAGTATCCTCAAATATGAGTGGCCAGCTATTTTATATGTATATGTTTTCCCCCGAGATACAGCTTAAATGATACATAATTCTCCAACCAATTTAAGAGTATATTGTACCTTGAACTGAGTGCTGCACAATTTCATTTAAATTAGACAAGAGGTTCTTTAGCTAGGGCTGTTTTCCTGTTTTTATGACATTTTTTTATAGGAAATTTATTATTTGTTTTCAATACATATGCATACATTAGTCTGCATATTAGAACTTCTTTTATAAACACATTGTTTGGATGTTTGGCAAGTATTTCAGAGGTCAAGACGCTATATAGGTGTCATTGTAAAATAATCTATATAGCTGGAAAATCGTGTCATTTGACTGGATGGTAAATAAATAGATGCACGCTGGTTTGCTGCCATTACATATTTTGAAATAAATGTGAGAAAAAAACAACTACGTATAATAAAGGGTGTTCCAATAACTTGGACTGATTTTAAATGTGAATTAAATTTTAGCGTTTAATGTCATATTTTGCTTAAAGTTGGCCAATCTCCCTGCACTATAATCTGGACTGATTTTAAATGTGAATTACATTGAAGCATCCAATGAATTTTTTTTTCTTTTTCTTTCAGATTTAACAACTTAAGTCTTTGGCAATTTCAACCATGGAAATATTAACAATCAAACAACGTGTTAAAGTTTCAAAAGTGCAATCGGAAAAATTGTTCATAAATTCAAACAAACTTGGTCGGTGGCAGATGCGAAAACACCATTATCCGTTAAGCAAGTTTACGCCATTCAGCTGAAAACACTGCTGCAGTGCACAAGAATATGGCTGAAAATTTAGACACCTTTATTCACCTTCACACACAGGAAATGAACCTCATCACAACAACTTTACATTGTTTATAATTGCACTCTCGATTGGTTGATTAACTTGGCCAAAAAAAAAAAAAATCATTAAGTGCATAAAATGCATTTCTATTTAAATGTTCATTTTCATAATAGGCTTTGGTAACTTTAGCATGTTGTTTGATTGTTAATCTTTCCATGGTTGAAATTGCCAATAACTTAAGTTCTTAAATTTTTAAAAAAAAAATCATTAGATGCTTAAATAAGTTAAAATTATTGGAACACTGTTTAAAAAATATAATTATTATGTTAAGTGGGGGAGGGCATTAAAAAAAAATCATACTTATAAAACCCAGGTTGTGTGTGTGTTGGTGTGTCTGTTTGTTTATATATTAGATCGGATTTCCTACATTTTTCAACTGATTTCAACAAAACTTCACAGGACAATGTAAAATTACCTTGCGGTGGTTCTGACAGTGCCAAAAATTGGAAAAATACAATTGTTTTTGCATGAAATCAATTTGAAAACACGATAAGAGGCATCGCAAGAATGGAAGGGGGACAACTCATATCGAGTTATACTTATTATAAAACCCAGGTTGTTTGTGTGTGTGTGTGTGTGTGTGTGTGTGTTCTTATATATGGGATCGGATTTCCTACATTTTTCAACCGATTTCAACAAAACTTCACTTTTTTTTTTTTGGCAGGTAATGTTTCTTATTGTCTTGCACACTTTTTTCTTTATTTTTTTACATTCAGAATGCTTTAAAAATTCTATTTACTTCCAATTGTTTCTAATAAAACTCTATTCAATCGATAGACTCATAACAATTGAAAACAATGTTTTTGTTTGAGTTTGACCAATTCGTAAAAAACAGAAAAAAAAACTAATTAAGACATGCATGTCCGTCAACCTTAAACAATAATCTTTGTCAACTTTATTTTTCAGTCTTTATGATGGTGGATACTTGATCTATCTCTTACTGTTACATCCCCGGGCAATGCCGGGCTCTACTGCTAGTTAATAATAAAATTATTAATATTGATAATATTTTTAATATTGTTACCTGGTGAACAGCTTTTAAAAGGAACCGAACATGCTTATGGGTGGTTAGCATCTAAATCGTACTATTCAACATATAGTACAAGTATCGGTGCCAGTACACAAAAAAATTCAACATAACAATGAAGAAAGATAACCATTCCTGATTTCTGGTACCAAGTTTTCAGGCAAGGCATATCCACTCAGAAAGTTTTTCAATTACTCAACCTGACAGCATTGTAGTTCAGTTTTTGCAAGTTTGAAAGCAAAAATCAAATAAAAACAAACTTACCACTTCAATGTTTGAAAGTCCTGTTGCAATAAAACATTTGGTTTTCTTTGACTGATGGGACCGATTCTTTACTGCTGCATCTGCAGTATTTCTAACTGACAATTCTTTCGAGCATAGAGATTTATTCCGAGGGGTAGTTTTTGCTTTAGGCGGATTCTCAGAATTATTCCTTGGTAATTTTGTAGAAGTCGTGTCAGAAGTACTGAAAAGAAGAAATTAATTTTTCAAATAAAAATTATATAATTTTTTTTGGGGGGGCGGGGGGATATAGATATAATCCATTCCTTTTTTTTTTCATTTCTTGTTTAATCTTCACCACACAGCAGGCGACAATAGTTACCATAGAATTCTCTCCCTTTATTACTCTAGGCATGTTCTGTCGCCTTAAGACGGTTGCTATAAATAAACACTTTTATTTCTGGGCATTCTGACATTCCAACCACCTGAAGAAGACCGGAGCATACAACGGCTGAAACGTTGTAATAAATATGGCAACAAAGATGAAGACAATAGTCTGAATAATGTAAATAATGTACATAATACCTCATCTCAGAAATATAGACAGATAATGAAGAAGGCCAGAGCGTACAATGGCTGAAACATTGTAATAGATATGGCGACAAAGATGAAGACAATAGTCTGAATAATGTAAATAGTGTACATAATACCTCATCTTGGAAATATAGACACTGAAGAAGGCCAGAGCATACAACTGGCGAAATGTAATAAATATTGGTATTATCCATTTTTTTTTTTTTTATTTCTTGTTTAACCTTCACCACACTGCAGGTGACAATAGTTACCATAGAATTCTCTCCCTTTACTACTCTAGGTGCATTCTGTTGCCTTAAGATGGTTGCTATAAATAAACACTTTTATTTCTGGTATTTTAAGCTGCTTTGGAAGAAAAAAGTTAAACTGTTTTAAACAACCGGGCGAATTCTTCTATTTCTGGTATTTTTAAACTGCTTTTTTTGAAAAAAAAGTTATCAATACCCAACTGTTTTCCAAAGACCATTTTGAGGAATTCATTACTCTAGCTTACTATCATCCATGCCTGACTAATTTTATAGAGTGGACACCATCGATATACCTGTGATAGCCTTTCTGAAGGTATACTCATCAATGATAACAAACAGAAAAAAATATATATATATATATATTTTTTCAATATACATATATTATTTTTTATACATAATAGAATAAAAAAAACCAAATAGTTCCAGAAGATCAATTGCGTTTAAATTTTTTTCAAGATTTTGTTTGATTTTGACATCCTTGTGACGGTTATTAAATAAACCAAATTTATTTCCACTATTTTAAGCAGGAAATTGTCTACTACTATTTTGGAAAAGATCTAAACTTCCAACCCATTTTGAATTCTTCTAGACTCTACATGAGGTGTATTGATTAAACCGTGTTAATTGGCTGATCAAAGATGATTTCCACACTAGTGGCCTAGGAGAATGGGATCATTACTACAAGCGGCTACTATCATCCATGCCTGACTAATTTTATGGAAGCTACTGGTGACCATCGATATACCTGATAGCCTTTCTGAAGGTGAACTCATCAATGATAACAAACAGAAAAAAAAATATATATATATATATATCTGTATTAATATACATATATTAATATTATTTAATATACATAATAGAATGTGAAAGAGTATGTGAGAAAGAAAACCATAATTAAGGATAGAGGTGATTAAAAGAACAGGATTCAAAGAGACAGAAGATGCCAACATTGCATTTAAATTTTTCAAGATTTTGTTTGATTTTGACATTCTTGTGACAGTTGCTATAAATAAACACTTGTCAACTGTTATTTCCACTATTTTAAGCAGGAAATTGTCTACTACTATTTTGGAACAAGTCTAAACTTCCAACGCCATTTTGAATTCTTCTAGACTCTACATGAGGTGTAATATTGATTAAACCCGTGTTAATTTTCTGCAAACAAAAATGGCTATGTCAATATCCAACAAAGCCTTTATTCAGGAGTTTTTCTTTGATTAAAACTTTGATGATGATGATTTTGAAGGCTTTACACAAGTGGATATTGATGGTGAAGTGGTTGAAGATGGTAACCACGCTAGTGACATTGAGGAAAGTGACAATGACCACTAGCAAAATAATAACTTTATTCGTCAATGAGATAAATAAATACGAGTCAGATGAAAGAAAGAACAAACAACTGCTAGTGTCTTCTCGTATGTAAACACGAGGAAACACTTCACTTTTCTGATGAAATGAAAGCCCCCTTAGAGATTTTGTTTCTTATTGCACCCCCAGAACTCCATAAGGTATAATAAAAGTTAAAGTACATTGAATTATTTATGTATTTTTTAATGTTTTTGTTTTTTTGTTTCAATTTTTTTTGGTTTCAACATCAAAACATGCATGCAAAATGTAATTTATTACATAATGCATTACATCAAAATATTACTCGAGTGGATATTGACGGTGAAGTGGTCGAGATGATAACCACGCTAGTGACATTGAGGAAAGTGACAATGACCACTAGCAGCTACTATCATCCATGGCTGACTAATTTTATGGAAGCTACTGGCAACTATCGATATATCTGATAACTTTTCTGAAGGTGAATTAACTTTATTTGTCAACAAGACAAATAATTATGAGTCAGGTGAAAGAAAGAGCAAACAAATGCTAGTGTCTTCTCATATGTAAACACGAGGAAACACATCACTTTTTTGATGAAAGGTAAGCCTTTTTAGAGATTTTGCTTCTTATTGCACCCCCAGAACTCCATAAGGAGTAATAAATGTTAAAATACACTGAATTATTCATGTATTTTTTAATGTGTTTGTTTTTCATTTTGCGTTTTTTTATTTCATGTTTCAATTTTTTTTTTGTTTTCAACATCAAAACATGTATAAAAAAAACAATGCATTACATCAAAATCTTACTGTCCTGGGTATGACGATAAACTACGTCCTTTTGAGGAGAATGGAACCACCTCTAAATTGCTGGTGTTCCCAGGTCCACCCTAACCCAGGGTAGTAGCACCTGTTAGGGTCCCAGCTATGAGCAAACAGTTAACTCCGAAACTGTGGTAAAAACACTATGAAAGTGTAAAAATAGGTTTTAATACCAGAAATACTTTGTAAAAAATTATTACCAGCAATAAATTTTTGTAGAAAAAAAAACTATTACCAGCAATATACTTTTGAAAGAAAAATATTACCAGAAATAGATCTTTAACAAAAACAAAATATCACCAGCAAAATAAATGTTGTCGGCGTTAAATAACCCATTGAGGCTGATATGCCGTAAAACAAAATAAATCAAACCAATCTAAACCAAAGAATACATATTCTATTCATACGAATCTATCCTAAAAATGTTGTCGACATTAAATAACCCATTGAGGTTGATATGCCATAAAACAAAATAAACCAAACTAATCTAAACCAAAGAATACATATTTCTATTCATACGAATCTATCCTAAAAAATGTTGTCGGCATTAAATAACCCACTGAGGTTGATATGCGTAAAACAAAATAAACCAAACTAATCTAAACCAAAGAATACATATTCTATTCATACGAATCTATTCTAAAAATGTTGTCGGCATTAAATAAACCCATTGAGGTTGATATAACATAAAACAAAATAAACCAAACTAATCTAAACCAAAGAATACATATTCTATTCATACGAATCTATCCTAAAAATGTTGTCGGCATTAAATAACCCATTGATATTGATATGCTGTAAAACAAAATAAATCAAACCAATCTAAACCAAAGAATACATATTCTATTCATATGAATCTATTCTAAAAATGTTGTCGGCATTAAATAACCCATAGAGGTGTTGATATGCCGTAAAACAAATCAAACCAATATTTCTCTTTATGACGAGATGTTATGTTATTCGAATCATGATGGGAATTAATGATAATCTCATCTCTCGAATATTCGGTTTGGTTTGGTTTGGTTTAATTTGTTTTGCTATTTAATGCCAACAAGATTTTTATTGCTGGTAATATTTTTTTTTCAAAAATATATTGCTGGTATTAAAACCTATTTTTACACTTTCGTAGTGTTTTGCCCCCAATTTGGAGGTTAACTATTTGCCTATAGTTGGGACCCTAACAGGTGCTACCACCCCAAGTCAGGGTGAACCTGGGAACACCAATTAAGAGGTGGTTCCACGCTCCTCAAAACCTCCTAATCAGAGGCCTTGCTGCCAGATGTAATTTATCGTTATACAGACGACATGAATATAGTCGGTTGTCATACCCAGGATGGCAGATATTCTGAAAATATCTCTTTAAGGGATATTGATTTGATGAATACATGAGAAACTACTCTCTGACCAAAATAAATGGAACCTAATATTAACATTTAAAGAAACTTTCAAAAACAAAGATCTCTTTGACAGACAGACAAGTACTGTTATTTGGAGCATGGCCCTTACAAAGTGTGTTGCACAGAAAAAAAAAAAAAAAAAAAAAAGGTAAGAGATTTCCCCCTGGTCTTAACAAGACAAAGACACAAGGAGGAGGCATTTCAGCAATAAATGCGAGAACTTTTACAGGTTAAAATCTCTCAGGGATACTAGTCCAGCAACGAAAGAAGGCCATTTCCAGAAACAATACGATCAACCACTAGAGACATGGGCATATTCAGATTGTGAAATCTCATACAGGAAAATTCTAAAACTAACTTGTCATTGTCGTTGGCAGAACTCATTGAGTATTGGGGTGCTCATCGACATTTCCTTCTCTGTGTGAGGAGTCCTACATTGGATCTGAAGAGAAATGTCTGCAGTTACTGCATGATAGTGTAGGAGGATTCAAAGGATGGAGAATTCTGGCTTTTCTTTGGGCTCTCTTCGTCTCTTCTATTAGTCTTCTGGTGTTTTCGAAGGATGCTGTTTTTATCAGGACTGCTCTTTATCAGTATCTGTCTATATTTCTGAGATGAGGTATTATGTACACTATTTACATTATTCGGACTATTGTCCTCATCTTTGTTGCCATATTTATTACAATGTTTCGGCCCTTCAGTATCTGTCTATATTTGTGGGATGAAGTATTATGTACACTATTTACATTATTCGGACTATTATCCTCACCTTTGTTGCCATATTTATCACAACGTTTTGGCCCTTCAGTATCTGTCTATATTTCTGAGATGAGGTAGTATGTACATGTACACTATTTACATTATTCGGACTATTGTCCTCATCTTTGTTGTCATATTTATTACAACGTTTCGGCCCTTCAGTATCTGTTTATATTTCTGAGATGAGGTATTATGTACACTATTTACATAATTCGGACTATTGTCCTCATCTTTTTGGCTATATATATTACAATGTTTCAGCCCTTCAGTATCTGTCTATATTTGTGGGATGAGGTATTATGTACACTATTAACATTATTTGGACTATTTTCCTCATCTTTGTCACCATATTTCATCCGTTGTATGCTCCGGCCTTCTTCAGGTGGTTGGAATATCAAACTGAACTCTTTATGAGCGGTGGTAAAAAATGGTTGCTGATGACATTAGGTTTATAATACCCAGAAATTCATACACATATGTCCTCAAGGACACATGGCACAGTGGATAAAGGCATTAGTTAGACCTAGTGACAGGACTTAAAGCGTGTGAGTTCAATACCCAGTTAAGGCAGTGGAGAACTTGGAGAGAGGGATTAACAGGAGATAACTGACGTGGAATTAGAACAGTGTACGGTTATAAATGTCTTTTTCAGTGAGTGAAATAAAGGGTTCAGTTCGACGCCTGAAGAAGACCGGAGCGTACAATGGCCGAAACGACAAAGATGAGGACAATAGTCCGAATAATGTAAATAATGTACATAATACCTCATCTCAGAAATATAGACAGATACTGAAGAAGGCCGGAGCATACAATAGCCAAAACGTAATAAATATGGCGACAAAGATGAGGACAACTGAATAATGTAAATAGAGTTCTTTACTAATTGGTTCTTTCTGCAGCTTCCATCACCCAATTGACTGGATCGATTTCTGTTCTTTGAAGCTCGACAGGGTCTTTTGCTCTGAGAGGATTTATTTGGATAGGTGGATGTTTGGCATTCTGGCAAGGCGTCCACAGCCAATTGGAGTCAGTGGTGAGTAAGGATAGGTTCTAAGCCCTCTGTCTTTGTGTGAAGGAGAACTTCATTGTTCATGATCCAGTCCTGCCATGTATCTCACAGGATCTGACAAAGATTCATTTGATGGAATCTAAGTTTGCTGATGTCTATTCAATAGAGTACCCAGGTCTCACAGACATACAGGAGAATCACGATTACAACAGCACAGTAGACCATGAGTTTGATGGCTTGTGTTAGCCCAGGATTGCCAAAGACTCTTTTGAAGATCTTTCCGTATGCTGCATGGGTGGCCTTGATTCGGTCTTTTTCAGTGAATTCAAAAAAAGATTCATGGCAAAACTCGTAGATTACTCAATAATATATTAAAGTTGAGGAGTTTGCTGTCGTCATTCTCAGAACTCATTGCCAAGTACTGGGAGGGGGGGTTGTCACTGATATTTCCTTGTGTGAAATGAGTCCTATGTTGGATCTGAAGATACATCCACAGCCACTGCAGGAGGGATCAGGGGATGGAGAACTCTAGCCTTTTGTTTGGGCTCACATTGTCTCTTCTATTTGTCTTCTGGAGTTTTCAAAGAATGTTGTTTTTCCTTCTTCTAAAACAGTTGCCACTATAGAATCCAGTCTGTTCTACTATTTACCCATAGCTGGGAGAAAGTGTTGGATTTATACCTTTCCCAATTAGAATGTAAGTGAATGTAATGAACACGACTGGAAATCAAACTCATCTCTTTGATTCCTCGACCCGAGGTGCAATCATTATTACATGATCTCCAGATCTGCAAAATGCCTCCACAATGACTAATTAAGAAAATTTAACAATATATTTAAAATATAAACTCCAACTATTACCAATAAATATTTTACAATAAATTAGTATTTTTAAGCTATACTTGTGATGCATGGATATTGTTATCTGGTTTTCTAGAAAATAAAAAATTCTTTTGAGCAAGTTTCACAGGATGATCTTCCCAGAGAATCTAATCCTCATCATCCAACAGTAATTAATTTCTGTAACTAAATATAGATGATTGGTATTATTAGAAGCATATATTATGTAAAAGAAAAAGACATTAATGAAGAGAATCTATCTATTTTTATAATTTAAAAAAAAAAACAAAAAAAAAATCAAAATTCAGAGAAATTACTCTATGATATGATATTAAAGTTAAAGAGTTTGTTGTCGTATTTGGCGGAACTCGATGTCAAGTATTGACATTTCCTTGTGTGAAATGAGTCCTATGCTGGATCTGAAGAGACATCTACAGCCACTGCAGGAGGGTTCAGGGGATAGAGAGCTCTAGCCTTTTCTTTGGGTTCATATTGTCTCTTCTATTTGTCTTCTGGGGTTTTCAAAGGATGTTGTTTTTTTTTCATAGACTAATCTTCTCCAATTGGTTCTTTCTGCTTCCATCTCCCCAAATGACCAGATCAAGCAAGGTATTTTTGAGTTGTTCTCAAATTGACAATGTGAAATAAACATGGTCTCTTACAGATATGTGATCTGAGAAGTGGATTTGTTTGTGTAGGTGGATATCTAGCATTCAGGCAAGGAGGTGTCCATCCGACCCATCAAAGTCGGTGGCGAGTCATGATGGTTTCTAGGTGTCTCCATCTTTGTGCAGACAAGAACTTTGTTATATGTGATCCAGTCCCTGCCATATGTTCCACAGGTTTGATGAATTTTCATTTTTGATGAAATCTTTCAAGTTTTTGGATGACTCTTCAGTAGAATACCCAGGTCTTTACAGGCATACAGGTGAATTGAGATTACAACAGCTCAGTAAACCATGAGATTGGTGGTTTGTGTTAGCCCAGGATTGCCAAAAGACTTTTTGAATAGCTTTCCATATGCTGCATGGTGGCCTGGATTTGGTTATAAATGTCTTTATCAGTGAATGCCTTTGATGTTAGTAAGCTGCGGGTATGGAAATTGTTCATCAGCACTCTCCAGATGGTGGTTGATGACCTGGTCAGGGTTGGAGCAGGATGTTGGTCTTTGCCATATTGATTGTGAGTCCGTGCTGCATATATGCTCTGGAGAAGTTATCTGCCAAGTTCTGGGGGTTTGATTTCATGGTCCAGGGTGCAGTTGTCATTGGTGTATCAAGCTCCATAACTTGTGCATTTGTTGTTAGAGTCCTGGACCAGAAGAGGGTTTTGTCGTGTTCTGGGTTGTGACGTTCTCCTTCTGGTTTTTTTTCTCAGCAGTGATGCCCTTTTGAGAAATGTGTCCCAACCCCGATAAGAGGAAATTACCTAAATGGGCATGTCCCGCTATTCATTACTGTCTCCTCACTGCAGATGGATCTTCCAGGGCGGGGTATGAGGCTATCCTGCTTTCCATCCACTCGAAATAAACGATTATGGGCTTAGGTATGTGAAAAGAACCTGTATGTGAGCAGATCGGTTCTATTTTTTTTTATCATCCTTTGTAAAAGAACAAAGCAAACAATTCTTTTCCCTTTTTCTTTTTTTTTTTTCAACAATAACAAATAAAAAGAAGAGACAACGAACATTTATGGAAAATCAATCTTTTGTGTAACTCAGTCAGGATGCATTCGTATTCCTAGTGTAAGGGACAAGAAAATGTCAATAAGTCACTTTTCGGCTTGTTGGCACTTTATCCCTCCCTTTTCTTCCCCCCCTTTTTTTTTATTATTATAAACTCTTTTGCCTGCAATGTAAGGAGTATAACTTCTTTCCCCCCCGTCTTCTTTTTTCCTTCTCCCTCTATGTTTTATTTTTTTTTTTATTACAAAAATGCTGACAAAAAAAAGGCGATGGCACCTTCACGTTTTCGTTAAGGCTTTGACAGTTCTCGGAGCATGAAGATATTCATTCAATTTTCATGACGGTTCTCTGAATAATATCACTTAGGTTCGCAAATCTTTCCAACAGACAGAGGAATACATGTCTCACAACCACAATCCAAAAAACATTAATTTACAAAAATGAAAAGAGAGACCAACTTCATTGTTGTGTGATTTCTTTTTCTCCTTCCTTTTGTATTTTCTCTTTTTTTTTTTTTATCTCTTCAATTGAGATCCAAACTTTGCCATGCTACTAACATCAATTTCTTTTCTGTTGATGTTCTTCATGGATTGTTTTTTTTTGGTTTTTTTATGTTGCGCTTTCTTCAATTCACGTTAGAAGAATATAACAGAGTTGCACCTATCTTTTTCCAAGTGTCAGAGTTTTTATGTGGGCGATCTTCACTCCGGCAGATCCCAACAGCAACTGAATTTCTTTCTCGACTTGTGACCTTTGGGCGCTTATTGGCGCGAAAGTTCCCCTCGTCTCTATATCCTGGAACTTGGGTTGTCACCTTTGGTGTACTATCCAATTTCGGCGTCAAAATTTCCCTCTGTTCTATTTTTAACTTGCCCGTGCCGCTGTCTCTAGGCACCTTCATCATCATCATACTATGGTCATGTATAATTTCAATTTCTCTTACTGACGACCTAAAATCATCCCAGTGTTGTAACCTAGGGAACCTTATTGAATAGAATGATCAAATGAAGGTTGGTAATGAACAATAATACATAGGACAAGAACAACACATATAAGATTCACCAGCAGTGCGCAGAATAAGTCAACTACTAGAAGTGAATTCCACAATGAATCTCCAACTGCAGACCAACATGCAGAATTTACTTGCGGAGAAGAACTTTGTGATCCAGTCCTGCCATGTGCTCCACAGGATTTGATGAATTTTCATTTGATGAAATCTTTCAAGTTTTTGGATGAGTCTTAAGTAGAATACCCAGGTCTTACAGGTGAGTCGAGATTACAACAGCTCGGTAGACCATGATCTTGTTGGTTTCTATTATCCCAGCATTGTTGAAGACTCTTGAACAGCTTCCCATATGCTGCATGGGTGGCCTTGAATCAGTTATATCGTTCTCAGTGAATGCTTTTGATGTTAGTATTTTACTAATGTTGATTTTGGCTCCAGGTGGTGACTGATGTGTGATCTGGAGAAGTTGTCCGCTGAGTTTTGGTTTGGTTTGGCTTGTTTTATGGCATATCAATCACAATGGCTTATTTAATGCCGACAACATTTTTTATTGCTGGTAATATTTTTTTCCCCAAAAATGTATTGCTGGTAATATTTTCTTCAAAAATTCATTGCTGGTAATAATTATTTACAAAAATGCATTGCTGGTGCGAAAACCTATTTTTACACTTTCTTAGTGTCTTGATCCCAGTTTGGGCGTTAACTATTTGCCCATAGCTGGGACCCTAACAGGTGCTACCACCACAGTCAGGGTGGACCTGGGAACACTAGCAATTAAGAGTTGGCTCCACACTCCTCAAAACCTCCCAATCAAAGGCCTTGCTGTTGAATGTAGTTTGTCTTACCCAGGACACTGATGTAGTTTATCGTCATACCAAGGACAGGAAATTGATTTTGACATTCTCTTTTGGTTTACAATTTTTGGTTTGGCTTGGTTTGTTTTACAGCAATACCTCAAAGGGTTATTTAATGCGACAAATAGCTGGTAATTTTTTTTCTTTTTTTTTTTTAAATGTATAGCTGGTAATTTTTTTTCCTTTTTTTTTTTTTTTAAATGTATAGCTGGTAATTTTTTTTTTAATGTATTGCTGGTAATAATTTTTTACAAAATATTTCTGGTAGTAAAACCCATTTTTTCACTTTCATAGTGTTTTGACCCCAGTTTGGAGGTTAATTATTTGCCCATAACTGGGACCCTAACAGGTGCTACCACCCTGGGTCAGGGTGGACTTGGGAACACCAGGAATTAAGAGGTGGTTCCACACTCTTCAAAACCTCCTGATCAGAGGCCTTGCTGTTGGACGTAGTTTATCGTCTTACCCAGAACTTGGATGTAGTTTCTCATCTTACCCAGGATGGCCACTGAGTTCTGGAGGTCTTTGAGTTCATGAAACAGGGTGCAGTTGTCATTGGCGTATTGGAGCTCTGTGACATGTGTTTGTTCTGGATGAGAGGCAAGCTACAAATTAACTGGTAATTGCTTAAAACCATGGAAATGTTGAAAGTTTATCATTTCTGTCAGCATTTCTGGAAAGAGGAATGACTGTCATTTACAGGCAGACTATTTTTTTGATCCCCCCTCCTCCAAAGTGAAATATATTTAACAAAATGAAGAACAAACTAACAAAAGTATATTCCAAATATGAGGCTGGCTCAAAAAAAAGAAAAAAAAAAAGAGAAAAACACTTTAAATACAGCTTTCAAAATAAGAATTACTGTTTTTTTACATTCAGGGAGGGAGGGGGGAGAGAGAGAGGCGTGAAAGAGGGTGAAAAGAGGGGGGAAGAGAAAGAAAGGGGAAGAGAAAGAAAGAGGGGGGCAGAAAAGAGTGAGAGGGGGCAGAAAGAGAGTGAGAGGGGGCAGAAAGAGAGTGAGAGGGGGGGCAGAAAAGAGAGTGAGAGGGGGGGGGCAGAAAAGAGAGGTGAGAGGGGGGCAGAAAGAGAGTGAGAGGGGGAGAAAGTGAGTGATAGAGAAAAAGAAAGAGAGGGGGTATCAAGGTTGAATTATTACATTTAAAGTACATTCTTTTGGAGGAGGGTGAAGATGTCTAGCTTTGTAGATACAAACACAAACAGTCGCTTGAGGCTTAAAGACTGGAACATTAGAGATAAATTGACTTACTGACAAATATTGGGGGGAACAAAAAAAGCTTATGTACTGCATCAATTACAAATGTGTCTTTCTTTGTTGTTTTTTTTTTCTTCTTTTTTTTTTCTTTTTAAGACATTTACTTTTTTTTTCTGGCATATCTAGATAAAATATATCTCATTGAAAAGGTCTTTCCTAAACAGTTGAATACTACAATCTGCATATAATCAGAAATGCCTTCACTCTTTTGAAATTGTAGCAGTTGTCTCCAATCTAAAAGATTTTGAATACAATTAAAAGACACCAAAAGATTATGACAAGCCATAAATTCCCCATTACGAATCAATAATAAACAGTAGAGTTGCTTGACAGTATTTTAACATCCAAATTATTTGGACAGAAACAGTTAATTATTTGTTAAGTGAAAGGTTTGTTGGTTATAAAACCTTTAAATAAATTAGTCCTATGAAGACATAATGGAGATGTTTTTAAGATTAACAAATCTTGATTGTATTGAACCTATAGAAGTGAAAACTGCAATATGCTAATAGTAAGATTATAAATCTGAGATTATCTCTCTTCATTTTTTATTTACCTTTCGTATTAAATCCCTTTGGCATAAATATAGTATTTTAGAATCTATAGATATGTCTCTGTATATATATTTGGTCTGTGTACAAAATGCTCATACACACATTTTTTTAATAGTTTTTCAGAATTACTGATTTTTAATTACTGGACATTTTTCTAGGATTGGAATTATTTTAACAGACAAAGTTATTGATCTTCCTCTGAACAACACTTTATGCTTTGAGTCTATGATGATTTGCATTGTTAATTCATTATTACAAAAATGATTAGCATAATTAAGTTTTAAAATATCCAAGCCAGAGCCCCAATAAATAATATTCAAGTTGATGAAAACAGTAAAAGTTATACTCAACAAATATAACCAAGAACTCAAGATAGCACATTAAAATTTTGATTTATAGACAAGGAATTATTATTTGCATTCAAACTAATGACTTCATCTTTGTTGTTATTAGTATTATCACAACATTTCGACTGTTGCACTCTCCAGCCTTCTTCAGGTGTCTGTCAATCTGAGTAACCTTCAGAATTTCAACAACCCTTTATTTAATTGACAGGTGTAGATTATCTAGGGATACCTCATCTTCGTTTTAGCACTGCCCAATTTTTGCCCACCTGTTTTGACAGAGTCTGTACTACTTGGCTCACAGATTGAACCCATCATTACTATGAGTTCAATCCCCGAAACAGGACAGGCAATCACAATCAGGAGTCCTGTAATCCATTAGGATTGTTGGAGCTCCACAGTTTCTGTAGCCGCAGTAGAAGTGGTGTGTCTTGGGCAAGATAACCAGACAGAGCTCAACACTCTATAGGCTGGATGCTATCCAAGGCTATAGAACCCAGTCTCTCCTGCTATTTTACCAACATGTGTGTGTGTGTGTGTGTGTTATTTGTGCATGCTAGTCGCTGAATAATGACAAAGAAAACTTAGGGACCAACTCACTTATCTCCCAGAGATATTTTATTAAGCGAATTATAGGTTATTGTTTTAAGCATGTTTTATAAACAATACACATAAATATCGTTAAAATTTTAAAAAAAAAATTTTTTAAATTAAGAACCCTCTGCCGTATTCTTAAAGGACTGTGTAGTTAACATTATATATATATATATATATATATATATATATATATTAGATAATATTAGTAAATATACACATACATGTGAAAAATATATATACATAGGTGCATACATACATGTATATTTTTTTAAATAAAATTTCACATTTCAAATATTAGTGTTTAAGCCTTTTTATTATATTGTATTATATATATATATATATATATATATATATATATATATAATATAAAATAGTATAAAACAAATTTGATATATATAATCCAAGTGGATCCTAGTAATATAAAATATTAAAACTGATCCACAAAAAGAGCTCAGTGTATTTATTATTACAAAGCAAATAATTAATTAACAATAAAATCCCAAATCCCCTCATATGGGGTGATTTTGAATTTAAATGTGTGTATGTGTATATATATACATATATATATATATATGAGAGAGAGAGAGAAACACACACACACACACTAATAATAAAATTATCCATAACCTGTAGAGAATTTCTAAGAGGATATAGATCCATTGAGAGATCTATGTCAAAAGACAGAGCAAAAATTATTATATAATGACAAACAAACACTTAAAAAACCATGTGATATTTGAAGCCATGTTTCATCACCTTCAATGAAATAAGATACCAACTATGGTTTTTTTTTTTTTAATAAATATCTATATATATATATATATATATACACACATTTTTTTTTTTAGAGTTTAAAAAAAGATTACTAGAGTTTTAAAATTATATTATAAAATAAAATTTGTACTTTCTATGAATATTTTTCTAATTGACTATTTCATAGAAAATCCTCAAAAAGTTAAAAAAATTTTCAATCACTAACAAATATCAAATTAAATTATTTGTAGACAGTCTAATGACATTCAAATTTATATCAAACATTATAATTTTTATGAACCCCCAAAATAACACTTTCAAAGTAAAAGCAAAATAACAGCTTGTTTCTGGCCTTTTTTACAAAAGAAAATTAATTTCATCTTCTCTTCTCTTAAATTCCCTTCTCGTTTTAAAACTCTATCTTTTTTTTCTCTACCCCGCGATATCAATATATAACTGTCGTTGGTTGACCATTTAAATCCGACAATATCTGGAACTCACCATGTCCACTGGAGCCCAACTCACTTCTCACTACTACAATTTACATATGTTTAATATGGCCTGTCAAAAATGTATAAATTTTGGGTTTCATTTTTGTATGGCAATAAGTCTGATGATCCACAGTCCTTTTTTAAAGGGCTGTGGTGAAATAATTTATTACATGGTATGCAAGTGGTCTGTTTTTTATTTTTATATATATATATATATATATATATACCCTATATCAGTGATCATGAGTCCTGCAGCCCATAAATTTTTGGAGTCCACAAAGTTCTGTCGATGTTGTAGACCCTGGTGTGTCTTGGGCATTAATGTCAGTAATAGTTTGCACCCTATTCGTTGGTTTAAATTCAGAGAATTTCTTCTCTGAACACAATGGAAAGCCAGACTCCCTTCAACCCATTGCTGCATTTTCGAAGAGATGGAATCTGTACTTAATTTAGATATGCATGTGACCAGTTTAATTCAACTTGAATGGAATTCAAACTCAGCCTCTGATTCCAAACAACGCAGTTCTTTCTCCCACTGTGTCTTCTGAGCAAATAGTTCTTTAAGAACCCAAAAAACAAGAGATCGTGGGTGTCTGGTTGGACAGTAAATACAACAGTTTGTATGGTATGCTGTTATATTTAGTGACCTAGGAACACGAGGTGTATGCAGCACAACACCTTAACTTATGTCATGGCCCAGCCCGTAAACTGTTGAGGTTAAAAAATACCCATTTCATTTCCAACCTACGTTTCTGTTAACTTCCTCATTCGAAACCTTTTTCTGAGCTACGACACAGACTCTTTCTTTGTTTCTTTTACCGCCCTTGTCAGCATCTGACAGGAAACTTTCTTTTATATACAGCCCGGTAGAACACTAATCCTTTATCCCTACCTCATGTCATATGCGGAACACATGAGTTTAACGGGGTATCTGGAGACCGTAGACTGGGCCAGCCTATTTCATGTCGTTGCTTGAGTAACGGGTTCGGGTCTGTCATATAAACACTACCCTTCATTCCAATCTCCTTTGGGTTCCTCTTCATTCAGTAACCCTTTTTCTAGGAGACAACAAATTTCAAAGTTAAGAACAACAGGGTTATATACTGTATATTGTACTTCTAGATCCGACTAACTGTTAGCAATGGTAGAGTCCATTAGAGTCCGGACTCAATACAAGGTGAACCACAAATTACTAAAAACTGTCTTAATTCATCTAGAATTTTGTTTAGTTTTGGATATGATGGTTCTAAAAATGGCTTGTGATCTTTAACAAGGAGCCAAATCTCATCGTCTGAATTTTCTAAGTTTATCCGAACCCGGTATATGGCTGAAGATGATGGTGTGGAATTTTTTAAAATTTTATATGAACACTAATGGGTATATTGTAAGAAGATTAATATGCTGTAACCATCCAGTCCATATGAACTGGTTTACGTACTTCATCCATTGGTAGTATTGTATTTTGTTGATGTTATAACCAACCATACCATTCTTTCCAACCTCCCTTTGAATTTACATCCTCATTCAGTAACACCGCTCTAGGTTACAACAAGTTTCAGTTAATTTCAATTTTCTTGTTTTTTTATGGAATAATGTATTATCCCATCTACAACATTCCACGCGGCGCGAGTTTCCTCCCTTTCTTCCACACTCGCGTGTCGCGGCGCATTCTCCCCTTCCTGCCTCTTTCAACCAGACACAGTAGTAAACTGTTTTTGTTAACACAAGCTACCTGCTATTCCTTCTTATGCAAATTAGATTTTTGAAAATCTTCCATGAAATTTCTGTGACGTCACGGACAAACTGTTGGTTCAAAAAAGAAGGTGTGATCCAAACTTCGGACCCAAGAGACCTCATTTATCCCGGTCGATATTTAAAGGTTGAGAGACGAGGGATATCTTTACGATGCAAACACCAATAATTAATTCTTCGTCCCTTTGGCTCCTTCGCACAAATCCTTCCCTCGGCGATACAAACGCAATAATTAATTCTTAAGCCTTCCTGGACTCGCCATAATTAACTTTTTATGACGATGTGACCGACCCGCCAACAAAAGCTCTTAAATCCTTTTGACGAACGTCCACAGCATCCGTTAAAATTCTCAACAGTTAATTCAAACCTGGCCGAACTCTGAGACCCTACTTTGAACCTAAACACAAAAAATATACATAACATTTTACTCACACTAACAAAAACTCGCAGTGAGTATTTTTTCTTTGTATGTATGTTATTCTGGTAGATCTCAGCTTTTCTGGAACCTTCTTCAGAACTTTTGCTATGCATCATTTTTCTATTTTGGCCTTGAACATTTTCATTGATCCCTACCACAGGATAAGATTGCTTATTTTTCCTGTATATTTAATAAAACTACTCTTGTTTGAATCAGTCTTTTCTGTCATTCGCAGGCTATCTCTCAATGTTTTTTTATTTTATGCACGCAGGGACTAAATCCACACCTTCGCTGTTCATTCAATGCGATTTTTATTTTTTTTATTCATTGTTTGTAGACTCGGTGGTTTAGTGTGGTGTCTGCGCCAAGGCCAATTTTAATAGACCAGCAATTGCACCCTACCGGCCTGCAACAATATTGTGTATTGTACTTCTAGATAGTGTGTCTGTTAGAATGGTATTTGCACTGTATCTGTGTTCGCTATTTGGTGTAAACTGTGTTATATAACCTATTTGTCTTAGTTCTCTAGAGAATATTTGTTTACTGGTGAATGATGAATATATTAATATGCAGGATCTGTGTAAACTGTGAAATTTCTACCTTCTGATATGTGTCGATAATTCTTGATAGCAAGGCAAATAGCTAAAAGATGATGATGAAATTTTTTGATACTGCTATATGAATTAATCGGTATATTGTAAGGAGGGTTAATATGCTGTATAAGTCGTCTCCTACTAGCAGTGGTTTATACTTCACGCTGCTGGCGAGTATTGTATTTGTTACTATAAAGATTTTCAATACTTCATTTCAATCTCCGCTTTTGGTTATTCCTCATTCAGTAACCTTTCTAGGTTTACAACAACATCATGCCTTCTTATCTCATCATGTCAGACTTATCCGTATTAAATCATCGTTATATACTGTACCTATGAACGCTTAATGGTGTGTCCTAATCCTCATAATATAAAGGTTGATTAATTATTGTAAGTACAAAATATTACCCCACTTTCACAAGAAAATAAAAATAGTTAGCAGTGAATATCTACTCTGCATTACAGTATTTATTTTGTTGATATAAAGATTACCATTTCATTTCCGACCTCCATTTTGTTATTATTCTCATTCAGTAACAACCTTTCTAGGTTACAAATCTAAATCCATTTTACTATAAGAATGCATTGTAAATGTGTTGTACATCAGATATGAATACTAATGGTATGTTTGTATCCTCATAAAGATGTTGACATTATTGTAAGTGGGGGTAATATGCTGTTAAGTCCACCACTAGCAGTGGTTTACCTATTTCACACCCCGCTGAAGGAGTATTTTATTTTGTTGAGGTTATAAAAATTACCATTTCATTTCCAATCTCCCGCTTTGGTTATTCCTCATTCAGTAACCTTCTAGGTTTACAACAAAAACTTAGGCGAAAGTTTGACCTGCGTAAATTAAATTTAAAAAAGGGGGAGTTAATTTTGTCATAATAGAAATGGGTTGAAAAATTTTATAAATAGTTTGTATGGTATACTGTTATACATTGGAGGTAATAACACTAAAGTGTATCCAGCAGTGGTTTACCCATTTTCACGCCTCTGAGATTATTGTATTTTGGTTGAGGTTAGAAAAGATTACTATCATTTCCAATCTCGTTTCGGGTTATTCCTTATTCAGTAACACTTCCTAGGTTACAACATATACAAAGTCTGATCAAAAATTATCGGGACTGTTGCTATGGTAACAGAGATAAAGTATGCAGAGCGAAGCCACCTAGCACAGAATGACCTTGAACTTTGTTGTGCTTGCACACTAAGTTATAATGTTTTTGCTAAACTTCCATTGTTTATAGCAGTTCCCGGAAGGAAAGTGCGTAGAGTGTGGTTGTTTCTCCACACCACAGAGGTTCCATCAGTGATTATGTCTTGTGCATCAGTTTTTGTCTGAAAGTTTATCATTTGTCCAGGCTTTGAATACGGCTGCCATATATGGTCCAGTGCTCCTACTATATATTTAGAGATTCTTGATAAGATCCAAAGAAGAATCAGCAATATTATTGGTCCTGATCTGGCATCTCAGCTTCAGTCACTTTCCCTTTGCCATATTGTTGCTTCTTTGGCCCTTTTCTATAAATACTTTCATCATTATTGTTCGGATGAACTCTTTGCTATGGTACCTATGCTTTATGGATTTAAGCACAGTGTTATAGATTTGGCAGATGTAACTATAA
>CAHIKZ030000704.1:805000-855037 GCA_903632075.3 Acanthosepion pharaonis | reverse complement strand
TTTCTAATGCCATTTTTTCTTTCATTTCGTTGTTGGAATTGTTACCTGATGATCCGGAGTCCTTTAAAAGGAATTTGGTGAAATAAATTATTGTAATGGTACCTTAAAGTGGTCTGTTTTTCATTATAATATATATATATATATATATATATATATATATATATATATATATATATGTATTGTATTGGGGCAGTAGATCATTATTCAAACATATATTGTTAAATATAACAGACAATGAATGTCTATTATGTTTGATCATGAGTCGTTCTAAGCTTCGTATTTTTGCTTTAAGATGGCTCATGTGAGTCGAAAGCTTAGATCAAGGAACAGCATAATAAAAAAATATCCAAATGTTGGACAAATTTGTATTTATTTTCTTCCGAAAATAAAGTCTTTCGACTTCTTTCATCATGGCACTTTCGGGTTTTCTACGATTCGCGAACACCTAGGACCCATAGGTCGGTATTTCCGGACGCATTGGGTGGGTTGACGATACCCGTCGGGGGTCGCAGGTGACGGGTCGCAGCTAAAACGAAAATCATGACCTATTGTTACATTGCTATCTTCGAATTTGTGCCGATACATACTAATCTATTTTTACTTCCAGCCTTTGTTTGGAACACTACAACTAGTAGGAGATGCGAATTAAATTGATGAGGAGACAGAAAATCCGTATTGTGCTCCAACGAGAGGTGCACAGTGTTTAAGGGCATATCAACAACTTTCTGGGGCGGTACAAGTGACATTCAGGGCGGTACAAGTGACATTCAGGGCGGTACAAGTGACATCCAGGGCGCTACAAGTGATATTCAGGGCGGTACAAGTCACATCCAGGGCGGTACAAGTGATATTCAGGGCGGTACAAGTGATATTCAGGGCGGTACAAGTGACATTGAGGGCGATACAAGTGACATTCAGGGTGGTACAAGTGACATTCAGGGCGGTACAGGAACTTTCTGGAGCGGTACAAGGAATACTTTCTGGTGATGTACAAGGAACAGGATCTTTTATTATCATTTTTGGCGATGTATTGCATATGCGATGCGGCAAACGTAAGGCCCTTTCTTTATTCATCAACTTTTATTGCACAAGAATCAATAACATCAGTTTAAGCCGCCTTAAGATTAACCGGGTTTTACTCGTTTAGGAATGGTTAAATCTTATTTTCGACGGACAGGATGACGTGGAGCAATTGAGTGGCCTTCACAATCACCTGACCTAACCCCACCAGACCTGTTCTTGAGGGATGCACTGAAAGATCTTGTTTCCAGGCTCAAACCGAAAACAATTCCTTAATTAAGATTAACTATGGCTTACGCGTTTAGGAATGGCTAAATCTTAATTTTGAGCTCAGGTGGACAGGACGCCGTGGAGCGATTGTTTAGCCATCATAATCCCCAGACCTACACCACCAGACATGTAGGATGTACTAAAATATCTTGTTTATCGGCTCAAACCGAAAACACTTCCCGAATTAAAACTATCCGTTGCTTGCAAATGTTCTGAAATTAATGTAGAAATGTGTCAAATGATTTGTAAAAGTGTTGCTAATAGGGTTCAGCGTTGTACTAAATATAAAGGGGAGACTTTTGAACATGTTAAATAGTTTGTTAATCATAACAAATCATGTTCTTTTGATATGACAATACTTGTACATTTTCTTAATCTGCTGTCATTTATTTTTGATCAATAAAAGGTAAGAAATATAAAAGGCGTTACTTTTGTCGCACACTATATATATATATATATATATATATATATATATATATATATATATATATATATATATATATATATATATATAATTATTTATCTAAAAATATGATTCCAAATCGCAATTTTTAAATAAATTTTTAAATAAATAATTTTAAATAAATAATTTTAAATAAATAATTTTAAATAAATTTTTAAATAAAAATTTAAATTTTAAATAAATAATTTTAAATAAATAATTTTAAATAAATTAAATAAATAATTATATTTATGCTCTACTTTTGTATCGAGCAATATTTTTTAAAAATAATAACTAAAATACTAAGGGACTTTGGATTATTTACCTAACCAGTTCCTTCCTATTTTCTATATATTTTCGCATATATATATATATATATATATATATATATATATATATATATATATATATATATACTGTTAATATTCATTTATACAAGATGTCTGCACAAAATTGCCATCATTTAAAATGTGAATATCCGACTAACTACATGTCCCAGGCAAACGAAATTAAATGGGCGCCATGTTGATTTATTTATCAAAATTCGAACAAGATATTCAAAGGCATGTACATTTTATAACCGATTGCACAAGGCTTCACGAATGTTCAATATGCGAAACATCTGTAACACGACACATGCCTAGTCGGTAGTCCAGCTCCTGCCAAACACGCTGTAGCATGTCTTGCGTAACATGTTCCAGTGTTTCAGTGATTCTCTGCTTAAGATTCTCTTGCTTTGTAGAAAGAGTGGAAATATAAACCTGACTTTTCACATAGCCACCATAAAATTAATTTTGAGCTCAGGTGGATAGGACGACGTGGAGCAATCCCAATCAAACAAACGTAACACCTCTAAACTTGTTCTTGAGTGGTGTACTGAGAGATCATATTTACAGGCTCAAACCGAAAACAATTCCTAAATTAAAATAAACAATTGCTTATATATATTTTTAAATGAATGTAGAAATGTGTCAAATGATTTGTAGAAGTGTTGTTGATAAGGTCCAGTGTTGTACTGAACATGAATGTTAAGATTTTGAATGTGTAAAATGTGCTGGTTTTTGGGCTGCCGGTTCTTAGTAACTGAGCTCCATAACCCTTATACATCGAATACGACGGGAAAATGGTAGAATACACCATATCTATCTATCTATATATCTATATATATATATATATATATATATATATATATATATATATACGGATAAAATGAGAATAAATGGTGTATAATTCCACTGTACATAACTGTCAGATGTCCAGAAATTGCTGTCGCTTTCTGTCAGCACTACGTCTAGTCTCGCCGAAGCCTAGAAGAGCAGTGCCCTCCCCCACGTCCACTCGCCTGGTTTTTAATGGGTAGCGTTGTTCTCTTATGCAAAGTCATAGTCATAGGGCCGTTTACCATTTTACTTCCTCGTCGCCATCGCAGTCGACCCTGTTCCTTCCATACTTCTAGCCCCAGCACTCTGGCTCCGTCCTGTAACTTCTCTGGATCCTTGCTCGTCAGTCCGTAGAGCTCGAGATGTTTCCTCACAGATTCCGCCGACGCCACATCCTCGTTGATATATATATCGTCAATATATGCTGACGTTGCTCTATTTATAGTTTCATTCTGTGCTAACACAGCCTTGAGCACAGCTCGCATTATCAGGGGAGCTACATTCAGGCCGAACCCCAGCCTGGTCAAACAATACGGCTTCTCTTTAAACATAACTGTTTGATATGGCCACAGGGATTTTTCAACACGGATCTGTAGATATGCTTTCCTGAGGCCCAGAATGGACACGTTCGCACCCTGCTGTCTCCAGTCTCGTAGTTTTTCTGCGCAAATATCCGCGGCACCTGAGAATGTTTCAACGTAGGTATTCAGTTCTCAATAGTCCATCACAGGACGCACCTTACGCTTGTTGGTCTGTAGCACGGCCATCAGTGGTATCAGTCCCTTGGGCGGGCCAAACTCCTTGTTACTGTACGGCACCAACCAACCATTGTCCATCCATGTTTGTAATTCATGCTCGTACTGCTCTCTCATCTCGCTGGATACTGGATATTCAGAGATCTGATTCTGAAGTTTCCCTGGTGCATGACCTGCCGACCACTTCCAGGCTGCGACCCAAACTCCCTGCCGTTCATTGAATTTCGCACTGAAATCGGCTTCGCTGATACGAATCGCTGCACAGACGAACCGTGGTTTTTCAAACTCCACGCTTCCATGCTGCGTGATGCGAACTCTACCGAGTGCCTTAATGGCGTCGATGCCAAGCAACAGGTCGAAATCCAGGGGCTTCCCTCGCACATCGATTGTAGCAGAATTACCGGTTGCTGTGCGAATTCTGACAGTGCCCCTTCCACAGCAAGCCTGCGTAGCTCCGGTTAATGTAGATACCGCCATACCCTGCTTCGACCAAGACCGACATAAACTCGCGCTCAAGATTGATCGTGAGCACCCAGAGTCAAGGAGAGCCAAGCATGGTGTGCCGTCAACACACACAGTAATGATGGGTAGCACCGAGTTTATTTGCTGTTTGGAGAGTGGAGCGGCGTTGAAATCTCGTCCCCGCCTCCGTTTCCCGGACAATTTTTGGCCAGATGACCGGTCTTGTTGCATTGATAGCAACGCGCTTTAGTTGCCCTTCGCCTCTTCATGCAGTCCCTCGCGAAGTGATTGGGCCCATTACATTCATAGCATGTGACAAGTGGGCCCATGTCTGGGGAAGAACGGGGAGTCTGGGAGGGCTGCACCGCAGCGACGACTGGTTCCCTCTCTGCTGTCTCGTCCTTTATGATTGCCCGAGCTCGGGCCAATAGCTTCTCGAGAGACATATCATCCACCCTGGCCGAGGACCGCAGGAGCCTTTTCACAGGATCAGGAAGCCCCCGCACGAACACGCATGCCATCGCACTGTCTGGCACTCCTCCAAAAAGGACGGACAGCTTCCGTAGATCTGCCAAATATAAATCTACGGTCTCACCCTGACGCAATACACGTACCTCGAATTGTTCGTACGCCGTGAATTTATCAAGGGCAAATGCTGTCATCAATGCTCCCTTGATTTGCGCCACGTCCGATTTCTCTTCCGTAGATAGTCGCTGGTAAACCGCGAATGCTCCCCTGGTTAAGCGAAGAGGGATGACACGATCACGCCGCTTCACTCCCGATAGGTCGCACACCAATTCCAACTTCTCGAGCCATTCAACCACAGATCCAGTCCCGTCAAACTCGGGAATAATTTTTAAATCAAACCGGCCGTCCATATTTGCCGAAATTGCTGTCGCTTTCTGTCAGCACTACGTCTAGTCTCGCCGAAGCCTAGAAGAGCCGTGCCCTCCCACGTCCACTCGCCTGGTTTTTAATGGGTAGCGTTGTTCTCTTATGCAAATAAGTCTGCTGCATAAAAATGGCAGTAGGCGTACGCACGCGCGACCGACTCTCAGAGAATGGTTCGACACGCGGGGCAGCGAATTCGCTTTGCTCCTGGTAAGTCACTGTCACTTCTATTACAATAACATTTAATTGAAATAATTGGATCATGTAGCGATTTTAACATGTTTTAATATTCTAAAATAAATAACAATATCATATATATATATATATATATATATATATATATATATATATATATATATATATAGTGCGGGTAAAAGTAACGCCATTAATGATTTATAATTTGTTATTGAACAAAAATAAAATAAATGACAGTATTATCAGGTTGCTTAAGATTAACTATGGCTTACGCGTTTAGAAAGGTTTAAATGTTAATTTTGAGCTCAGCTGGACAGGACGCCGTGGAGCGATTGTTTAGCCATCATAATCCCCAGACCAACCCCACCAGGTTTGTTCTTGTAGGATGTACTGAAATATCTTATTTATAGGCTCAAACCAAAATTATTTCCAGAATTAAAGCCAGCAATTGCTTATAAGCTTTCTGAAATGACTGTAAAAATGTGTTAAATGATTTGTAAAAGTTTTGCTGATAGGTGTTCAGCGTTGTACTAAATATAAAAGGGAGACTTTTGAATATGTTAAAGAGTTTGTTAATCATAGCAAATCATGTTCTTTTGAGATGACGATACTTGTACATTTTCTTAAGCTGCTGTTATATATTTTTGTTCAATAAAAGTTTTAAAAGTTTTTTTTTTTTTAAAGTGCTTTACCTTTGGCACACCCAGTATATGATTTCTATTTGTGGTCTAATGGTAACTTGTCTCCCAATAGATGTCCAAATCAAGGGGCCACCTTGAGAATACAACTGTTTATCTTGACAGGAAAAAGATCAGGGTCTTTGGTGTGCTGACAAAATGTTATTAGCTTTGTTTTGTGTGCATTAAACGTTATTGGATTATAAGGAAATGTTTCAGTGTGTGGTGTTATGGCTTTGTTTTATACATCTAATGTTTGTTTTCTAAATTTAGTGAAATTTATTCATCCTGGGCGGTTTTTATTTTTATGGTTAAGGTGAAGAGGCGACACTTGAATGAACCCGACCCGAAAACTACTGCCTCAACAATCGCTAAAGAGGCTGAATTTATATTTCGAGACACAGGAGTATTGTCACATATTGATTTACGAACATCGAAGGTGTTCAGAAGACATTGGGCAATTTATATTCAAATTCTAACCAAAAACCAGAAAATAATACAAAAGTAACTTTACCAGTCGTTCACACATTATATATATATATATATATATATATATATATATATATATATATATATATATCATTTGCACACAGTACTGTTTCACTGTATCACAGCTCTTCAGTGACAACCGAATGCCTCAAGCCCGGATTGAAACCCAATTGATTTGGTGTCAGAGTCTATATCGATCCCTCTAGTCCGATAACACCAGGACGTCTCCTTCCTGACAAATCGACCAAGGTGAGATTTGAACCTGAGTCTCATGGTCAGGATGCGAGGGTTCTAACCACTCGACCACGTGTTATCGAACTAGAGGGGTCGGTCCCAGCGTGCTGCACCCATGGAAAGTGCCACGGGTTGACCCAAGCTTTGTGAGTGAAATTGGGTAAACGGAACCCTTGGGGGCTGTCGATATCTGTGCTAACACTAAAACACAAGTCATCGTGGCCGAGGGCTTGAACGTGCTAGCCTTGTTCAAATTGATGATCACGCTATATAACACGCTCTTTCCCAGAAACTGTAACTAAGGTCTGCTCAGAATAGTTGTAGTATAAAGCACAGGTTGGCTCTGTGGATGTTGAAGAAACACAAATGTGCCTGAGCAAGCGTCTGCTATAGGGATTGGTTAACCACCCCAGTGGACGTGTATCCTCGAATACGCGTGGCTATATCTATCTATGTATATATCTATATATATATATATATATATATATATATAGAGAGAGAGAGAGAGAGAGAGAGATGACAATGACAATGTATGGTTTACGTCCACAAAAGAGGAAAATTATAAGAACACAAGGAAAACGTAGTACCTTTTCAGTCGTTTTTAATTAAACTTGTACAAAATAAAGATTGCCTCCCAAATACACAATATATATATATATATATATATATATATATATATATATATATATATATATATATATATATATATATATATAAATTTCATAATATGACATGGATACATTCACGAGACATTAACGAGACATTTCCGCCACACTTCCAATGTTTAAATTTCAACATTTCAACATACAAATGCGTATGTATAGACATAACACCACCCGTATACATACATGTGTCATAGCCGAAACTGTCTACATATGTTTATATATATGTATGAGTCCCGACGGACGACCAAGTATGTATATGTGTCTGCATACATCGATGTTTGCGTTAGTACGATGAATGACAAAACGACGAAATTTCCCCCACCACTTCCACAATAACACCAATACACGCAATCTACATAAACCCAAATTTTTTAAAACATTAATCAGTTTGTCTGACGATCGCTAAAGCGTGAAACCCAGGGTCACAAACTCACATCTATCCAACCAAATATATATATATATATATATATATATATATATATAAAAGACAACCAATATTTTGTGTTAATTTTGTTGATCGATTTTTACAAATTGTGATAATCCTTTTCAGAAATATGGTCCAAGTTTTCGACTTTCTGAAATCAATACCAAATTGTTAACAAAATGAAATAATAAAAACAGACTTATGTATCTCCAAGCTATAAAAAAAACAAGCGTATATAAAAAGAAAAAGCTATATATCTTCATATATATATATATATATATATATATATATATATATATATATATTTATTTAAAAATATGATTCCAACTCGCGACATAAGAGGTCCCATGTTTCAAAACAAGAGCCGAAAACTGCAATATAATTATTTGAATTAAAATGAGTTAAAGTTATTTATGATTTACTTTTGTATCGAGCACTATTTTTAAAGATAATAACTAAAATACTAAGGAACTTTGGATTACTTTCCTAACCAGTTCCTTCCTATTTTCTATATATTTTCACATATTATATATATATATATATATATATATATATATATATATATATATATATATATTGTGTGTGTGTGTGTGTGTGTGTGTGTGTGTATAAACACAAAAACACGCATGTTTGTTGTCTTTAAACTCTTCTTAAAGAAAACTTACTGCTAAATGCAGAGAATATATATTTAGATTATTTACTGTTGTCCTAATTTTTATTGCCGTATTCATGACGTTTCAACCGTTGTACACACAGTTGGTTGGACTTTCGAACTGAACCCTTTATTTCGCCCAGAGTGCCATGCGTATTCTGGATGTCTTAGTTAACCCCTTTAATTGAACTCTACAGGTTTTTGTTCACCACTACAGAAACCGGGTATTGAACACACAACCCTTTGAGACAACTCACTAGATACAAATAACGCTTTTAACCACTGGGACATGTGTCCTTCAGGATAGCTATATATAAATGTTTGGGACTTATAAACTTAATGTCTCAGTATTCATTTTTCCCAGAGCTCATATTGCAATTTTTTTGTTATTATTGCTTTTCTCTAGCACTCGATATTAGTGGTTCTCATATTTTATTCATTTCTATGCTTGGCCGACTTAGGAGGTTTTTGTAAGAAATAAAATGAGAAAGAGCCCCTCCCCTTAATTTACGATAGCAAGAACACCGTAAAGCCGTAACACGAATGGAAATAAAAAAAAATCAGGCTTAGCAGACCAAATATGGAGTGAAAAGGGATATCACCGCTCCCTGTAGGATGACGGTCAAATAACGGACAGAAAACATCACTAGAAATACGAAAACTGAAGGAATCAGTACATATTTTAGACCACAAAAATCTCCTAAGCCGGCCAAGTAGGCAGAATTAAAGACAGAGTTTACCTACGAACTAAGTAAAAAAAAAAAAAATCCCATTCTTTCTCGTTCTTGTAGAATACAGTAACAACACTTTCACCATCTCATTATATAAAAAAATGCCACTAGTAGAAACTCTTGCTAACTTAATTTTTATGAATGAATGCCTATTCAGATACAAAATAGAGATAAAAAAAACTTCCTAAAGAGAGCACACGAGAATTCAGCCTCACGTTTAATTTTCCTTAAAGAACTAAACAATGTAAAACAGACATTAGTTAACAATGGTTTCCTAACTACCTCATCGACCACCAGATTAAACTTTTTCTTACCGAAGTAAATAATAATGATAATGAACACACAAGCAAAAAACAATAGCATAAACATCTTCTACAAAAGCCAAATACAAACAAGATTAATCTTCCCTTAGAAATATCATAAAGAAATATACTAGCCCAGTTGACCCGAACAAAAAAATTAAATTAATTATCTGTTAAAAAAAAAAATTAAACAGCTAACCTTATCATCAAAAATAACAACACTCCTGCAAGATCAAAACTATGAAGAACTAACATTATTTACGATTTCAAATGCCGCTTAAGAAACTGTGTTTATGATACAACCAAGCTCATAGATACTTGCATCGGTCACACTACTACACGCCTATCCAGACGCCTTACGTTACACCCGAGTGACCACAGCTCCACTAGAACTCATTTAATCACACACACAATGCTTAAAGACTTTATCCGAAACATCTAGTTGAAAATACAAGCATAATAACTTATTCCACATTTAAAAAAAAACAATAAAAATAATGGAAGTCCTAATAAAAAAAAACAACACTCAATAACATTATCTACTTACACGGTCACAATAAGCTGACTATGTTTGGAAAATAAAACATCCCTATAAGTCTAGATACATACGTACAATCCATACATTCAGCTATAAACTAAAAAAAAGCAAGAAAATCATCCTTGATAATTGGCTAAAAGAATAGCCGAAAGCTCCTGGAAATTGTTGTGGATTCCGGGTTGAAATCCGGTACCAATAAATAACAAACGCCAGGAATGAATATATGTAAATAATTTATTAACGTAATAATACAAACTGGTAAAGCAGGTTAGTAGTTCCAGGAATACGGGTTAGTAGCAAAATATATATACAGTCTTTGGTATTGAAGTATCGCTGTATGACTTCTTACTGAGTCTACGTGCTCGTTCACCGTGACTCCTACAACGCTGTTACCTCACCCTCACTCTTCCGGTTACCTACAACCGTTTACTCTGTCACTCTGGACTCGACTCCTCGGTCTTGCTCTTGTCGGGTCTTCACGTAGCCATAGTATAGTATACACTAGGTGAGTCCATTTGTATAAAAAGGGATGGAGCCCTCAACAGAAATGCAGAACATTTGGACAGATGTTATAAACTTTGTGTCCAGAAAAGAAAAAAAAACTTGTACGAACACGAGAAAAATTAAATAAAAAAAATTAATCGCAGCACCTTGTAAGTTATCTTTAACAAAACATATAAAAGAGGGATTGCTGCCTTAATACACAATATATATATATATATATATATATATATATATATATATATATATATATATATATATATGTGTGTGTGTAGGTAGGTAGTTTGCTCACTAGCCAGGTAGATGAAAAATAACATTATACATGTACAGAAAGAGAATAAAAATAAAAATGACGATATTGATATGTGGATAGGAAAATACTGATCAAAATAGGAAGGAACATAGAAGTAATAAAAGAAATGACATGTAAGTCCACAAGGATATACGGGTCGGGGAGTTTTGTTCATAGCGTGTTATTTCGAATCGACTGTTTACCGTGTTTTTAACAAAAACCTGCCGCGACGCTCTCCTGAGAATGAGATACGGAATTGTTTGTTTCCAATCGGAAGAAAATAATGGCGACAGCATCTTTAGAAATAACGCGTGTAAAATAAAGAGAAAAACAGTTCTGTAACGTCGAACACACACACACACACACACACACACACACACACACACACATATATATATATATATATTGTTAAAGAAGCGAGAATGGTTAAGCGTAATTGACAAAATTCTCAATGACAATAAGCGAAGAACAACAGGATACAATAATATGAGAGATGGCACTGTGATGTAGAGAAAAATAACTATACGACAGTAACAACGTATAAAAGGTCACAAATAGTTATATTACTTTTGTGACGTACGGTGGCTGTTAATAATTACGTATTATTCAAGACTTCAATGTTAAGATGAAACAGTATTTAATTACAACCGCAAATAAATACTTAACAAGAACAAAAAATGTTCAAGCAAAGATAATTAACCATTTCAGTGAATACCTTGTTAGCAGCGTGGCTCGGCTTAACGTACGGGAAATCCTAAATCAAACCCCAAATCATTTACGCACAATAATTCACACTAATTCGACTGGATATATATCTCAGTTACCTCAAGTTTCCTCTTCATTTGTTTTGTGATGTACGGTGGGCATTAATCATTAAGTGTAATTCAAGACTTCAATGTTCAAATAAAATTGTATTTAATTACAACTGCAAATAAATATTTAACAAGAACAATGAAGGAAAAGTCGACCAAAGATAACCATTTCATTGAATACCTTCTTAGTCCAAATTCAAAACCCAAATCATCGATGCACAATAATTTGCATTAAAATATATGACACAATAGAAAAAAATGACAATTCTCTGTCTTTGTCAGACACTTTTTCTTTCTTTCCTTGAAGACGGAAATTTATAACCAGTTGACTGTATCCCTTTTGCGTGTAAACAATTTTCATATAGGAAGAAAATGAGTAACTACGGATATCAAGGTTCGAGTATGACACTCTAAACTTATGAATATATGTTTTTCGCCAGGTGTATAAATACCGGTGTCAGGCTACTGACTGGAGTGACTATTGAGTGGAATTATCCAGTCGAATTAGTGTGAATTATTGTGTTTCAATGATTTGGGTTTTGATTTAGTATTTACCGGACGTTAAACCGAGCCGCGCTACTAACAAGGTATTCAATGAAATGGTTAATTATCTTTGGTTGACTTTTACTTCTTTGTTCTTGTTAAGTATTCATTTGCGGTTGTAATTAAATACTGTTTTATTTTAACATTGAAGTCTTGAGATATGCTTAATTATTAACGACCACCGTACGTCACAAAATCTGGCAAGAAATATCACCACGTAAGTGTAGGATTTGTCTATTAATTCTTGACATTTTTCTTTTACGTTGTCTGTTTAGCGGCATATCTACGTCTATGGATTATTTAATGCCGAAACGCAGAAAAATTTGGTTGAAAACGAATAAAAAACGAACCGTTATGTAATATCTGTCCTCCTATATGGCAAAGAATACTGCACAATCTCCCCACTGATGAAGAATAGATTGAGGCAACAGAAATTTCGTTTTACAAAAGGATACTAAGAATAGCATGAACCGAATAGATGAGCAACGACGAAGATTTAGAGAAAATGGAAGAACAGAGAAATAAGTTAAGCATAATCTACTTAGCCAGGTTGAGAAAATGGCTTCAGGTAGAGAACAAAAAGATAAAATAAAATTAAGAGCTACAAAGGACAAGAACTTGTGGAAAGTCATAATCGCCAATGTCCTGAAGGGACACGGCACAATAAAAAGAAAAAGAAAAAGAAGAATAATGAGTTTTAGTAAATGGATCGAGGAACAAGGTTTACGAGAGATAACAAAAAGAAAAAAAAATATTAAGCGCTATATAGGACAGGAAAATTGTGGAGAGCCATGATCGCCAACGTCCTGAAAGTACACAGCGCATAGAAAGAAGAAGAATGAGTTTTAGTAAATGGATGGAGGAACAAGGTTTACGAGAGATAACAAAAAGACAAAATTTATTAAGCGCTATATAGGACTGGAAATTGTGGAGAGCCATGATCGCCAACGTCCTGAAGGGACACGGCATATAGTAAGAAGAAGAATGAGTTTTAGTAACAGGATGGAGGCACAAGGTTTACGACAGATAACAAAAAGACAAAATTTATTAAGCGCTATATAGGACTGGAAATTGTGGGGAGCCATGATCGCCAACGTCCTGAAGGGACACGGCACATAGAAAGAAGAATAATGAGTTTTAGTAACAGGATGGAGGCACAAGGATTACGAGAGATAAGAAAAAGACAAAATTTATTAAGCGCTATATAGGACTGGAAATTGTGGAGAGCCATGATCGCCAACGTCCTGAAGGGACACGGCACATAGAAAGAAGAATAATGAGTTTTAGTAAATGGATGGAGGAACAAGGTTTACGAGAGATAACAAAAAGAAAAAAAATTATTAAACGCTACAAATTACTGGAAATTGTGGAGAGCCATGATCGCCAACGTCCTGAATGGACACGGCACATAGAAAGAAGAAGAATGAGCTTTAGTAAATGGATGGAGGAACAAGGTTTATGAGCGATAACAAAAAGACAAAATTTTTTAAAACGTACAAAGGACAGGAAATTGTGGAGAACCATGCTCGCCAACGTCCTGAAGGGACACGGCACATAGAAGGATGTTTTTTTTGTTTTTTATTTCTCTGTAAAAGTTAATGGCGTATAAGAGAGCGAAGGAGGGGGTGGTTCATTCAGTTTCTACTCCAACCTCGGTGCTGTGTTTGCAAATGTTATCCAGGTTTTCGCTGTTGTTATTCCTTGACTTGTTAATTGATATAATTGTTATTTAACAGAATCGGTCAACGGAAATCGAATGGCCCGGTCAGACGGTGCACGTGAACAAATATTTTCGAGTTTGGCATCGTATTTGTCTCCGTTGTGTTTTTAATAACATCTAGCGAAATAAGAATGGTAGTTGGCTTTGCAAAGACAATGGCCGAACTGTAGCCAGAAAGTGTTCCTTTGTTTTATTTCTTCGTTACTATTCTAGAAAAAAGTGCAAGGTTTGTATTGCCACATATTTTTATGAATATAATGTTAGTTCTTCTTCTTCTTCTTCTTCTTATTATTATTATTATTATTATTATTATTATTATTATTATTTGTGTATTTTATGTTCCTTCTTTGTATCCTGTACAACCGGGTCCAACCTATGGTTCTGAAGCCCTACAGGACAATTGTTATTTAATTGATAGCACTTTTCTTAGTATATGAGATGTTCCTAGAAGAGCGATGCTCTGAACAACTTGCATGTTGATCTTACCTGGGACATTGTTAGTAAAATTGTCTATTCCTTTTCTTACGAGGTCCAGAGCTCCAATTACTATTGCCACAGTCTCAGCCTTCATTCTCCACATCCTGTTAACCTCGATCTCCAGGTCCAGGACAATTTCTCGATAATTTTCACGGAGGTGTTTCTCTCAGATGGTACTATGTCAATAAGTATACACTTCCTGAATTTTTTATGATAATATCAGGTCAGTTGGCTTTTATTTCTCTGTCAGTTTGAGTTCGTATGTCCCAGAGGATAGTTACATCGTTATTTTGGGTAAATGTGTCTGGTTGGTGATCATACTATCTCTCAGTGGTTTCGATTTTGTGCTTCTTGAATATCTTGCAGTGCACATATGTCGCTACCTCGTTATGCCTGGGTATATTCACTTTTTTATTTTTTGGTTGTTTATTATTATTATTATTATTATTATTATTATTATTATTTCCTTTGATTTCTGGTGTATACTCATTTCTTTCCGGGTCCCAACCAGAGACCTACGGTCAGAGATGGCATCATGACATTTTCCACTGAGCAATTTGCGAAAAAACAAACCTAATATCACACATTTTTTGCATAGATAAAGCCTCTCTTAATATCTGAACTTGTGAGTACAATGACATTTTTCACTGAGCAATTCGCGAAACAAAACACCCTAATATCGCACATATTTTGCATAGGTCTTTTAGAGGTCTTCCAAAAAACAAATACCAATTCTTTCAAACTGCATTCTCGTAATCCCCAGTAAGTTACACCCAAAAGTGAAAAAAAAAAAACTTCATTAAATGTTGCAACCCCAGTTAATGTTACAACACATTATCAGAACGAATTCAGAAGGATGCTGTGGAAACCATTAACCAAACATGTGATCAACGATGAAGTTTTAGAGAAAATGAAAATAAAAAGTGAATAATGAGGAAAGAGGGCTTGGAAAATCCATTACTCACAGGGCTGGTTGAAGGCAAGGATAAAACAACACATATCGTAATTGTGGTGGGGGTGGCTTGAATAAATGAATAGCGGGACAGGGTTTAGGAGTGATAACAAAGACAAACAATGTCAAAAGCTACAAAGAACAAGGAAAATGTGGAGAGCCATGACCGCTTCCGTCCTGAATCGACACGGCACATAGAAAGAAGAAGAACTTGAGTAAATGGATGACGGGACAAGGTTTATGGAGAAAAAAATAAAAAGACAAAATTTATTAGTATCTACAAAGGAAAGGAAATTGTGGAGAGCCATGCACGCCTATATCCTGAAGAGACACGTCACATAAAGAAGAATTGGACTATTGTATAGAATCGTCAGTAATCTGCATAAAGGCAGTCTGAAGCGGGTGGTGGGGTGAAAAAAGAATCTCATGCACAAGTTTTTTTTTCTATGCGAGAGAGATACTAATTTTGTTTCGGCCGGTGATTCAACTCCGAATAAATTATCAACTTCTCGGCGCCTGTAACACGAAAGATAAAATTAATTACCGGGTACGAACAATCTACAAAGAAATTTTCGTATAAAAAACCAAAAAAAAAAAACAAAACATGAATAAATAAATAAAAGAAAGAAAACAGACTTCGCGCTCGACAAAAGAATTATCGTTTCGATCAATGCTCGCAAAACAAGGAATTTTCTGTAAAGAGACGCGAAGGAAGAAAACAAAAGATTTACATTTTGAGAAGGAAATCATTTAACGAAGTTAAATTTTTTCTTCATGTTAAATTTGGCGTCATCTGCTAAAAATGCGTTTCCCCCCCTCCTAAGCGTTCTCTCATTACAGCGTTTCAAATAAGATCGAGACGATTTCATTGCATTTTTTTTTTTTAATTTAAAAATGTAGATTAATTTTTTCGATTATCTTCGCTTCTAAATTATTTCATTATCGCAACTTTCCTTCCTAGACAATTATCGACTTATTTAATTAATTTAATCTGTCCCGTTTTTTTCCTCATTTTTGTTAATTCATCCAAAGTTTTATTTCTGGATCATATTTAATTACACTGTTAACATAGATTTTTATTTCAGAAATTCCTTTTCTTACATAGTGGTTTCTCAATCACACATGGCCCAGTGGATAAAGACATTGGTTAGATCCAAGGACTAGACCCAAAGAGTTCTGTGTTCAATACCGGATCACAGCAGTTGTGAATCAAAACTTGGAGAGTTGTGTTAAAAGGAAATAACTGAGACATCCGAAAGAGGCATGGCCCGTGGAATTAGAACAATCTACCCCGGTGGACGAAATAAAGGGTTCGGTTCGAAATTCCAATCACCTGAAGAAGACCGGAGCGTACAACAATGAAGATAAGGATAACACTCCGAATATGTAAATAATACAAGTAACCATAATACCTCATCTCAGAGAGCTAATCACCTGGAGAAGGCCGGATCGTACAACGGCCGAAACGTTGTGAATATGACAATGAAGATGAGGATAATAATCCGAATAATGTAAATAGTGCAAGTAATCATGAGAATTCATCTCAGAGAGCCAATCACCTGCAGAAGGCCGGATCGTACAACGGCCGAAACGTTGTGAATATGGCAATGAAGATGAGGATAATAATCCGAATAATGTAAATAATACAAGTGATTTCTCGAATCCTTATGCTGGTTGTTTTCTTATCTCACTGATTAAGTCAAGATACCTCCAAGATTTTTGCAGAACCGAAACCTTTATTTCTCTCCAGATCCAACCGACATCTGACGAAGGCCCGAGCCCTGGCTGAAATAATTATGACAAAAATAAGCAAAATAAAGATACAAGTCCGAAAAATTGTTGCACTCCGTGGCCACCCCGCTAAACATCCATACTTTACACTAATAATGCAGTAGAAATGGTTACGTGGTCGAGTAGTTATTGATTGATTCGCTTTTCTACGGTTTATCAACCGTTTGCAAGTTATCCAAAGCCAGAAAATATCTTTAGATTGCATGAATTCCTTTTTGAGATAGCAATGATTTAGTGCTACATGTATTACTAATTAATCCATAGCAGGGGGTATTTGAGCATAAGTGGATATAACAAACCTAACTGGAAGTGGGACTTGACTTTCGATTAACAATTCCGAGGCATTATTTATTACCCTACCCACTCAAGCTTAAAACCTGGTATTCAAACTGACCTGACGTTAAACAACATTGAATAAATAGCTTCATCTACCGCAAAAGAAAGTTGGTTCTCTGTGTCGAGCCAAAATGTTTTTTCTCACCTGAGTCCATTCTTCAAATCTACAAATCTACCATTCGTCCTCGTATTGAATACCGTTGCCATATCTGGTCTGGTTCCCCCGTTGTTCATCTACAAGGTTCTCGACAAAATCCAAAGACGGATATGCAATGTGATAGGTCCTGACCTGGCATCTCGACTGACTCTCATTCACTTCCATATAGGAGGGCTGATATTACATAACAGTCCAGTACTCGTTTCTTTCTGTAGCTTCAAGTCTTTTCTTCATTTATGAGCTTCATTTATGAGGACTGATTGTCCAGCATTTTGTTTCTATTGCATCTCTGAGCAGATTGTCCAGCATTCACTGCCATATAGGAGGACTGATATTACATACATTTCAGCACTCTTTTTCTTTGTTTCTATTGCTTCAAGTCTCTTCTTCATCTCTGAGCAGATTGTCCAGCATTCACTGCCATATAGGAGGACTGATATCATACATTTCAGCATTTTTCTTTGTTTCTATTGCTTCAAGTCTCTTCTTCATCTCTGAGCAGATTGTCCATATAGGAGGACTGATATTACATACATTTCAGCACTCTTTTCTTTGTTTCTATTGCTTCAAGTCTCTTCTTCATCTCTGAGCAGATTGTCCAGCATTCACTGCCATATAGGAGGACTGATATTACATACATTTCAGCACTCTTTTCTTTGTTTCTATTGCTTCAAGTCTCTTCTTCATCTCTGAGCAGATTGTCCAGCATTCACTGCCATATAGGAGAACTGATATTACATACATTTCAGCACTCTTTTCTTTGTTTCTATTGCTTCAAGTCTCTTCTTCATCTCTGAGCAGATTGTCCAGCATTCACTGCCATATAGGAGGACTGATATTACATACATTTCAGCACTCTTTTCTTTTTGTTTCTATTGCTTCAAGTCTTCTTCATCTCTGAGCAGATTGTCCAGCATTCACTGCCATATAGGAGAACTGATATTACATACATTTCAGCACTCTTTTCTTTTGTTTCTATTGCTCTTTCTTCATCTCTGAGCATTCACTGCCATATAGGAGGACTGATATTACATACATTTCAGCACTCTTTTCTTTGTTTCTAGCAAGTCTCTGTCTCTGAGCAGATTGTCCATTCATATATAGAGAACTGATATTACATAACAGTTCAGTATTATTTTCTTAGTTTCTGTTGCTTCAAGTAGCTTCTTTCCTCTGTGAGGAGAGTGTCCGGCATTCACTGCCATATAAGGAAGACTGATATTACATAACAGTTCAGTACTCTTTTCTTTGTTTCTAAAGAAATTTCCTTCTTTCTTAATCCTTTGCTTAGCTTTTGGAAGGCGTCTTCCTCTACCGCAGTCTGGATCTTGACGTTCCAGACAACTTCCAAAAAAGATCAGAAAGAAAGATCATATTATATGGATATTAGAAGAACCGATTACTGTTTTCGTAAAATATTCTTTAATATTCATAAATAATTGATATATACACAAAATGTAGATATGAACGCAACATTTTATCTCGTTTGTATTGATAATTTTCTTTTCATTGTTTAATCATTTAAATTTATCAACGATCAATTACCGCAAGGAAAGTTGGTTCTCCGTGTAGCGCCAGAAGATTTTTTCTCACCTGAGTCTATACTTCAAATCTACAAATCTACCATTTGTCCTTGCGTTGAATACTATTGCCATATATGGTCTAGTGCCCCCCGCTGTTCATCTCGAGGTCCTAGACAAATCCAGAAACGGATATGCAATATGATAGGTCCTGATCCGGCATCTCGTCTATAGTCATTTTCTTACAGACATGCTGTGCCTTCCCTCTGTCTTTCCTACAAATATTTTCATAGCAACTCCTCTGACGAGCTACTTTCACTGATACCCCGACTGCATGAATTTAAGCGTGCTACTAGGTTGGCATCTAGGTCCCACCGTTTCACTGTCGAAACAGTTAAATATAACCGCCTCTTCTACTCCAATAGCTTCTTCTCTTGCACTTCCCGACAATGGAACTCCCTTCCTCTTACTTGCTTCCCTGATAACTATAATCTTCAAATATTCGAATGTCATCAACATCTTCTGATGCCTTTATCCTGATCACGGTCCTTCTCTATGTCTTTTTCTCAAACACATCTCTTTACTTTTGCTCTCACCATCTCTAAACCCTTGCGTGCTAGTGGTACTCCTGCCTAGCTTGGGGTGAAATGCTTAAACCCCCGCACGCCCCCAAAAAACAAACAAGCGGGATGCTCATCTAGGTGTCACCGTGTATGTAAACTAGTTTTGAACCACTTAATCAGTTGATAAAACATGACTTCCCTCACCAGTATTTGACGACTAACTGGTCAAAGATGTTTTAGGTGTGAAGAAGCGTTTAATTGATCTCCATATTTGCCCTTAAAATCATTTTTATTATTACGATCACGTGGTCTAAGTTCTAGCTTGATTCAGCCATTTTTCTTGTTGCTCTTACAATGCACACATGACCCCTCCGCTATCAGTGTGCACCCAGGAGGAAGTTCAGATTTCGAACATGTGACCACAATAGCATGCATCAGCAGATGGCAGTGTGACAACCCTAAAGGTATGCTATTGTTATGGTGAAACACACCTGTTCTATAGTTAATAGAATCTCCCACCTAATATAAGTAGGAGTAGTAAGAGAAACGAGAGTCAGTCAGTCCAGTCAGTCGACCGGCTGATCGGTTGATCTCTCTGCCTTCGGGCAGGGAGGAACCCGAAGGAGGCTACGCCGAAGGGCGGATTCTCTTTCGGGGAGGTAAACCGACCCTGAACCCGTTTATACGGGTTCAATGGGCATATTTTTGGCCGAGCTCACGGGCTCGGAAATCCGACGTTAAAACCAGCCTTGTGCCACATGACGCCCTCGTGAGGGGGGTGACTGTATATCGTCAGTCGATGTCAGACGACTGGCTGAACGGTTGAACTCTCTGCCTTCGGGCGATGAGGAACCCAAACGAGGCTACGCCGAAGGTCGGAGTCTCGTTCAGGGTTTAAACCGACCTGAACCCGTTTATACGGGTTCAAAGAGTATATTTTTGGCCGAGCCCACGGGCTCGGAGATCCCACATTAAACCGGCTTTGTGCCACATGATACCCTTGTGGGTGGGGGGTGACTAAATACTAGTCAGTCGATGTCGGACGACAGTTAGTCGAATATGAAAGTAGTCAGCGACCACAAGATTACTCTGCGTAATACCTATTATATCAAGTTTCTAACGTTTGGTACGTCGAACTATTTAGGACCGATTTAGTACAAATACAAGCCTCCACTGCGAAATCACTCCACAACAGTTATGGTGAAAGGGTGAATAATTTTTCACTTCTACTCGTATTAAGTCGTTCGAAAATTAATCTCCGATTTTAGGATCAACTTTTATTAATAAATGTATTTAAACAATGTTCCCTGTGTTATTTCCAGCTAACCACACTGTCATATTCAGAGCTAAACTTGTTAAGATTGTGGCTGTCGATAATAAATCCTTGTAGAACTTCTAATTCTCTAAGGATTACTCCAATGTAAAGATGTGTATGTCCGGTGAGAAAACACAAGCGTGCTACTTCGTTTTGGTCATTATTTTTTTTCATGGAATCGTAATCTCTACAAGTCTGTTGGGTCTACATTTTGAGCAGGATTTCTTTCCTTTCTTTAGTGGTTAGAATCTCCCATGAAGTAAATTCCCATATTGAACCTTAAATACCGTTTCGTGACCAACCAATTTTTCACTCTTTACTTTATGTAAAGAATATCTCAAAAGCTCCTATTTGTATCGGCGCAGAGGATTTACTGAATTGGAAAAAAAAAATCTGCAAAAGTGATTTTCCTGTTTTGTAGAAGAATGCATTTGGCGCCAATTCCCTCTTGTGTGTTGGAGATCTCGCCGACAGTCATTAATATCGACCTTCGAAGCTGATCGATGGGAAGAAGCGGCTGGTTCTTGTCTTGTGGCAAAGCATTTTAGAAAGGAGAGTAAGAAGAGAAGAGGCGAGTTTCGTTGGATTCATGTCGAATGGCTTCATTGCGACAGGGTGAACAAATTCGAGCTTCTGGAAACACAGCTCTCAATTGCAGTAGGTGTTAAACGCAAAGAAGAAATTGTGTGGTGAAGAGAAGGTTGACAAGGAGAAACATAATAAAGCGATCGATTTAGATGTATAAGTATGCGCATCCATAGATGTTTATTAAGTTTAGCTTAGTATGGCACAAGATTACCATAGTTGTGTGCCAAATGAGAATCAAGATGTTATTTTTATTAATTGTACATCCAATACAAAGCCCGAAAGTCACTCAAGGTAGAGTGTTACTGAATGAGGTTGTTTTATGAAGGTAAAAGTAACATTAACTTATTTCTTTGTGTAACGACACATCAACCTCTCATGGGTCATTTAATGTCGAAATTTAATATTTTTAGAAGTAATAAAAATATATGTTTGCTTTCACAATTGAATACATGGTAAATGATACTCAGCTTTCGTGAATATATATATTTGTCTGGATGTAGTGTCAGTGTGGAGTAATGGATAGCGGCTCGGATTGAGAAAATCGGAGAGCTGAGTTCGAATTCCAGTCAAATCCATTACATTCACTAACGTGGACCTGGCAAGAACAGCAGTTAAGATATGATTCCATGCTTAAAAAAAAATCCAATCTTACGATCAGATGCCTTGCTGGCGGATGTAGTTTATCGCCAAACCCAGGACTGTGAGAGGATGATCTAAGAAGTGCTGATTATGAGGATATATAGGAAAGATAATGGTTTACCAGAGACTTTAATATGTCAGATCTTAGCGATTAGGGAAGCATTCACTCGGGAGTCGGTTTCACAAATTAGCAATTATTCTGAAGAAGCTTTTGCGATGGAACTTTTTTCTTACAAATAGGTTACGAAGGAAATGGAGATGATCCAATACGTGTCTTAGATGTGAAGGTCTGAAGTAGTGTAACTAAGGAATATAACTCGTCAGAGCATTTGTAAATGAAAATAGTGATAGAGTCGAGAAGCTTGCGACTTTTCGTCTGTGGGAAAGGAGTTGCAGGGTGGAAAATAATTAGTCACTCGAATGGCCGCGAACGGCTTTTGAACTCTAGTACCTGTTAGTAGGAGTCAGATACTTCCTGGAACGGTACAAGGACACGCTCATGTCTTCAGTATCATATAAATATATATATTCATAACCACGCAGCAGAGCTTACATGCATCCACACATATATACGTATGCATGTAACAATCCAGTTACTTCGCCGCACGCACAGAGACGCATACACACGCGTACACACATATATATATTACGATCTACACACACACACACACACACACACACACACATCCACATACACACACACACACACACATATATATATATATATATATATATATTCATATATATAATATACTGAAAAATGTTCAGGAATATGAAAGGATTATGATCAAAATAAGCAGATATAACGCTTGTAACTTATTCAATCAAACATGCCTGATAGAGTATTTGCTGCCTATATATATATATCCCTTCTGTTTACTTGCTTCCCTGATAACTTCAATCTTCAAAAATTGAAATGCAATGTCAATCGCCATGTTTTGTCGATTTTAACAGCGTTCATCTTTTATCCTTTCCTCACCACCCCCATACCCACTCTATTCTCTCACTTTCACTCTCTGTAACTCCCTGCGTACTAGTAGCACTCCTGCCTTGCTTGGAGTGATTTTCAATATATATATACATATATATTATAAATATTAAAATGCATATAACTTTAAATTTACATTTCTACTAATTTCCGGTCAGCTCCCTTAGAGCGAGATGCTTATTTTTCAAAAAATTACATAACTAGTATAACTACAAATGAGCGCGTTCATGCGTGTTTTAAAAATCACTATCGCAACGGAATGCAAATTTTATCGCATTTACAATAAGTTTATATTTGTAATTAACCCTGATGATGATCTTAGAAAAGGTCGAAACTACTTGGGTTTAAAAAAAAAACTCTACGGGGTCCTCCTTGATGAATTTCATCAGAACATCAAGAAACTCATTAGACAACTGGAAAGGATTAGTATAAAAATAAGTAGAGACACAATATCTCTTTCTCTCTCTCTCTCTCTCTCTCTCTCTCTATATATATATATATATATATATATATATATATATATATATATATATATATACACACACATATATATATATATATATATATATATATATATATATATATCAGTTAAATAAATCGGGTTTGGAAATTATAGTGGAAATCTATGGTTAATTTATATTTGAGTCCTGTTAAATTAAGCGTGTGTACCCTAACAAAATTCTGTGAAATGTTTTTCACAATTTCAAAATAAATCAATATAACACATACATGGATGAACAGAATAAAAATGGCTCAAATAAAGCTATAAAAATTGTGTGTCAAATAAATGTTTCTTTCAGATGTTTGAGTTCAAATAAACGAGTGTAAGTGCGTGAAAAGAGAGTGGGGATATACAGAGAGAAATTTTACTTAGTGTGAGATTAGTTCGTTAAAATTGGCTGGATACTATAGTTAACAAGAGTGGTAATAGGCGATTGTAGACAGGTTCTGTGAAGTTGCTGGAAGCTGAAAACGTAAGCGTGTACAACTACTTACGTTGCCGAACGACGCTTATATTTTTTTAAGTGGCTCAAGGTTTTTCATCAGATAAAACTGATTGAGTATTACTGATTTTGTAATTTCTAAAATCGAAGGCGTGAGCGTTGTTATTTGTTTAGGTATATGTTTTTATTGCCCACAAAGATACAAGGTGTTTTTACACTGTATGGTGGAAGAATGATTGTCTTAAGGTCTATGCATTACAGCCTGTTGGACTGTGGTGGGAAAAAGGACTTATTAAAGGCGGACAAACGGGACAAGTCAAAAATGCTCTCTCCTGACGAGCAAGTAGAGTATTATAAACGGCGATTCTTCCAGTAAATAAATAAAAAAAAACGTTCAATACAATCTATTCTTGCTCTTGCGACTGATTATGTTTCTAAGCAAACACCTCGATAATAATAGTTCTTAACTAGTAATTGGAAACACATCAGTGCGAGTAAGTCGATGTGTAACAGGTGTTTTCGTCAGTCTCAAAACTATAAAAAGTCAATCGACTGGTCAGCCTTCTCAGGGTAGTTATTTTAGAGATGTGGAATTAGTCATGACGACGAAGGTAAGAATGAAATTTATATTGATATGTTAAAAAATGTGACAAATCGGTATATTGATATATACCTATTTAGGAATATATATATATATATATATATATATATATATATCCGTTAATAATAATAACACATTAAAAAAAAACATATTACGATTCGCATTTAATTTTTTTCGTCTCTGATGCTGTCTGGATTTTACTAAAAACAAAATATTTACAGCTGAAAGTACAAGTAGATTAAAAAAAAACCTTATACAATTTGTAGTTATTAAAAACAAGGATCATAACATTCATCGAGTGATTCGTAGGTTAATGCAACTTTAAAAAGTTTGTTTGCGAAGAAGTTTTTCGCCATTTTATATCATTAACTTTACTAATCTACTTTTTCTATGAATGATTCATGTAATATATATATATATATATATATATATATATATATATATATATATATATCAATTGTATGGATATAAGTTTGTAAACCTGGTTTTCAAAACTCATATTCATACAACTGAATATGTTAGCTCTATCACTGATATTGAGCACTTTCCAGTAAGTACCGCGCATATATAATATATAGAGAAATGATATATATCTGTATATTTAGTATTTATGTTGTTTTTTTTTTTTAAAAAAACAAAAAAAAACATTGCTCGGTACAGAAGTAAAACTTAAATTATGAAATTTAGAATATTCTAAACATCGCTTGAGAATTAAACTGTACTATAAATTTTAAGTTTAATATTAATTTTGAAATTAAACTTAAGAACTGGAGTCAAGTTTCGAAACAGTAATCACTGTGTCGCGATGGAATCATATTTAAAAATTAATTATAGAAATTATATATATATATATATATATATGAAGAAAGTTAGTTTTGATGTATGGTATATTTATGGGATAAAGAGCTCAATATAATGATTACGTTTAACACACACATACACACACACACACACACACACATATATGGTGGTATGGGTAAATTGTCACCATTTTATCTTTTCAATTTCGCGCATGCGCTTCCTTTGTTTTTGATTTTGTCGACTGCCCAGTGTAGTAGGGTCAGTTGGGCAGCGTCTGTGAGAAACAAATCACCATGACGCAATTCCCTCTGCCGGAAATTTGGAAACTTCATGCTGTACTGCTTGACATTTGCGCAGGGAGACGAAATTTTACAATGTATGGGTGTCAATCTGGAGACAGTGCAGAAGATTCAGAAAGAGCCGGATGAATCTAATGCTGATTACGAAGGTACGGCAACACGGAAAACATACTGTGATCATTGTAATAAGAAAAGAACTCCCGAATTTGTTGGTGAGATCTAAGCCATGATTGACAACGATTCCCTCCAAGTCAATCAGGTCTAAAACCAGGGACACAGGAGTGTCTACGTTTCTTCAGGTAGTGCATGAAGATATTCCATATTTCTCATAAAAGATGATATTAATATATTTGGAAACGGCATGATATACTTCTTTGCATTTGGGTGTCAATCTGAGGACAGTGCAGAGGATTCGGAATGAGTTGGATGAGTCTAATGATGATTACGAAGGCACGTTATCTCGGAAAACTCACTCTGAGCGCTCTGATAAAAAAGAACTCCCGATTTTGTTGGTGAGATCCAGGCCATGATTGAAAACGATCCCTCCCAGTCAGTAAAGTCCATAGCCTGGGACCCAGGAAGTAGGTCTCTTCTCAGGCAGCTAGTACATGAAGATATTCGGTATTTCTCATACAAAGTGTGAAAGGACAATTTTTATCCCAAGCCATGAAGGCCAAGAGAAAAGATTACAAAACGAAGATTGTGAACAATTCAAGCATCCCCTCCAACTGAACATGCGTTGGTTTTTTCTCAGACGGGAAAAATTTCTGCTAAGATAATATGGTCATTTCTCATATTCTCTCAACATCAGTAAACCCTTTGCATCTTAGTGGCTTTATTGCCGTGCTTGGGGATGAAATGAAATCAAGATTGCTCAGATATGCAAAGTGAATAAATAAATAGATAAATTGGATTGATGTGAATTAATTGCCGTTTAAATGGGTAAACTGAACTTGGGGTTTTTGTTGTAGACTTTTAGAAATATCAGAGCTGAAACGTCTGTTTATGGGAATGATTAATTGAATTGTTCAAAGGCAGGTGGATACAGAATAAATAGAACGAGTAAGGAAGGAAAGAATTGAATAGAATGCTGAATAAACGAAAAGGAAGGAAATAATACAGTATGAGCTTGAAAGAAGGAAAGAAAAAAGGAAAGAATGAAGGAAAAAAGGAAGGAAAAGAAGGAAGGATAGAAAAGAAGGCAAGAAGGAAGGAAAGAAAGAAGGAAAAGCAGGAAGGAAAGAAAGGAGAAAAGAAGGAAGGAAAGAAGGAAGGAAAATAAGAACAAAAGAAGGAAGGAAAGAAAGGAGAAAAGAAGGAAGGAAAGAAAGAAGGAAGGAAGGAAAGAAGGAAGGAAAGAAAGAAATAAAGAAGCAAGGTAGGAAAGAAGGAAGGAAAGAAGGAAGGAAAGAAAGAAAGATGGGAAAATGAAAGAAAAGGAGGAAAGAAAGAAGAAAATAAGAAAAGAAAGTAAAGGGGAAAGAAAGAAGAAAGGAGGAGGCAAGAAGGAAGGGACGAAAGAAGGAAAAAGAAGGAAAGAACGAAAGAAACGAGGAATGGAAAAAGGAAAGAAGGAAAGAAAGAAAGTAGGAAAGAAAGAAGGAAGGAAAGAAGGACGGAAAGACGGAAGTAAAGATCGAAGGAAGGAAAGAAAGAAAAGAGGAAGGAAGGAAGGGAAGAAGAAGTAAAGAAAGGAGGAAAGAAAGAAGGAAGGAAGGCAAAAAAGAAGGAAGGAAAGATTGAAGGAAAGAAAGAAAAGGGGAAGGAAGGACGGAATGAAAGAAGGAAGGGAAGAAGAAGTAAAGAAAGGAGGAAAGAAAGAAGGAAAGAAGGAAGGAAGGAAAAAGGAAAGAAGGAATGTAATTCAGAATGAAAGAATGACCGAAAGAAAGATAGAAAGCAGACGGTGTGTAATAACCATAGATAGAAAGAGAAACTTAATAGAATGAAACAGGTGAAAAGAATAAAATCAAGACAATAGAATAAATGATAAAATGAAAAAAAAGAAAGAAAGAATTCTGAATAAAAAGACAAGAAAAGAAGACAGTATACAATGTGTAATAAAATAGAAAAATAAAGAAAGAATGAAAGAAAGGATAGAGTGAGAGATGACTAGAGATAGGAAGGAAAGTTATTGAAATGTAGATGGAAAGAAAATAAATGAAGAATACAGTAAAGGTTAAAAATTTTAAGGCAAAGAAAGAAAAGAAAGAAAGAATGAATGTAGAATGAAAAAGAAAAGAAAGAAAGAAAACAGGAAAAATTGAAGGCAAAGAAAAAAAGAAAGAATGGATGAATTATTGAAAGAATGATCGAAACAAAGATTACAGTGAACGATAAGAAAGAAAGAATGAATCTCGAATAAAAGAAAAAATGAAAGACTACTAAAAGAAGGAATTGAATAGAATGAAGAATAAAAGAAAAATGAAGAAATAAAGAAAGATTGTAATAAAGAAAGGAAGAAAGACTTCAAATTGGAAGAGTAAAATACAGAATAAATGAAAGAAAAAGGAAGGAAGGAAGGAAAGAAAGAAAGAAAGAAAGAAAGAAAAAAGGAAAAAGTTTAAATTAGAAGACTAGAATACAGAATAAAAAAGAAAGAAAGAAAGAGCAACACTAAAGAAAGACAGAAAGAAAGAAAGAAAGAAAGGAAGACTTCAAATTGGAAGAGTAAAATACATAATAAACGAAAGAAAGAAGGAAGGAAAGAAAAAAAGATGGAAGGAAAGATTTCAAATTAGAAGACTAAAATACAGAATAAAAAAGAACGAAAGAAAAAGCAACACTAAAGAAAGAAAGAAAGAAAGAAAGAAAGAAAGAGACAAACACAAAAACGAACGAATGGACGAAAGAGAAGAAAATATGTGAAAACATTTAGGAAGAAAAATTAGAAGGTAAAAGGAAGAAAGACAAAATGAATGATAGAAAGAAAGAAACTGGAAAACGAACGAACGACAGAAAGTCATAAATTAAAGAAAGAAAGAATGAACGAAAGAAAGAAAGAAAGAAAAATTAATTTTACCTTTGCTTTATGTCAGTTAAAAGCTCTGGATTTTGAATAGCCTAAAAGAATGTGACATGTTAAGATATTAATTAGCGGGGATACCATAGTAAAGTAATTAAATATTTATAAAAATATTTTGTCCTAAATGACCCTTTATTAAGGACTGGCTCCCTGAGAAAACCATTGAACGAATTATGAAGTCTTTTTGCATATTTATTATTTCTTTATTTTATTTCGCTTAGCAGAGCTTGAGCTGCCGAAGACGGCAATTAGCAGATCATTAGCAAGAGAAACAACAACATTTTCCTTTCACTACAAACCTTGCGCCCGCATTCACCCTAACAAAGTTTGCCAGCCGGTGTTTCCACCGTTTTTACAATGATAAATCTATATCAAATAACTGGCGTTATTTTTTTTTCTGCCTTTATCTGTCGAAAAACGTGTGAGAAAAAAAATGGGTGGCTCATTTATAAGAATAAACGAAACAGTGTGAGGAGCGTAAGCTTTTCAAATAGTTACGTGATCTGGATGAGAAAGATCTTTTTTGTTAAATAAAAATGGAAGCACGAAAACTGTATTGATCTGCTTATCGATGATATAAGGAAAACAGCTGTTACTCACTTTTGATATGCTTACCTTATGGCATACAATCGATTATTTGATGACAGTATTCCAAATGTATAGATGAATGATCTTTACTGATAGTAAGGTTAGTCTAAAATTATCGTACCTTGTATGCACTCCTATATTTTTTTTTAAAAAACAACCGGAAGAAAACGCTTAACTAGCAATTGTTATAAAACTGAAAAAGCCCTCAAAGATCAAAAACGCATATATATATATATATATATATATATATATATATATAATATATATATATATATATATATATATAATAAACGTTGACATATTAACATTAAAACAGCATAATCGTGTATAAGGATTTTTGTTTTGTTTTTTCCGTATATATTTTTCTTCATACTGTCGGATCTATATCCATATATTTGTTTACATACATACATACATATATATATATATATATATATATATATATATATATATATATATATATATATATATATATATATATATATATATATATATCGCATTTTCCGGCTTACAAGACGCACTTTCTTTTCTAAACATACCCTGAAAAATAGGTGGGCATCCTCAAAGACAAATGTAAGGAAATGTCCAGGGCTCAAATAAGCTTAGACGAGCACCTAATCGGCTTGCTTACCTGATAGGGACGTCAATTTATTATACTATAATGTTAGCCATCTATTTAATTCAGCCTTTTATATGATTTAACCTCAGTACTTAACTGTTGCTAGTATTTCCAAGATTATGAACCTTCCTGTAGCCGAGCCACAAGCTTAAACATGCTCTGTTTACTAGCAGCGGCGGGAGATTTTTCTGTCGTTGCCATACAAACAAAATCAGACGAGTGATATAAATAAATGTGTAAACAATACGTGTCGCCAGTATGTGAGGGACGCATGGTGAATATGTTGTTGCATAAGAATGATTTTTTTTTCTTAGTAATTTCTTTCCAATATTAGGTCGCTTCTTCCAAGCCGCAGCCTCTCGGGGGCCGGACAATACGGTAATTCCCTTTTTGCACGGGGATACTTCCACAGACTACAATAATAAATAAAACAGTTGAAAACATATACAGTGTACATATGAGAATTAGAGATATGCTCCATCCAAATACATTTAATGAAAAAATGGTAATCTTCATATACAAATAAATTGAATATATATATATATATATATATATATATATATATATATATATATATATATATATATATATATAGATAAAGAAATATAGTCTTAAGGTGTGCTATATTTATGGAATAAAGTGCTCAATATCAGAGATAGAGCGTGTGTAAATATAAAAGTGAACATAGAAGTCAACAATTAGAGGCGACAGTCATACAGTTTCATGCTATATGCAATCGTCAGGCCTTACGATTGCATATAGCATGAAACAGACTGTCGTATCTAAGTGTTGACTTCTATGTTCACTTTATATTTATATATATATATATATATATAATATTAATGCTCGGTAAATTTGCTGATAAATATTCTGTAAAAATAAAATATCTGGAAGAACACCGGATTATATATCTTACTGTTTTTTATATATATATATATATATATATATATATATATATATATATAACATAATCATTCAATCTTTCTGTTGTTTTTCGGTGGCGAAAAATCACTGTTGTCACTGGAAATATTTAATGGTGATATATCTTTATGTGTATCTTGAATAAAATTGTCTTTCTTTTTTTTTTTCACTGATTTTCCATATGAATCCGGTTGTTAGACGCTGTTCTTTCGTATTTGTTAGTTCTTCATATGATCCATCATAACGTGCCCTAATCATTTATCATATCACCTTGGAATTACACAGCTCTTTCAACATTGTTATTATTTGTAAGAAAATGGTTTCCAGGTTTATTGGTCATTTTGGAGGGCTTCTAGAATTGTACGACTTCTTCATCATCACTATTATAAACTAACGTGGAATCATCTACATTCTCTGAAATACTATGTCTGTAAAGATCATAGGTCCCGCCCACACCGGAGTGTGGGGGGATCACTATACGGAAAAAAGTGATTTGATTATATTTTACTTCGCTATACTTGTTACTTAATCATGATACATAGAGTTTCGTCATTATTTACATTAGTCAAACTATTCTCATATTTGTCACCATATCTATTACAACGTTTCGGCCGTTGTACGCTCCAGCCTTCTTCAATTCCACGTGCCATGTTTTGATGGATGTCAGTTATCAGTTATTTCCTGCTAATTTCCCTCTGAAAGTTCTCCATTGCCTTAACGGGGTATTGAACTCACACTCTTTGGATCTTGTCACTGGATCTAACCAACAACCTTGAGGACACATGGCACAGTGGATAAAGGCGTTGGTTAGATCTAGTGACAGGACCCAAAGAGTGTGAGTTCAATACCCGTTTAAGGCAGTGAAGAACTTTCAGAGGGAAAATTAACAGGAGATAACTAATAACTCACATCCATTAAAACATGGCACGTGGAACTAGAACAGTCTACGCCAGTGAGCGAAATAAAGGGTTCAGTTCGACAGCCCAACCACCTGAAGAAAGCTGGAGCGTACAGCGACCGAAACTTTGTGATAAATAGTCCGAATAATGTAAATAATGTACATAATACCTCATCTCAGAAATATAGACAGACTCCAGAGTTTCGTTGTTTTGTAAATTATAATTGATTGAAAATACATAATCGTTTACTTACCACTTGCAATCAATTCGGTGGTCACACAAGGAGCCATGTTTAAACAATGTTAAATTTTTTTTAAAAAGTGCAAATAAATAATCGGTTCTTTTTGTTGGACGGTGTTTTTTCAAAACATTGCAAAAAGAATACGTGAAAAAAGAGAATTGAGTGTACATATATATGATAAAAATGTATTTTAAGGTATTGTATATTCATAGGTACAAGTGTTCATTTGTGTTTTTACGGGATGAAGGGGTTAGCTCCATGCCAAACTGGTTTTGAATTCAGAGTTGTCATTCTTTAGCCTGGTTGAAGATCATGGCTAGAGAGGACACATTTCCATACCTTTTTATCCCATAGCTGGAGTTCCGGAAGAAGAGATTGAACAATAACTTTCTCGGGGATATTTGCAAAACATTTGAATGTAACAAACCTGACTGGAATTAGAACTTGGCTCGCGTATCGTTCTGAGCTGATAACCGTATTTCTTCCTGCACATCAATGAAAATGGTGATCGTCTGTTTGTCTTTTAAATCAGCACTGGAAATCTTGATTTCCTAGCCGGAATCGAAACATCACCTCTCGCTATGATGATAATTAACAAAATTGATATTTGCACTATCTACATATTCAAGAACTGGTTATATTTCTGAGATGAGATATTGTAATTATTGACAATATTTACATTGTTCGGACAGCCGTCTTCATCTTTATTGCCATATTCACGACGTTTCAGCCATTATACGCTACGGCCTTCTTCACGAACGGTCTATATTTCTGAGATGAGATATTGTAATTATTTACAATATTTACGCTGTTCGGACAGCCGTCTTCCTCTGTATTGCCATATTCACGACGTTTCGGCCATTATACGATCCTACCTTCTTCAGGAACGGTCTATATTTCTGAGATGAGATATTATAATTATTGACAATATTTACATTGTTCGGACAGCCGTCTTCATCTTTATTGCCATATTCACGACGTTTCGGCCATTATACGCTACGGCCTTCTTCGCGAACGGTCTATATTTCTGAGATGAGGTATTGTAACTATTCACACTATTTACATTGTTCAGACTGTTCTCCTCATCTCTACTGCCATATTCACGACGTTTCGGTCGTTGTACGATCCGGCCTTCTGGAATTGTCTATATTTCTGAGATTATGTATTGTAACTTTTTAAACTATTTACACTGTTCGGACTGTTGTCCTTATCTTTGTTGCCATTTTCACAATGTTGCGGTCGTTATATGCCCCGGTCTTCTTCAGCAACTGTCTATATTTCTAAGAATAGGTATTGTAACTGTTTACACTATTTACATTGTTCGGACTGTTGTCATTATCTTTATTGGCGTATTCACGATATCTCAGCCGTAGTACACTCCGGCCTTCTTCAGGTGATATGCGATGGAATTTCGAACCTAGTTTTTTTTTTATCTAGACAACGGATGTAGATTGTTCTAATTCCATGTGCTATTCCTTTGATTTAATAATATATATGGTCTCCAATATTTTCAGTTGAAATTTTCAATGCGACTGCCTTATGAATACCCTCTTGAGTATTATTTATTTGATGTTTTGCTATCGCAGACCCAGATGCATTGATACATCTATGCAAATTATTATATTAAACAATATAAGCTCGTAGCTGTTGATATATACTCCTCTCCAGATTTTTGGCAGATGAATATGATAGTTAAATCATCTTTACAGATTGTCCTCAATATCGCCGGGAAAAAGAAACAATACACGGGTTAACAGCTAAAAAAAAGAAAAAAAAAAAAAAAAACACGTTTCTTACATTAGCAGAGATTTAATTAACAAGCTTTGTGCTAACATTTTATTATTATTATTATTATTATTGATGTTGTTGTTAAATTTCGTCACTTGGTGTAAATTTTTGAATGCTTGGGGTACATAATCTATCTGTCAAGTTCTAAGAAATACTTCGGACAAACAACACATACCACAAAAAAATTCGCAGTACCTTAAAAGTCGAGTTTTGGGTGACACTTTATAACACACACACACATATATATATATATATATATATATATATATATATAGCTCTTCAGTTGCACTTTTGGTTACTGATTTGGATGTTGTATACATCACGTATATAATACCTTAGAAGATTCCATTTTTCTGCCGTCTGCCGATAGCTGAAAGGCAAAGTCTTTGACGGTCCAGTTTCGATCCCGGCTTGATGTAATCGGATGTATAGCCTCACTGATGAGCTCTGATATATATATATATTAAGAAATGGACAAGGTCCGACAATTTATTTATTAAAGACATATTTTTATGTTTAACGTTGTTATTTTATAGATACAAGTATTTAAGCAAATGCTCTGTTTATGATAAACAGTATTAAATAACATTTACCGGCCTGAATGTCCGAGAAATTTTCATAGAAAATTTTCGTTCTTTGACAGGATTCGAACCTGTATCCTATACGGAACCGTCATATACGCTGACGTGCCTTACCTCTGGGCTACAAAGAACCGTTCGGTAGACAAGGTCGAATTTACTGCTTATAAACTCCAACTTTCCATGAATCTCGTACATTCATAACTGCTCTGGCGTATCGAATGTAAACAAATGACGTCATATATTAAGAAATGGACGAGGTCCGACAATTTATTTATTAAAGACATATTTTTATGTTTAACGTTGTTATTTTATAGATACAAGTATTTAAGCAAATGCTCTGTTTATCATAAACAAATTGTCGGACCTTGTCCATTTCTTAATATATGACGTCATTTGTTTACATTCGATACGCCAGAGCAGTTATGAATGTACGAGATTCATGGAAAGTTGGAGTTTATAAACAGTAAATTCGACCTTGTCTACCGATTGGTTCTTTTTTGTAGCTCAAACGGTAAAGGCATTATGACGGTTCCGTATAGGATACAGGTTCGAATCCTGTCAAAGAACGAAAATTTTCTATAAAATTTCTCGGACATTCAGGCCGGTAAATGTTATTTAATACTGTTTATCATAAACAGAGCATTTGCTTAAATACTTGTATCTATAAAATAACAACGTTAAACATAAAAATATGTCTTTAATAAATATATATATATATATATATATATATATATATAATTTCGATTATAGGTGCAGTTTAATTTATAATTACATGAATCATTCATACAAAAAACAAATATAGAGGTTAATCTGTATATTTGTTTTTTGTATGAACCACGAGGTACTTCTTCCTGCTCTAAGTCTTAGATTGTTATTCCAGTGCCTAAGCTAATAGAGAGGGTTTGTTGTAGTGATCCTCGTAAAATTGTGGCTTTAGAAAATTTATGCAAACCGAATTCGATTCCAATGTCATCACAGAAACATTTTACTGTTTTTAGACGACCGTCCATTTCACTGTCATTTCTAGCATACAACTTTAAGTCATCCATGTAAAATAGATGGCTTGTTTTATTATCTTATAGCTATATTCTGTCTTGTTGAGTTATCTGGTTAATGCTATACAAAATAGTAAGGGAGACAAAGAATCACCTTGAAATATAGCTCTGTTGATATTCACTTTCCAAAACTTATAGATTCCATTTATGTTTGAGATGATCCGTATCGACATGTTTTGTTGTATGAAATTGATGACAACGTGCGATATCTTGTATATATTTAAAGACTTTAAGATCCAGGAATGGCGAACACTATAGAATGCCTTATGGTAATCTATTCAGACAATTCTGAGATTTTTCTTTGTACTGAAGCAGTTTTCCAGGATTATCTTATTAATAAGTAATTGGTCTTTATATCCGTAAGAGACACGTTTGCACCGTTTTTGTTCAAGAAGTAGCATGCCATTTTTTTCTAAGAGGGAATATGACATGATTATTACTATTACTATTATAATTTCTTTTTTCTTTATGCCCATATATTAGCTAGCGTAGCGCATGCGCAAATTCATGTTGATAAGGCTATATGAATATAATTTTTTCTGATCGTCTTCTTTAACAGGAAACTTACACATCACTTACACACTAAATCAATATATTGACTTTTATTTACTTTACGATTTTTACAAAGGTGTCGCTGTGTGATATTTGAATAATTCACGGAAACGTGATATAGACTTCTTTTTCCCCTAATTTAATATCAGCTTTTAATATTACTTCCCCTAACCCTAAAATGTAAATAATGCATATCACTGCGTACATTTGCATATGTTTCGTCATGAATTCATTTGAAGGGACTTGACACTCCCATGATTCTTGCCTTTCATCACCGTATAAATTCTTATTTAGCTTCTGTCGGTGTTGATTTCGACGGCAGAGGCATGAAGCTACAACTAGCTTAGTTAAGTTATGAGAGAGTGGTTTTCCGAACTGGCCATGCGTCTCGAAAAGGACCTCCAATCGGTTGTGAACTGGGGCAGGAATTGGCTGGTCAACTTTAATGCTTCAAAAACCAAACTGCTCTCTATTAATCCTCACAGAGATCCTTCCCTGCCCTCCATTAGAATGTCTGACGCTCAACTTCTCAAGAGCACCTCTCTGCGGCTGCTCGGTCTCACGTTGACTGCTGACCTGAGATGGAACAAATACATTAAGTCAATTGCTTCGTCCACCGCAAGGAAATTTGGCTCCCTGTGTCGCGCTAGGAAATTTTTCTCCCCGGAATCGATCCTCCAGGTCTACAAATCAACAATTCGCTCTTGCATGGAGTATTGCTGCCATATATGATCTGGAGCCCCTTCTGTTTGCCTCGAGGTTCTTGATAGGCTCCAGAGGCGGATATGCAATATAATTGGCCCCGATCTGGCATCTCGCCTACAGTCACTTTCTCACAGACACGCCGTCGCCTCTCTCTGTCTGTTTTACAAATACTTTCATGGTAATTGCTCCGAGGAGCTGCATTCGCTGGTTCCCAGATTTTATGAGTTCAAGTGCCCTACGAGGCTGGCATCCCGCTCTCACCCCTTCACTGTCGAAACTCCTAAATGTAGCCGTCTCTTCTACTCCATTAGCTTCATATCTCGCACCTCTCGCCTGTGGAACTCCCTTCCCTATTCCACTTTCCCTGAGAGCTATAATCTCCAACTATTCAAATGTAATGTCAATCGACATCTCCAGTTGCCTTGATCTATGCACTATCCTTCTCCTCATCCTTTCTTCCATCACTCTTATCTGATCTTGCTCCAAATCTTCTGTAACCCCTTGCGTCCTAGTGGTTTCTCGCTTTGCTTGGGGTGAAACGCTTAAAAAAAAAGAAAAAGTGAAAACTACCCCTCACCAATTAACTCTATCAATCAATGGGCTGAGAAATGGATACGTCATTGACGCGCAACAGTTCACGAAGTGAATATAATCAGATTTAAATTTTAACACTGCTATTAACCCATTACCTGCCATGAGAAAATTAAAATTAAACTCCCTACATGCAGCAGACATGTAACTCGAAGGGAAAATAAGGATATAATTCAGGGAGGGTTAGGGTTCATGACTTCCCAGTCTTTTGTTGCTCTAAGTAACTTTTGAATCTTCCCCATGCCTTTTTGTCTTTGACCTGCTATCCATTCATTTCTTTTGCGGGGGCTGAGTCACTTCAAAATGTTACAGATCATGTCTCTCCACAGCTTCCTGATATTTGTTGCGCAAAGTAATTTTTGCTCTCTTACTATCTACCTTTTCTTTATTCTTTCATGAATTCACTTCTTTAACCCATTACCTGCCATGGAGCCTCATTTGGGGATCTGGTAAAATTAAACTCACTACATGTTATTCCTTGTATCTACATTGAATTGCTTACATACATTGCATTTGTTGACGTATATTTTACAACACTTAGCCTTTAAAGTTTTTATTATTAGCCGGAAGAAAAAACTTTCTGTCATAATTTGACATTCCACAAGTACAAAAATAACGACTATTCTGAAAAGTATTTTTTATTATTATTTCTAATCAATATTATTTTTTGATGTTTTATACACATATATATTTGATGTTCTGGTTTCGATAAAAATGACAATGGTAACTGCTGAAATTAAACATAAAGAATAAATAAACTCCTAAGACACCTGTCTGGGTAAAAAATACGCATTAAAAAATTTGGCAGTTAATGGGTTAATACATGGCCCAAGTGCCACTCAAGTTAGAGGTTTACTGAATAAAGTGTGCGATATGAAAATAAGACGAGAAAGTAGTACGCGAAAATTATGAGAACTTTGAGGGTCGATAATTATTTCATTGATATTTGAAGAGGTTAAGATTGTAATGTTCAGGGAAGCACCGACACGGGAGTTTGTTCTAGAAAATAGTGCTTCCTTAGAAGAATACTTCTTTGCAAAAGAATACATAGGGAATGAGGGTAATTTGACTCTGTGGACGTAGCAACGTCTGTCTTAGCTGCAAAAATATGGACCTGTTGGTATTAATGAAGGGAAATTATGTGAATATTTACCATAGAAGTAGCAATAGGAAAGCAATGGGCTCGCGACGTATGGTACTTTACAATAAAAAGAGTTTGGTTTCGTTTGGTTTACGGCATATCAACGCCTCAATGGGTTATTTAATGCTGGCAAGATTTTTATTGCTGCTAATTTATTTTTTTTCGAATGTATTGCTGGTAATAAAACCTATTTTTACACGTTTTGAGCCCACTCTGGGGGTTAACTATTTAGCCATAGCTGGGACCATGACAGGTACTACCACCCCGCGTCAGGGTGGAACTGGAAACACCAGCAATTAAGAGGTGGCTCCAAGCTCTTCGAACATTCCGGATTAGGGGCCTTGCTGTCGGATGCAGTTTATCGTCTTACTCTGGACGCGGATGTAGTTTATTGTCATACATTTATCGAACCTGGTTCTGGTTCGAAATAATTGATAGCATTTGGTACTTTCTGGATCGGTACAAGTAGCCGATCTCGTATAGTCTTTGCCCATACTGAAGGACCTTTTTTTTAATCTGAAACAAAATACAGCGAATCCCCCGCCTATTCGCATTTCAGAATTCGCGGCTTCACACATTCGCGGTTTTTTCTTGAGAACATACGTATTTGTTATTCGCGTAAACCCCGAATATTCGCGTGTTTTTCTGAAGAACATGTGTACAAATTATTCACTGGAAACTCCCTAGATTCGCGTATTTTTTCGAAAGAATATATTTAGAATATTCTTGTATTATCTTCCTGTTATTAAAGTGACTGTCATATGCCCTAGTCGAAGAATGGTTTTATAAGGCAATCATACGCCGACCAGAAGATATATACATTCTAATACCTGTTGAGAGATACAGGCTATCTCTCTCAGATCGTGACAATGGACAACTGGTAAACAAAAAAAAATATTTTAAGAACACTGTTCGATTGGGTTTCAACACGAATACTGATCCACAATTCAAGGATGAACGATAAGGCGTAGTGAATTTTGATATAAGAACTTTAATATGTACAGATATACAAAATATTAAAATAAAAGAAAATATAAGCATGAGTGAAAACATCCGACGACCAGATCTCAAGACTTATGTTGGGATATCAAAATATGCCTAACTCCAAATGGATTCGACTGAATCCGAACGGACAAAAATATAAGTATGAATTACTACGAATGCAGAAATCAACGCATACACAAAAGATATGGGATAGGAGTTACAATTATTATTTTGATATGTGGAAAGGTGTTTGTAAGAACATAATATTTATGGATGCATGTGTATCTTTCTAATACGGGTCTAAAATATAATTACTTATCTTTATATTCAGTTCTCTTTTTTATCATTGTCCTTTCTTTTCTTTTCTTGACACAAATACGATTTCACACACTGTCCGGCTCTAACAGAAATATACACTTTCTTCCTCTCTCTGTTTTCCCTTTTTCTTTCCTTCTTTCATCGTCTGTATACAGTTCAGTTTCCGAACCCGACTCACTGCAACAGGGATATACACTTTCTTCCTCTCTTTGGTTTTCTTCTTTCTTTCTTTCTTTCTTTCTTTCTTTCTTTCTTCTTCTTTACACAATTCAGCTTGTAACAGAGATATACACTTTCTTCCTTTCTGGTTTTCCTTTTTCTTTCTTTCTTCTTCTTTCCACAGTTCAACTTGTAACAGAGGTATATACTCTCTTCCTCTCTGGATTTCCTTTTTCTTTTTCTTTACACAGTTCAGCTTGTAACAGAAATATATACTTTCTTCCTCTCTGGTTTTCTCTTTTCTTCAAACGCAGGCTGTATTCTCAGCGTACAAATTTCTCTGCGTCTTCAATTTGGGGTTATCGAACGGAAATACTTGTTCTTATATTTCTTGTCCGGAGTTGCCTGGGATGAATCAGACAAGTTCCATCATTATCAAATGAGTCTTATCTTTCCGTTCATAAATTATCAGCGCTTCGATTTCGAGTCCTGCTCTTTCAAAGACAAGACAGCAACTGACTCCCAAGTAAATTTTTAACTCTCACGTGTCTTGAGTTTTGGCGCGAATTCCAGCTTACATCAGTCCCCTGTCTAGCTTCTGTCTAGACATTTGTTGCTACGGGTAATTGGGTCAGTCAACCTCTTGACTTGCTTTCCCAAAATGTCACAAGACTTCCATGTGACCTCCATTCTGTTGCTAGGCGGAAATTAACCTTAATATATGCGTGTATGCGTGTTTAGGCTATCTGCGTCCGTCACAGTGACTTAAAACATATAACAGTCCATTTTTATGGTAAAAATTGGAAGAATTGTACATCTTTTTTAAAAAACAAAAGCAAAAACATCCGTAGTGCTTGGGCTTTGTTAGGGGCTGCAGCTGGGGTCTTAAAAGAGGCTTATGCTAAGTGGGGGTATCATCTCTGTTCTGTTGTTAGCAAATGTTTCAAACTTTATATTTTATATCTTGTTACACATATTTTAAACAGTATTTTCAATTGTTGTATCGATCTACGCGTAATTAAAAACTGCTATTGTATGTATGAAAAAAAAATACGCCAAGTGTATGGTCACCAATACTAGTTTTAAAGAAAATTTAAAAGTGTTTAAGATGAAATTTTAAGACGTATGGAGTTCTAACAATCAAAATACGTACTTATAAGCACTTTTAAGGGTGTTACAAGTATTCGCAGTTTCTAACTATTTGCGGCCGGTTCTGGTCCCTAACCCCCGCGAATACGGGGGACCTGCTGTATTGTGTTCTGATGAGATCAAAACTGAACTCGTAGATGCAAGCTGTTCAAGACATGTCTGTAGAAAAAAAAGGGTTCACATTTTATAACCATTAAAAATGCCATCGCAACAACTAAGCATCATGGTTGAAGTATATTTATTTGGGAATACTTTTCTGTACGACAAATCGTTGTATTACCCGTATAGGTACCCGTTAAGAATCGGACTATAATCTTAGGCGGATAATTAATACTGAATAGAAAGATGGTAGGATCGAGGAGATAACCCTGAGGAAAGCCGTTATTGGCTTCCACTGACTGGCCGTTAAAAACAACGCAAAAGAGCCGTACCTATTAGAAAGGTCTTGATAACTGAGAAAGCCCTTCCAGAGATTCCATAGATGGTGAATCTATGTAGCAGGCTCCGATACCATACCTTGTCAAAGGTCTTTGATATATCTTGGGCGATGGTACTCGTGCCATCCCATAATTAAACACCATGGAGAAAGTATAATGACTAGATTGTTTATATTCTAAGGTTACTAGTCTGTTACATATCCTGGAAAGAAAAATGGACAGTTCAACGTATTGTGATATACTGGAGAATAAAATCTGGAACTACCTAAGTTAAACAAACGGCAGTTAAAACGAGAGAATGATTAGCTTTTAGCACTATGCATAATTCATATTACTTCATTTTTCACTTGATTGTTTTTCAAGGCCTCTCAATTGTCGTATCCATATTGTTTTTTGTTACCATAGCAGGATATGACAACACAACTTATGGTTACAATTAGCAATTTCAACAGTAAAATTATGAGATATAACCGCCAGTCAAGTACTTTGTGAAGTCATCATATCAACATAGAAAGTAAATTCACTGAAATCTAAAAAAAAAAAAAAAATGAAATAAAGAAAAGGCTATGTTATAGTTGTTTTAAAGTGGCTGAAGATAAGATACCAGATCAGGTCCAGTAACATTGCAGATTCTTTGGTAAATCCAGTGTTAATTAAAAAAAAACAAAAAAAAAACTACATAATTTCTACAAGTTTATGCTGTCACTGAAGGGGATTCTGATCCCTGAACAATAGTGTGTTTCAATTTAATAGTTGTGTCGTTATATCCTGCTATGGCAACAGAAGAAAACTTTGACCGAAATTAACAATAAGGATACTGCAATTTAGAAGCCTTGAAAAAGAATGCAGTAGAAAAGGAAGTAATATTAATGTAATATTCAACGAAGTAATATTCAATGTATGTAAATAGAATTTTTTTTACTTTTTTCTTCTGTTGAAAATGAAGATCATTGAGAAAAGCAAAGCGTCTAGTTGAGTAGGGATTTTTTTACAATTTTGCATTGGTTCATAGAATTTGATAATTAACATTTAACACTCTGCATTACTAATATTTTGCACAAAACGCAAGAAGTCATATATAAGCAAAGAGAAAGCTAATTTTTGCGTATTTACGCCAGCGACTCGAAGAACTTAATCCGTTGGGAGAGTCTTGCATTATCAGCAGTAATAGTCACTGTTTACAAATTCGCGCTATATATATATATATATATATATATATATATATATATATATGCTATGATAAACACAATATTTCAAAATAATAACAATGTATGATTTTATACAATAATCAGCAGCTACATCATATTAATTAAATAATGGACATCTGATGCTACCAGAGTGTAGTTAGTCGATACGATGTGTTTATAATAGCACATATATATATATATATATATATATATATATATATATATGTGTGTGTGTGTGTGTGTGTGTGTGTTATGTGTTACTGGAACACTCATATTCTATAGTTAATAGACTCTCCCACCTATAATAAGTAGGAGTAGTAATAGCAGTCAGCAGAGAATGAGTTGTTCAGTCAGTCGATGTCCGTTAGTCGGATATTAAAGTATCAGCGACCACAACTAGATTACTGCGTCATTACCTATTATATCAAGTTCCTAACGTTTTGTATGTCGAACCTATTTTAGGACCGACTTAGTACAAATATAAGCCGCCACTGTGAAATCACTGCATAACAGTGTGTGTGTGCTGTGATGAGAACGATAGTTTAAAATTATAAAAATGTATGATTTTATTTTTTTAATCTTTATTTTTAAATTTGATTTTGATTTTAATTTTTATTTGATTTTAAAACATTTCATGACTAAAATCCCCCTTTGTCTCCATCTCACTTTCTCTCTCTCAGCATGTGTTTCAACATATTCTTTTTATTCTTTTTTTTTTTTCCCTGAAATATTATCTTATCTTTCTGTCCGTAAGCGTCCTTCATTTCTTCTCTATTCTCACAAATATTTCCCTTCGATCAAAACGAACTTCATAGCCAGCCCTCGCTATCCCAGTTTTTCATGACCGTTTCTTTTTCATTAATCGAAACCCTATTGATGCAATATCGATCAATACACGGCCTGTTGAACAAGTCAACTTTCGAGTACCATTGATCTCTCGCCACATTATCAGCACCAACCCCGCCAGCAGACGCTGTTCGCCACATGACGAGTCAAATCTCGTAAAGGAATGGGAGAACCTGTATCAACAGGTGGCTCGTCGCTCGGAGACCAAACGGTGAAGCCAACCAATAGACAGGAAACATGGAAACTTTCAAAAGTGTCTAAAACAAACGCAATGATTCTCTCTCTCTCTCTCTCTCTCTCTCATATATATATATATATATATATATATATATATATATATATATAGTTAGTTAGTTAAACAAAGAGAGCCAGACAAACCTACCAAGGTTTCACCAAAAGCGGATCGTCAAGGAAAGGCCGGCTATATATATATATATATATATATATATATATATATATATATATTCTTTTTAGGTATGTCTGATTGAATAAATTACAAACATTATGTCTGCTTATTTTCATCATAATCCTTACATATTCACGAATATTTTTCCGTATATTACATTTGAATAAGCCAAGAGATGCACTATAACAGTGAGAAGCAGATATATGTTTGTAATGTTTGTAATTTATTCAATCAGACATGCCGAAAAGAGAATTTGTGCCTAAATACCTATGAATATATATATATATATATATATATATATATATATATATATATATATATATATATATATATATATATATATATATATATATATATATATATATATATATATATATATATATATATATATGTGTGTGTGTGTGTGTGTGTGTGTGTGTGCGTCTGCGTGTGTTTGTATGCGTGTATATATATATATAGCGTGCGCCGACGGCTTAATGGTTAGAATCTCCGACTGACACCAATTCAGTCGTGTTTCGATCCTAGCTAGAGGCAACCGGATGTCTAGCCACACTGATGAGCTGTGAAACAGCGAAACAGTCTGTCTGTGGATGACGTTATATTGGCTCCTGAAATATCAATTTCAGTTGAGCTCTCTGGGGACGAGGTGTGGGTTGGTAAACAGTGACTATTATAGCTATATAGCGAGACTCTTCGCAGATGCGAATTGAGTCACTGTCGGTCACTGGGCGTGTTTCTAAAAATAAATACGCTAAAAAATCCAATTGTCACTTTTGCGCCGACGGCTTAATGGTTAGAATCTCCGACTGACATCAATTCAGTCGGGTTTCGATCCTAGCTAGAGGCAACCGGATGTCTAGCCACACTGTGAGCTGTAAAACAGCGATATAGTCTGTCTGTGGATGACGTTATATATATATATATATATATATATATATATATATATATATTTCAACGCTGTTTTTAGTTTGAGTAGTCCCTGAATTTATTTTAAAAAACATTTTATTTTGTTTACATGCCTGAACATTCGAGAAATACGATCAAAGAAAAATGATATCTACTCAAATGACATCTAAAAATAACATTCAATTTGATTAAAAAAAAAACACACTTTTAACAAAAGAAATATTTGTCAAAAAAAATTTTAATTAATGAAAAAAGGGTTCCATACAATTGTCAAAAAACGAAAATGTAGGACAAATTAAGACATAAAAGATTTAGAAAACTAACCTTCCTGCTAGCGCGGTTTCAACCCATTAAGTATTGCCAGGCAGTAGTCGGTAGAAACCGCGGTAGCTAAATGGATGGTAATATTTATTTCGAGTAATACAAAAATGTGACACGAGGCTGAAATGAGGAATAGAGGAAGGCTGGTATTCCATCTGTCTTATGTTAAACTTAGATAGCTACGATTACTGGCCCAAACATACCACAATATTCCTTACACCTAAACAAAACATTCTTACTCACCATTCTTACTACAGTCACCATAATACCACCAAGTCTCTATGAAGTCCTAACTAGTTCCCATATATACAATTTGTCTGTTGAGGAGGGGAATAAAAAATAGCAACATAAAAATAATACCATGTTCATCAGAACAATTACCCTAAAAGTATTTGTAGAAAATGCACAAGGAAGCTATATTACGACGGTGGGAGGGTGACTAAAGCCGAGATGCAAGGTCAGGACCAATAACATTGCAGATTTATCTTTGGATTTTATCAAGAATCTCTAAATATATACCAGAACACCGGACCAGATATTATAGCATGAATGCTATATATATATATATATATATATATATATATATATATATATATATATATAAATTAATTGATTTAAAATATGTTTTTTTCGCTACACAGTTCCAACCATGTTTCAAAAATAGAAGCTAAAAACCCCGAATTTAATTTCGCAATTAAATTAAAAGCATTAGTTCCATTTCATCTTCAAGCGAATTTTATATCTTACTGTTCTTTCTTTTTATATACATATATATATATATATATATATATATATATATATATATATATATATATATATATATATATATATATATATATCCAATCATTTTTAATGTAACGTTAATTTTGTTTTAATTTAATGTTTTTCTCTTGATTATCTGCACCGTCTTCTTAACTTTGGCTTCAACGTTTATATATATATATATATATATATATGTGTGTGTGTGTGTGTGTGCGCGCACGCGCGTGTGTGTGTAAGGAGATACTGAGTGTGAAATAATATCGGAAAAAAATTACTAGACCAGAGGTGACGGCAATATTCAGTGCCTACACAAATGGTAGACGTATAAACGGTGAGCATAGAAATTACAGTTACATCTAGCCATTTCAACAGTAAAATGATGAGACCTAACTGCCAATCTATTACAGCGTTTAAATTCATGAAGTTCAGGTAATTTGTTTTTTTTTTTTAGATTTGCTCGAAAAGCAGTTGTTTTGTGCTTTAAAGAAGAATAACATGCATGACGAAGACCATCGAATATGTTTGTTTTTTTGCTTTTGGCCACTGAAAACACATTTTTACCAGACGCCTAGGGCTCGCTTCTTATTTTAAACATTAAGGATCTGGGGACATTTCAGAAGTCTTGGGATCTGTGTAGATGGCGCACCCAAACCAACGAGAAAGGTATGCTTTTTAATCTACTGCGACAGATTCGAAGTCTCCATGGCCGAGCTGAAAAGGAGAGACACATTTCTTTCGTTTATAGCTAATCACTTAGTGTCTTCTCTAATATAAATCCAATAATTTATATATATATATATATTGTGGAAAATAAAAATTATCATCGATGAACTCTTCCACTTGTTACTTGCTCGGGAGATTTAACTGAATCTTCTTGTTTTCTCCCCCCCCCTGATTAAAATAGGGATTGTGCTTTGGGCCTAAAGGGGGGCCTGTTTATAGACTTAGGGGCTATTATCGTTAAGCACTTATCAGTTCTGCTTCGTTGCGAAGGACATCTTTTTCCCAACCCTACTATTTTTACGAATTGGGCACGTGTGGTTGGGACGTTCACCTTCTGCCCAAGAGAGCCAGGTTCGAATCTCATCATGGTCGATTTGGACTGGAGGGGTCGATCCCAGCGGGCGGTACCTTTGGAAAGTGGGTTGACCCAATCCTTGTGAGTGAAACTGGGTAAACGCAACACTTGAGGACCGTCGATAACTAGCACGAAGTCATCGTGGACGAGTGCTTGAGCGTGCTGGTCTTGTTCAAATTGTTGATCACGCTCTTTCTTTGCAACTAAGGTTTGCTCAGCTTAGTTGCAGTATAAATCACACGTGGGCTCAGTAGATGTTGAATAAACACAAATGCGACAGAGCAAGCGTCCGCAATAGGGGTTGGCTAGCCGCCCTAATAGACGGTTATCCTCGAATGCAAGTGTCCACCTATACAATACTATTTTTACCTTATGCTAAATCCGTCTCCGTCGGAAATTAGCGAAATTTTTGAAAATTTATTTTATATATATATATATATATATATATATATATATATATATATATATATATATATATATATATATATATATATATATATATATATTGTTGTAGTAGGATCCACTTAATTTGCATAGTGGAGTAGCGACCATATAAATATGGTTGGTACCGGGAAGACATTTGGGGGGGATGAATCAAGAGATTCAATCCAGAGACTCTGCCCGACTGCGACTAAGTCAACACATTCTCCAGGAACGATCTTCCCAAGAATATACAAAAAGACTATATGTAAGTATTGTGTACACTTTCTTGTTTCAATACATTTTGTTCTAAGTACATTTTAGGTTGTATTATTATTCCATGCATTAGAATTTTCAACATATATATATATATATATAATAAGTATATATATTTTTGATTCTTATTTTAACTAAAAACTAAAACGACCGGTTTCGACCCAGATCTCATCAAGTTTATTTTCTGGGCATATCTTAGAGAACTAAAAGGATGAAATGAGGGAATGGGTCGCCCCCCCCCCGCCAAAAAAAAATCCACTAGAGTCCAATCACATTCAAACCCAACAAGCAATCTCTCTGTTTGCAGAGATAAGGCTTACAGATCTAATGTAAATCTAATATATGTAGATCTAATATATATATATATATATATATATATATATATATATATATATATATATATATATATATGAAAAACAGACCCCTTTTAAGGTACCATTACAATAATTTATTTCACCAAAATCCTTTTTAAATGACTCCGGATCATCAGGTAACACTTCCAACAATGAAAGGAAAGGAAAAATGGGATTAGAAATTGATGGGTAGTGTAATTTTTTTAATTTAACAGGGGCGTGGGTGAGAGTAGCAGTTACAGAGACAAGATAGAGTATAAGGAGGGGTTAATTTCATATCTCTCTAAGCATGCATTATATTGGGGTAGGAGGAGTGACCGAACCTTGACCTATTTAGATGGTTAACTTAACGGAAATGATATGTAGGAAAGGGAAGAGAGAAAAGAAGGGAAAAAAATATTAGCTCTGTATTCACATTGAGTTCTCAGGATTTCATCCTCCTTGGAATTACCCATTCGGTTTACCAAGTTCTTCATAACTTAACTATATATATATATATGTGTGTGTGTGTGTGTGTGTGTGTGTGTGTGTGTGTGTGCCTGCGTGTGTGTGCATGCTTATTGCAAAGTAACTCCCTATTTTAAAATACTTATTATTTATTTATTAATTTTTTGGTTTTTTAATTTCAAATGAGGGGAAAGCGTTTAGCATGAGGGTTTATTTAAAAGTCGAGAGAGGCACCAGATTTCGCTACCAGCTTCTTAAACCACCCAGGGATTCGCGTCAAGTGATTTCACCGGAAAATCTTGGTGTATGAAAGACAAAGTCAGTCATTCAGTTAAGTGTCACACGTGATACACGCTTGGGCGATCATGTATCTTTCAATACGAAGCAGAAGATTTTTCCCGCAGTAGGTTGCCATTTCTTTCTGTAGTAGACTGGTTGCTAACCAAAGCTAAAGAACCCAGTCCTGCTATTCAACCCATACCTGGGGGGAGAAGTGATAGATTCATACATTTCCCAAGGGTATTTACGCGTAAGTGAATCTAAAGAACACGACTGGGATTCGAACTCGACTCTCCGACTTCTCATTCAGAGCCAATATTCATTACACCGCTATGTACATCGAACATGCCAGACTTAACTTCTTGTATTCGCCCATCAAGTTCTTCCAAAGTCTATAGTAGATTCGATCCTTAACCAACCCCAAAGAAAAAAGTCACAGGGTTTTAAGTCACAACTCCTGGCTGGCCCTTCATACTTAAAATAGGGAGTTACTTTTAAATCACGTTGTATATTATATCGTCAACTGAGTCTCATCTTTTCATTATTGAAATAGCTAGATGTAACCGTAAGTTCTATTCTAAGAGTTTCCTCATCCACATTTCCCGCCTTTTGGAACTCTCTTCCGATTTTTTGCTTCCTAATCCTAAGTTCTATTCCAATTACAAACTATGCGACTTACGACTGTTCAATTTATGACAACGACGACAAGAACTTACAAATGTAGAGCTAATCCAGTTGTTCTCAACCTTTATTTACCATGGACATCTTTTCCCTTTTATAATTTTCTTGGTGGACGCCTTTTCCCCTCATTTTTTCTTGGGGTCCTGCTAAGAGCTAATTAGTTCCATTTCAACCTCAAGCGAATTTTGGAGTAACTTATTTTTAAAATTACTGGGTTTTAAAGGCACTTCAAAAAATCATAATTCACCTTTCCATGCATACAGAGAAATCCATTCATTCAGACAAGAGGTGGTTGCGTGTTCATTATCACTGTATTTTTTTGTATCGGTTGATAAAATAATGTTTTTAATTTAATAACAAAATTAAATTCGAAGCTTTTAGCTTCCATTTTTGAAACATGGTTAGAACTGTGTATCGAAAAAACATATTTTAAATCAGTTAATTTATATATATATATATATATATGTGTGTGTGTGTGTGTGTGTGTGTGTGTGTGTGTGTGTGTGTGTGTGTGTGTGTTCAGTAGAGTGTAAATTACAGTAGAAATTAAATTTTTAATAATAAAAAAGAACATTC
>CAHIKZ030000704.1:707500-802500 GCA_903632075.3 Acanthosepion pharaonis | reverse complement strand
CAGGAAATTGTGGAGAACCATGATCGCCTACGACTTGATGAGACACGACACACAATGAAGAAGAAGAAGAAGAAATAGCCATAATTTCTGATAAGCAATCGATTTCAAGATGGTCATAACAGATAATTGGAATTATCTGTTCAGAATGCAGCAATAATCGAGAAAGTATTGATTAAGGCAACACGTCATCGATTACCGATTTTAAAACGGGGTCAGTCTTAATTAATTTTATTGGAAATAAACAACGCAATTAGCATAATGGCTTCATTATCGTTTGAACAAAATCTAAATTCTATGAATAGAGAGAGAGAGATGTGTTGAAATCTGTGAGGTCACTCGAGGCCGGGTGTATTACCCACGCCGGTAGACATTCAATTGCAATATTAAAAAATACAGGGATGTCTACTTCAACACGTCTATCCACTGATTATCCTATTATGATTGTGCTTGTCCCGTTATTTGTTACGACCGTTACGCCGTGCCAATACCACATATCTGGTTTAAGAGAAAGAAAGGTTTAACGCCTTCTACCAATACATCTTAAATAATGCACTATTGCGTTTTGTTGGCGTCGACAGAGGGAAAAATGAATGAAAGAAAGAAAGAAAGAAGGAAAGAAAGAAAGGAAAGGAAAAAAAATGAATGAATGAAAGAAGAGAACATAGAAGTATTTCATGTCTCCCACTATTATCTCATAAATAATGGACTATTCCATTTGATCATATTGAAAGAGGGGGAAAATACTACTTGGTTTCAGTGGGAAAAGGAATGAAATAAAAGAAAGAAAGAAAGAATCTGCCTATATCCCTGAGATGTGGTATTATGATTACTTGTATTATTTACATTATTCAGGCTGCTATCTTCATTTTCATTGACATATTCACAACGTTTCGGCGGTTGTACTCTGCGGCCTTCTTCAACTGATTAGAATTTCGAACCGAAGCCTTTATTTTGTCCACTGGGGTAGATTAAGTTTATAAGTCCCACACCTGTATCATCACACACAGATGTCCTCAAGAACACATGACCCAGGGGATAAAGACGTTGGTTAGATCCAGTGACTAGACCCAAAGAGTTGTGAGTTCAATACCAGGCCACAGCAGTTGTGGAACACAAAACTTGGAGGTAAATATCTGAGACATCCAGAAGAGACATGACATGGGGAACTACCCTCGGCGGACGAAATAAAGGGTTTTGTTCGAAATTCCAATCACCTGAAGAAGGCCGAAGCGTACAGCAGCCGAAACTTTGTGAATATGGCAATGACGATGAGGATAATAGTCCGAAAGATGTAAATAATGCAAGTAATCATAATATCTGATCTCAGAGATCAAATCATCTGAAGAAGGCCGGAGCGTACAACGGCCGAAACGTTGTGAAGATGGCAATGAAGATGAAGATAACAGCCCGAATAAAGAAGGGAAGATAGAAGGGTTTACCGATTTATGCCTCCTAAATGATGGGGTATTTAATAGCTTAAAAAGTGTTTAAAAGTTGTTAGTTTCAAGTATTTTCAATTGTATCCCCTTACTTCTTAAAATAAACGCCAGCATTCATATTTATGATTGCTATTGCAATATTTTGTTAAAAGTGGTTAAGCTGAAATATTTAACGATGCGATAATAGAAATTCAACGGATATGTTATTGTCATAGACCCTTCATGAGCTTATTCTATCATTGATTAAAGAATTCATCAGGAAAGATTGGTAATTGGGGAGAACCATTGTCACATGAATCTTGAGAAAATGACATAAAGAAATGACTGGATGCTAGAAAAAGAACAAAATAGGACGGTAAAGAGTTTTAAAAAATAGTGTCACAAAAGACAGGATGTCGGGGAGAGCCATGACCTTACGAGTCGTGAAAAGACATTGCATGTAAAGAAGTGACAGTAGTATAGGAACAAAGAGAGGCAATAAAGACTCAAAACATTGCTTAAAGGAACAAAAGATAGGAAGTTGTGGAGTGCCATCATCGATCACGATTTGAAGATATGTCATATAAAGAAGTAACTGGATTGCAGAACAGGGAAAAGAAGGGTATGTTAAAGATTCAAACATTTCTTAGAGGAACAAAAGATAGGAAGTTGTGGAGTGCCATGATCGCTTATGTCCTGAGTATATGGCATAAGATACAAGTGACTAGATGGCAGAATCGAAACAAAAAAAAATGGAAATCGATCAAAAATTAGAACAACGAAAGACAGGTTGTTGTGGAAGGCAATAATCGCCTGTTTCGTAAAATGAGATAACCTATAAATCGCCTATTTCCTAAAAGTACCTATAAATACCTGGATAATAGAATAAGAAGGATTAGAGATGTTAAAATTAAAAAAAAACGATAGAAAGTTATGGAGAGCCATGATTGCCTATGTCCTGATAGGTCAATGCATATAGAATGAGAAATTATGACTTTAAAAATCAATACATATAACAAGAAATTTTCGATAGAAACAAAGAAAAGAGTCCTGAACTGTCGTGTGATATCAGTCCTCCTATATGAAAGTGAATGCTGGACAATTTCCTCAGAGATGAAGAAGAGTCTTGAAGCAGCAGAAACAAAGAAAAGAGTCCTGAACTGTCGTGTGATATTAGTCCTCTTATATGAGTGTGAATGCTGGACAATTCCCTTAGAGATGAAGAAGAGACTTGAAGCAACAGAAACAAAGAAAAGAGTCCTGAAATGTCGTGTGATATCAGTCCTTCTATATGAGAGTGAATGCTGGACAATCCCCTCAGAGATGAAGAAGAGACTTGAAGCAACAGAAACAAAGAAAAGTGTCCTGAACTGTCGTGTGATATCAGTCCTTCTATATGAGAGTGAATGCTGGGCAATCCCATCAGAGATGAAGAAGAGACTTGAAGCAACAGAAACAAAGAAAAGAGTACTGCTCAGTAATATAATATCAGTCCTCCTATATGGCAGTGAATGCTGGACAATCTCCTAACATAATAAAGAATAGATTTGAAGAAACATTGACTGATTGATTCGTTTTTTTATGGTTTATATATCCTTTTCACCTCTTAATTGCTGTTCCTGACGCCACTCTGACCCGGGGTGGTAACTGTTGAAATCCCAAACTGGGGCTAAAACACTATGAAAACTTAAAAATAAATTTATATAGTAAAAATATTACCAGCAATAGATTTTTTTCAAAAGGGTTTTTTGTCGAGAGTCAATGTTTTGAAAAAACATTGACTCTTGACAAAAACCCTCTTTACAAAAATACGTCAATGAAACCTGATCTAAAACCTGATTCTTTACAAAGAATGCCTATTCTATTTATACGAACCTATCCTAAAAATATGTCGACATTAAATAGCCCATTGAGATGTTGATATGCCGTAAAGTAAAATAAACCAAACCAAACCAGAATTTTTACAAAAAATCTTTACAAAAAATACGTCAATGAAACATTATCTACAAACTGATTTCTAACAATGCGTATTCTATTTATACGAACCTATGCTAAAAATCTTGCCGACATTAAATAACCCATTGAGATGTTGATATGCCGTAAAACAAAATAAACCAGACCAAACCAATCAACTCTTTCCAGACAATTAAATTGTCTGCAAAGAGTTGATTGGTTTGGTTTAGTTTCAGAAATCCAGAAAATAATTTTAGATTGTATGCATTTTTTTTAGATAATAATGGTTTAGTGACACAATTCTTATTTATTGACCTATAGCTGGGAGAGAAGAGGTGGGGCCATGCCTGTCCCAGAGGTATTTTCGGGTAAGTGACTATAACGAACCCAACGGGGACTGGAACTCAGCTTTCCGATTAACAATTCCGCGTCGTTATTCCTTACACCAGCCGCACCCCCCACTAGCTTACAGCACCTGTTATTCACAGGCGGTCACCAATCGTGGTATTAACTAGGTTCGATGTTGCTTAATTTCGGTGATTGTACGGGAACCTGTATTTCAATGTGTTGTGGCCGTATGTGGTTCCTGAGAGTATCATGGACTGAAGAGAGTTTTAAGGAATCCAGAAAGAAAAAGAAATATGCAGTAGAATCCCTCATATCCGGAATCCCTCATATGCGGAGTGCCTCAAATCCGGAATCTCGCATATCTGGACATGATTTTGATGTGTATATCTGAACTATTTGGGTGATATGTAACGGATTTGAAATTTCTGTTTTTCATGAAATTTACTTTGGATATTTACTTATGCTTATTTCACCCTAATGGCTTGTATTGATGCAAAGGATGATGGGAATAAGAGGAAAGGATGACAATGAGGCACATCTGCAACAAGATAGCGACGAGATGTATGATTTTGATAAAACCTGGACTGAATTTGAAAAGCTATTGAAGAGGTTGTCAGTTTTATGGAAAGAAAGCCAGCATTCAGTTATGACGATTGCAATAACGCACGCAGAGTTAAAAAAAAGTGTCTTTCGTTTAAAAAATTTCAAGAACAAAAGCAAAACGAAATGCCGAAAAAAGTTGAGAATGACATTAGAAAAGAAAGAATCATCATGAAACAGCAATTAAAAAATCTTCGTTACATTACTTGTTTTGCATACGTGGCATACTTAATTTAATGAAGTTTCATTAACATTACATAATTTATTTCTTTTTCCTTAAAATCAATTCCGTTATATTTCACTCACCATTAGTTTATTTTGTTTATTATAAAACATTGAAAATAATTTTCTGAAAGAAAAGTTTTATTATAAAACATTGAAAATAATTTTCTGTTCTTTAATTTTAATGTAACAATTCTTTGTAACTAAATCCTTATATCCGGAAGGCTTTCTTAGTCCTGCTATCAGGGATTCTACTGTACTTAGAATCAGAAATGTTGGAGTTCCTAGGACTTCATAAGGAAAGAAGGCTTGGAGAATTGGACACTCACAGGACATATTGAAGCAAGTGGACTGAGAAAGGCAACAAGCAACCTATATAACGAACTTGTCTAAATGCATGGCAGAACAGGGAGTTGGAGAGATGGTGAAAAGAGCCACAAAGGGCAGGAAGTTATAGAGAGCCATGATCGATCAGGTCCTGAAATGACACAGCGCATCTTCTCCGACACGGACATCTCATCCGAAAATACTTTTTTTTATATCGATTTTAATTTCCGGGTTTATTTTACTTTCTGAACTGAGTGACAAGTTTTAATGACGATGGCAATGTGCTGAAATCTATTCGATCAATGATATTTACAAAGTCAACACATCAGTTGTATATTCTGAACTGCTCGTGCCGATAACATTCTATTGACAAGCGCCAAATAATTAACACACGGTGCTAATTACCTGCCAGCCAATTACGACGAATATTCATTGTCAGCAAAGTTGTTACGCTATCTCAGTTGAATTTACTCATTTGCGAATTACTTTCTCTGGTGCTAACAATGTCTCTTTAACACTTTCAATGCCGTGAAACGAACGCTACGATTTCAGAATTGGTGTCTTCTTTGACGTTTTGATAAGGCTTTGGACTTCGTCAGCTGTTAGTCGCATTTGCTAACTTTCTGGGAATGTGGACGACTGTGGACTTTTTCGGACTTGTTAGATTTTCTTTATGTTTAGGATGGGTTAAAATGTGAGCGAAACAAAGATTCATTTTGCCACCGGATGTATCACACTTACCAGCAGTACCATGATCGGCTGTGGTAGGGTCACAGGTCCATTGAGGAACTAACCAGCTCTCTCAACATTTCTCAGTTTGGGGCCAATGTCTGGATCACTGTCAATGATCTTCCAATTAACACAGGAAAGTGTTAACCTCTAGGATGACTATTTATGATGTGTCTTTCTTTCTTCTTTTTTCTCTTTCCTTCCTGGCTTTCATTTAGATGTCTGCTTCTTTCTTTCTTTCTTTCTTGAAGTTCTTTCTTTCTTGAAGTTCTTTCTTTCTTTCTTCTTTTTTCTCTTTTTCTTTTTGTCCTTCTTGGCTTTAATTCAAATGTCTGCTTTTTTCTTTCTTTCTTTCTTTCTTTCTTTCTTTCTTTCTTTGAAATTCTTTCTTTCGTTCTTTTTGTTTGGAAATTCTTTTTCTTTCTTTCTTTCGTTCTTTCTTTCTTTCTTTCTTTCTTGAAGTTCTGTGTTTCATTCTTTCAATCTGGAAATTCTTTCTTTCTTCTTTCCTTTCTTCCTTTCTTTCGTATGCTATTTCTTAAATTTTTCCCTGTCTTTCTTTCTTTCTTTCTTTCTTTGTTTTTTCTGTATATTTCGTTCTTTCTTTGAAGATCTTTTTTCTTTGACGTTGCTTGTTTGTTACTTTCTTTATAGTTCTTTCTTTCTTTCTTTCTTTTATTCTTTCTTTCTACAATTTTTTCTTTCTTTCTGTAGAGTTCCTTCTTTCTTTGAAAATATTCATTTCTTTCTTTTTTTCGCTGAAACCAAGTAGCGTCTCTGATACGCCTATTTCGTCTTTCTACGCGATCAAAACGGAATACTCCGTTACTTATGAGGTATTGGCAGGACGTAACGGTCGTACGTGCTTACTAAGGATCTAAGGAAGGGATATTCATAATTATAATAAGATATAAAAGCCCCTTCATGAAAGGGATTAATGTATTAATTTTGAAAAAGCATGAACCAGTAAATGCTAATCCTTTGACCTTTAGTATACTTTCAATCGACCTTGCTAATTAACAGTTTTCCAAGGGCATCAATGCAGAAGCGAATGCATCTCAGGTAACCGAATCTACCGCGGTAAAATAAGCTGTCAGTTATACAAAGAGAATTGACAATAAGTAAATGATCGAACAATGACAGAATTTGAACGGCATTATTGTGAGCAATAGAGGCGTTTGAAATAGTGAGGTGTAATGCCTGCGATATGATTGAAAAAAGTGGCGGAAAGTGGAACCTATGAGGATAAGGGGGATATATAACGAATGAAAAGGACAAAATTGGAGAATCAGAGCAGCTGGGGGACTAACCCACTCGCTCCACATTGTGGGCCAATGTCTGAATCTTTGTGAAGTATATTCTAATCCATCCGGGGTGGGGCGTTGTTAGCCTCCTCTTCTCAAGTGGTACCTTGTAGGATGGTAGCTGAATAATGATGGTGATTATCACGTGTCCGTACCATTTTGACATCCTCTATCCTAATGGGCCTATGTCTTGTTGGAAAGTGTCTCCTACTGTGTCATTTGCGGTTTGATTTACGTTGAAAATGTCAACGATGGCCCCCTGGCATTTCAATTCTATTGCTTGTATGATTCAATATAATTTTACTGTAAATGCCCAACAGTTGTGAACTTACAGAAAGATTGTTCCTTGGTCGTGCAAATGTCCCTATAGTAAACTTTGGCTCACTCGCTGGCATGCTAAAAAGAAACTAAAAATCCGTATAGTAATCTTTGGCTCACTCGCTGGCATGCTGAAAAGACACTAAAAGTCACTATACTAATCGTTGGCTCACTCGCTGGCATGCTGAAAAGACACTAAAATCCCTATACTAATCTTTGGCTCACTCGCTGGAATGCCGAAAGACACTAAAAGTCCCTATACTAATCTTTGGCTCACTCGCTGGCATGCTAAAAAGACACTAATATCCCTATACTAATCTTTGGCTCATTCGCTGGCATGCTAAAAAGACACTAAAATCCCTATACTAATCTTTGGCTCACTCGCTAGCATGCTAAAAAGAAACTAAAAATCCCTATACTAATCTTTGACTCACTCGCTGGCATGCTAAAAAGAAACTAAAAATCCCTATAGTAATCTTTGGCTGACTCGCTGGCATGCTAAAAAGACACTAAAATCCCTATACTAATCTTTGGATCATTCGCTGGCATGCTAAAAAGAAACTAAAAATCCGTATAGTAATCTTTGGCTCACTCGCTGGCATGCTGAAAAGACACTAACAGTCCCTATAGTAATCTTTGGCTCACTCGCTGGCATGCAGAAAAGACACTAAAAGTCACTATACTAATCGTTGACTCACTCGCTGGCATGCTGAAAAGACACTAAAATCCCTATACTAATATTTGGCTCCTTCGCTGGCATGCTAAAAAGACACTAAAATCCCTATACTAATTTTTGGCTCATTCGCTGGCATACTGAAAAGACACTAAAATCCATATACTAATCATTGGATCATTCCCTAGCATGTTAAAAGACACTAAATGTCCCTATAGTAAACTTTGACTCACTCGCTGGCATTCTAAAAAGAAACTAAAAATCTGTATAGTAATCTTTGGCTCACTCGCTGGCATGCTGAAAAGACACTAAAATCCCTATACTAATCTTTGGCTCACTCGCTGGCACGCAAAAAAGAAACTAAAAATCCCTATACTAATTTTGGCACACTCGCTGGTATGCTAAAAAGACACTAAAAGTCCCTATACTAATCATTGGATCATTCCCTGGCATGTTAAAAGACACTAAAATCCGTATAGTAATCTTTGGCTCACTCCTTTGGCATGCTGAAAAAGACACTAACAGTCCCTATAGTAATCTTTTTTTGCTCACTCGCTGGCATGCAGAAAAAGACACTAAAAGTCACTATACTAATCGTTGACTCACTCGCTGGCATGCTGAAAAGACACTAAAATCCCTATACTAATATTTGGCTCCCTCGCTGGCATGCAAAACAGACACTAAAAATCCCTATACTAATTTTTGGCACACTCGCTGGTATGCTAAAAAGACACTAAAAGTCCCTATACTAATCATTGGATCATTCCCTGGCATGTTAAAAGACACTAAATGTCCCTATAGTAAACTTTGGCTCAATCGCTGGCATGCTAAAAAGCAACTAAAAATCCGTATAGTAATCGTTGGCTCACTCGCTGGCATGCTGAAAAGACACTAAAAGTCCCTATAGTAATCTTTGGCTCACTCGCTGGCATGCAGAAAAGACACTAAAAGTCACTATACTAATCGTTGTCTCACTCGCTGGCATGCTAAAAAGTCACTAAAATCCCTATACTAATCTTTGGCTCACTCGCTGGCATGCTAAAAAGTCACTAAAATCCCTACACTAATCTTTGGCTCACTCGCTGGCATTCTAAAAAGTCACTAAAAGTCCCTATACTAACCTTTGGCTCACACGCTGGCATGCTGAAAAAACACTAAAAATCACTATACTAATCTTTGGCTCACTCGCTGGCATGCTAAAAAGACACTAAATATCCCTATAGTAATCTTTGGCGCACTCGCTGGCATGCTAAAAAGGATTGAAGAATTTAATTAAGCAATCAGAAACTACTTTGACCTTTTCTCTTAATAATATAAACATTTTACGGTTTTTTTTCCATCATGGTACGTATGGTAGAAAATCTTGGGATTTACCTACATTTATATCAACCGATTTTCTTAGATATAGCAGCTTAACGATTATTACAGGCGAGTTCAAGAGCTGTCGATCTCCTAACGGCATTAGGCATATAATTTATTTTTCTTACCCAGTTTTATTTTTTTTACTATTGTTCGTCCTGAACAAATCCCAAGAACTACTCGAGGTAGAGGATTACTGGGGGTTATTGTATGGTTATTGTATAGTGGAAATGTATGCGGAAATTAAAGGTTAACTGTAGTTTTAAAAAGATTAAGACTGTAGTCGTTTGAGCAATTGACTTGTTTGAAGGTCTCCTGAAAATAAAATAAATCCAAATCTCTGTTCAAGGAAATTGAACATTGATCTTCTTTTCTGTGAATTATCCTTCGGACAGTATCGACATCAAATCTGTCACCTTCAAACTTTCATGTTTACAGCTTTTTTTTATTTTTATTTAAGTCAAAATCATTTATTTACACTATTTACATTGTTCATACTGCTATCCTCATCTTTGTTGTCATATTCCGGACGTTTCGATCGTGGCACGCACCGGCCTACTTCAATGATTGGAATTTCGAACCAAACCCTTTATTCCGTCCACCAAGGTAGATTGTTCTAGTTTCACATGCCATACCTCTTCCGGATAACAGTATCAGTTATCACCCTTTTAACTTAAAACTTTAAGTTCCCCCCCCCTCTGTAGAAACCAGGTATTGAACTCATAACTCTGTGGATCAAATCACTGGATTCAACCAACTCTTTTATCGACTGGGCCATTGTTTACCCCGGCGGACGAAATAAAGTGTTCGCTTCGGTTCGAAATTCTAATCTCCTGAAGAAGGCCGGGTCGTATAACAACCGAAACGCTGTGAATATAGCAACCAAGTTGAGGACAACAGTCCAATCAATGTAAATAGTGAAAATAATTAATATACCTCATCTCAGAAATACAGTCAAAAAGATTTATCTATATTTTTTACTAATTTTCTCCCACCCCAATTATCTAAAGACATTCAAGGCAAAAGTTTAGGATTGGAATAGTAATGAAAATTAAGGCCTGCAATATGAAGATAGGGAAGATAGATAACGACCGAATTTTGATAAGAAAAAGATAAGATTGATGTTTCCATGGAATCATCAAAAAGTCTTCAGAATGGTACTCTCTTTTCACTTTTGGAAAACGTCGTCTTTTATAACATTCGCAGACAATCAAATTTATAATTGTTTCATTTTTAGGTCTTCAATTCGTAACTCGCATCATGTAATGTTCCTATTATTAACGACAATACATTCAGTCTTCTTTTGATTAATAATTAGTCCTTTCTTCTTGCTTTCCTTCACTATCTTTTGTAAAATTTCCTAGAGTTACCTTTCTGTGTCTTTCATCAGCACAAGTGCCATTTGCGTATATATCGTTGAGATTCTGTCCAGGAAACAATAAATCCTGGTACACCATACCTTAGTAAACTTTAAATATGATACCTATGGCAAAATGGATCGGATATTAGAAAGATGTTTTGTATAGGCCATACAAAACAAAATCTAGAAGATTATCTACCGCTCTGAGCAAGTTTATTTTCAAACTGAAGATCAACACAATGCATTTAAATAAAAACAAGAGATTAAAATGAGCTTAACGAAAAAAAGAAAGAAGCTTTTGGCCGTTACCTAAATTTGCAATCTTGTTCCTAACACTTAAATTAAAGAACATGGAAATTCAGGAAGTTCCCAACAACGGAAGCCATTTAAACGTAAGTAGTGTTCTTCCGAAATTCGACTTTGCCAAAGTAAATTAGGTCACGAGTTTTTCGATTTGGCTTTCCAATGAAAGAAACAGAACATTGGGGAAAAATGAAACAAAAATGTCATCTGAGAGTTCGTTTTTTTTTTATTGTTTTTTTTTTACCGGTTTAATATTTTATTTGTATTTGGTGAACAATTTCCGCCCGTTCATAAATTATCTTTTTCCAAACTTTGAACTTTTCACCGGTTTTTCGTTATTGATTTTTCTATGGCTGCTTTAAAAAACATTATGCCAGTCAGATTAATTCTTCTTAATCTTCTTCTTCTTTGTTTGTTTGTTTGTTTGTTTCTTTCTTTCTTTCTTTCTTTCTTTCTTTCTTTCTTTCTTTCTTTCTTTCGTTCCTTCTTTCTTTCTTTCTTGTTCTTCTAATCTCTTTTCTTTTTTGTCTTTATTTTTGATTGCCAGCCATCTTGAACTCCTCATTTTTCTTCTTTTTCTTCCACTTCTTTTTCTTCTTAACAGCCATCTTGACTTCCTTCTTTTTCTTCTTATTCTTCTTGTCATCGTTTTCTTTTTTTATTATTTTCATTGTCAGCGACCTTGACCTCCTCTTCCTTTTTCATTTACTACTCCTTTTTCTTCTATTGCTTTTCTTCTTCTTCTTCTTCTTCTTTTTATCTTTCTTTTTGTTGTCAGTCATCTTACCCCCTCCTCATCATTTTATTTCTTCTTTTCATCTTTCTATTTGTAAAAGAAACATTATGCCTGTCAAAGTAATTCTTCTTCTTTTCCTTCTTCTTCATCTTGTCAGCCAAATTTTTAAATTCTTTTTCTTCTTTTTCTTCTTGTTTATCTTCTTCTACTTCTTCTTATCCGTTTTTGTTTTTATCTTTCTTTTTATTCTTAACCACCTTAAACTCCCCCTCCTTCGTCTTCTTCTCATGTATTTCTCTTTTCTTCCTCGTCAACATTGTGTCTCATTTCACCACCGTTTCTCTTCCTTCTTTTCTTTCTCCTGCTCAATGCTTTGTTTCTATCTTCATCTTTTATCAATGTTCCCTCTTTTTCTCTTTTTTCTTCGGTACCTTTTCCCTTCTTTCCATTCTTCTCCCAATTTTATTTCAGTTTTGCCATCTCTCTTTCTCTTGTAACATAGAAAAGGTTACTGAATGAGGAATAACCAAAACGGAGGTTGGAAATGAAATAGTAATACAATACTCGCCAGCGGCATGAAGTAGGTAAACCACTGCTAGTGATAAACTACTTAGACACCATATCACCCCCCACACACACACACACTTATAATAGTGTCTAACGTATTTATGAGGATTGGGACATACCATTAATGTTCATAGGTACGGTATATAGCAGAAAGAAAGAAAGAAAGAAAGAAAGAAAGAAAGAAAGAAAGAAAATTTAAAGTGAAAAATAACAAGAGTGATAAGAAGTAAAGAAAGGAAGAAAGAAAGAGAGAAAGACAAAGAAAAATTAAGGTGAAAAATGACAAGGGTGATAAGAAATAAATAAAGAAAGAAAGAAAGAACGAAAGACAAAGAAAAATTAAGGTGAAAAATGACAAGGGTGATAAGAAATAAATAAAGAAAGAAAGAAAGAAAGACAAAGAAAAATTAAGGTGAAAAATGACAAGGGTGATAAGAAAGAAAGAAAGAAAGAAAGAAAGAAAGTCAGACGTAAACAAACAAGTAGGTAAAGGAAAGAACTGGGTTGGAGACTTGTCGAAAATGATCCGGCATTATCGGGTTAAGCTTTTTTGTTTTATTTTAATTTTTGATTTCAAATTTTGAAGAAAAAAATATATACACATGGCTTGAGCAAAATCGGAGTCATCTACATGATAATGTTTGCCTTTAGAGGTATAGAAATTTGCAAGCCATTTTCCTCATTTAGCTGTTATGGTAAGGTCAAAAATGAAATCAGCTTAAATGATTTGGGAAGTGCGTCCATAAACTGTGGTATCTTCTGTTCGTATGCAGAGCGTTAATAATAATAATAATAATAATAATAATAAAACAAAAAGAGTGTATGAATGAATCGATCGACTTGGGATCGCTATATTATGAGCTTCAGAAGCCTCTGGTCATTCACAATAAGCTCTATAGACCTACCATAGAGAAAGCTTTAGATGGTTGCCTACGCACTTAAGAAGATGCCATATGAAAGGAAATTGTGTAGCAAAACATAGGTACGTGGTTAGAACATTCGCTTTTCGGATCGAGAAGCGGAAACCAGGTCCGAATCTTACCACGGCCGATTTGTCAGGAGGGTGACATCTTGATGTTATCGGTTTGGAGGAGACCGATCCCCGCATGGGGTACCTTTGGAAAGGTATAACCCGGCCCTTGTTGGGTAGAGGGGACTCTTGAGAGCCGTCGGTGGTTGTGCTTGCATGATGTCACAAGTCATCGTGACCGAGGGTTTCAGCGTGCTAGCTGATCACGCTAGATATCGCGCTATCTCCCAGAAACTGTAACTAAGGTCCGCTCAGCATAGTTGCAGTATAAACCAAAGGTGAGCTCTGTGCGTGTTGAACAGACACAAATGTGCCTGAGGAGGCGTCTAAAATGGGGATTAGCTAGCCGCCCTAGCAGACCGGTATCCTCGGATATGAGTACTGTACCATTATGTGTAGCGGACCATTATGCCACACATTGTCCGGTTCGTTTATATCCCCGGTCTTTTGAACAGAAGAAGAAGTATATACCTTCTTCTCATTTTAGGATTGGGTTTCCGGATCCTTCTAAAGTCTTCCCATTCTCTTTCACTCCTAATAACCCCTTGATCTTAGAGACTTTATTACCTTACCTGTGGTGAATTGATTAAAAAGTATCTTCACATCCAGAAGTGCGTAGGTTTGATTATGTTTAGTAAAGCCCGGTTCCAACGGCTGGATTGTATACCCTTAAAAATTAAATAGGGATACAATATAGGGCCTTAGTGCTGAGACATGTGAGAAAGAAAGATATTTTAAATTTGTAAAGAAAAACAGATGAAACATGAAATAAACACTCACTCAAATTAATATCGGTCTATATTTCTAATATGAGATGTTATGATTACTTGCATTATTTACATTATTCGGACTGTTATCTTCATCTTCGTTGCCATATTCACAACGTTTCGGCCGTTGTACCCTCCGGCCTTCTTTCGGTGATTGGAATTTCGAATACAACCTTTGAGGGAAAAGGAGATCCCCTCTCTTGAACCCTGTGGAATGAGGTTAAAATAATAGACAGAGAGCATCACTGGGAAATATGAAAACTTATGGAATCAGCACATATGTTATCCCACAAAAATCTCCAGAGCCGACCAAGCATAGAAATGAATACAAGATGGGAACCAGTAATACGGAAGGATAAAGAAAATCAATGAATAAATTACAATATAAGCTGTGGTAAAAAAACAAAACAAAAAAAAACAATAATAAAACACAAAAAAATTACAATATGAGCACTGGTAAAAGCAGTTGCTGAGACAATAGGTTTATAATTTCCAAAAATTCAAGCGCCAATGTTTTCAAGGTCAGATAGCCCAGTGGATAAAGGCGTTGGTTAGGCCCAGTGACTAAACCAATGGAACTGTGAGTTCAATACCAGGCCACAAAAACTTGAGGCATTGAGTTAAAGGGAAATGGCTGAGACATCCGGGAGATGCATGGGACGTGGAAATAGAACAATCTACTCTGGTAGACGAAATAAAGGATCCAGTTCGAAATTCCAATCCCCTGAAGAACGCCGGAGCGTACAACAGCCGAAACGTTGTGAATATGGCAATGAGGATACCAGACTAAATAATGCAACTATTCATATTAAATATAAACTAAATGTTTTATTTCATTCTATGAGTGAAGGCCCTTCCCGATATGGATACCCAGGACCGCTATAGGAGATATCTAAGGGAATTTCGTTGCTGAAGCTACGTTGATTATGCAGGTGATGCTAGGTAAAACATCAGCAGTGGATGTAGAGGTGTAAAACCGATACTGTTTGTATTTTTTCATGCAAGCTGATCAACTATCTTACTTTGATAATGGTCTCAATGTTTTTGCTAATGATACTAGGAAAACTGAAGTGTTGATATTGTGATGAAGATGGACATTTACCAGTATTCTTCAAGTCAGATTATACATCTGAGAACTTCCATAGGCTGATGAAATGTCTCTCTTTCAGGCAACGGTTAAATAATTGCGGCACAATTGGTGATCATTCCGGGTTAACTTTCTTAGCTACAAACATTACGAGCTCATTTGAAAACAGGAGCTTTCGACGAGTGAAGGTTTTTGATCTGTCTGTAAAAGTTGCCTAGCGGAGATAGAGACGTAACAAAGCTTTGCTACGTGTGAGCAGTGAAAAAAAAATGATTGCTCTGCTCGTCTCATATGAGGTTTGTGGTAAAGTTCATTGCAAAGAGATTAGTCGTGTCTAAGAAACATGAAATAACCGAAGGGCTATTGATAATAATATTAAGCACATACAATTTGCTTTTGTTAATAAACATGTTAGTCATGCTGCGGAATACGCGTTATCAATTCTAGAGTGTAATGCACGCGTATGGTAATTGTAGCATACCTACGGACGATAATGGGCATGTCCCCATTCGCATAAATACAGTAGTAAATACTGTATGTTAGTCTGTAGTTGTAGGTTCGCCTCCAACTGTGCTGGTCAAACTCCTTGTCTCCGGGCAGAGAGGATCCCCAGACGAGGCTATGTCGAAGGGCAGACTCTCGTCTCGGGAAATAGCAACCCGACCACGTTTTATACGGGGTCTACGGCGAATTTTGGGCCGAGCCTACGGGTTTCGATGCCCCACATTAAATTCGACCTTGTACCACATCTAACCGCGTGGGACGTTTGGTAGACATCCTGCATTCGGAGTTTCGTCTACAGCTGTGCTGGTCAAACTCTCTGACTCCAGACGAGGCTACGTGTTTGGATACCCCACGTTATATTCGGATATCCCGCATTAAATTCAGCCTTGTGCCACATCTAACCACTTATGGCGGTTGGTAGATATCCCGTTGTTGGAGATTCATCGTGGAATTCACTTGACTCACTTCTAGCAGTTGACTACTTCTTCTACGCGTCGCTGGTGAATCTTATATGTGTTGTTCTTGTCCTAAGTATTATCGTTCATTACCGACTTTCGTGTGATTATTCAGTATCCAACAGTAATGATAATATTAGCCGTTACCTTATAAAGAAAAACTTACACCCTTATGCAATAATTCCGTATTTTTCCAATGAAAGACGACCTAGGGCATTTCCATTTGTATTTCCATTTCACGAAGTCGTTCCTTGCAGAATGGGCACAGATTCTCGATTGGATTTAAATCAGGAGAGTTTCCGAGCCAGTCGATACTACTTTGATTTGCTCACTGGTAAAGCTTGCCAGTGAGTTCATGCAGCGTTACAATTTTCGTAACCTTCCTTCGAGTAACGTCCATCGCAGACAATGGTCACAGGACAACTAATCGACAGTCGAGACAATAGTGTCGGAGCGTGATGAAAACCTGATGCAATCACGGATGACGCAATATTTTTCAAGGCTAAATAAATTCCATCATACACTCCGAAAATAGATTCATATTACTGCACACAACTGCAAATGACCTAATCCTAGGAAAGAATATAAATCGATTACAACCTGTCACTCCGGTTGGTCTAAAACTGACCGCACGGTGAAAGAAAGGAAACTAAAGCGGTTGTTTCAATTCATTTGCACAAGGTTTACGACTATCGATTGGAAATTATAACATCTTTCTCTTTGAAGATATTTTTGGAAAACAGGTTTCTCAAATCCAGTAGCTGTTATATCTCTTTCCAGTAGTGAGGGTGGTTTCACAGTGTGGCATACTAACACATTGATTATATCATTATTTTCTCTTCGAGTTTCGCATGATATCCATTTTAATTGTTGATAGTCCTCAAGTGATGTGGTTTCTGTTATTTGGTACCGTATTTTGCTTGTGTTTCTGTAGCGCCAGAAGACAAGGTTCACAGAAATATGATCTTTGCCAAGAACCCTTAATCTTTCCTCGCTTAATGCATTTTTTCACCAGTAATCTGAGAAAGCTGATAGTTTAGATATTTCTGTACGGGTTTCGCATCATGCATATGAAAATCACAATCAAACGAAGGTATTTAACAACATGACTAGATAGCTGCCTATGTCTCTGAGATGAGGTCTTTTGATTGCTAGCATTATTTACATTATTCGGACTTTTACCCTCATCTTCATTGCCCTATTCACAATGTTTCGGCCTCTATATTTGTGAGATGAGGTATTATCATTGATTAACTTATTTACATTATTCGGACTGTAATCCTCATCTTCATTACCATATTCACAACGTTTTGGCCTCTATATCTGTGAGATGAGGTATTATGATTGATTATCTTATTTACATTATTCGGACTGTTATCCTCATCTTCATTGCCATATTCACAATATTTCGGCCTCTATTATCTCTGAGATGAACTATTATGATTGATTGCATTATTTACATTATTCGGACTGTTATTCTCATCTTCACTGGTATATTCACAACATTTCGGCCCTTGTACGCTCCGGCCTTCTCCAGTGGGTTGGATATCTAAGATAAGATATGATTACTTGCATTATTTGCATTACTCGGGCTGTAATCCTTATCTTCATTGCCATATACACAACATTTCGGCCTTTGTACGCTCCGGTCTTCTCCAGGTGATTTGAATTGTGAACCGAACCCTTTATTTTGTCCACCGGGGTAGACTGTTCTATTTTCACGTGCCATGCATCTTCTGGTTACATGATCCAGTGGATAAAGGCGTTGGTTTTATCCAGTGTCTTGTAAACAAAATTGAGGGATGAGCTTCAGCAATAAAAGACCTAAAGGTATCCCATTCAGCTCTGGAGTATAGAGACATTGTCCTATAAATTTTGACGACAGCATATTACAATTATAATGAACTTAATTCTTACTTGACGCTGCACGATTGTGGCCTTGAGTAACGTCGCCTTGCAAAGTGAACCGTTGTTATAGTCTTCAACATTTTTACGTAGTGCCGCTTCAGAAAGTGCACGGAGGATTGTCCAGCATTCACTGCCATATAGGAGATTGGATATTACATAGCAGTTCAGCAGTTTTGTCTTTGTTTCTAACGACATTTTCCTATCTCTTAATAGTTTGCTTAGATTATGAAAGGCACCATGAAATTGTGTATCATCCACTACCACATAGGGAATTAGATACTACATAACAGTTCAGCACTTTTTCTTTTGTTTCTATCGACATTTTCCTATCTATTAATACTTTGCCTATTTTATGAAAGGCATGAGGAGATTGTCCAACATTCACTGCCAAATAGGAGATTAGATATTACATAGCAGTTCAGCACTCTTTTCTTTGTTTCTAACGACATTTTCCTATCTCTTAATACTTTGCTTAGTTTATGAAAGGCATGATGACATTGTCCAGCATTCACTTGCATATAGGAGATTAGATATTACATAGCAGTTCAGCACTCTTTTCTTTGTTTCTAATGACATTTTCCTATTTCTTAATACTTTGCTTAGTTTATGAAAGGCATGAAGCGATTGCCGGGCATTTACTTGCATATAGGAGATTTGATATTACATAGTAGTTCACCACTCTTTCCTTTGTTTGTAATGACATTTTCCTATCTTTTAATACTTAATTTCTAGAAGTCTTATTATCGATGCACTTTTGTATCATTACGTCACACGTTCCATCGTCTGTTCATTTCTTCCTACGAAATCAAATTTTCTTGTGTTGTGTCATTATTCATTATTCTGAATATAAAGAATATGTCGGGATGGTTAGTTAGTAACGTTTTCATTGTTTTGTGAAGATGTCTTCTCTTTCTTATTCTGCCGTTCTTATGTTGTTTCTTCTTTACTTTTCTTTTTTTTTACTTCGCCTAATTCAAACCTCATGGACGTCATTATCATGAATTTAAATCTCTCCATCTTTTCCTCTTCTACGTATGGCTGAATCCTTCCACGAAATATTTCGATTCTTAGTCCACTAATCTCAAACTCCGCCGCCAACAAATTCACCACCTTACCAAATATCGCTACGTGTAAAGGCTATCTCGTTTCATGACGTAGCTTTAATGAAATCACGTGATCCTAATTTCCTGTTCTCGTCTTGATCTCGTTCGTTGTCACGTCGATTGTTCCGAAATCTCTCGTTCTTTCGCCTTAACTTGAATTATACACAATTTATTTTAATGGAATTAACAACAGTGATGATTTCTTTTCAGTTTCGATCCGCTAAGCACTCGTTGGCTAGATTTTATTTTAATTTTTTTTTTTTTAAATTTCATTTGAAAGAAAAAAAAGATCTCTTATTTGACCATTTTTTTTTTTCGATTTTGGAGTGAACATTAGATTTCAGTTCCTTTTTTTAATTGTATTTCCTTTCTCTTCATGCTTCCGGAAGAATCACAGACTGGAATCCATGCACCTCCCTTAAAACAAAGCGAAATTAAAATAAAAAATATTAAGCTTATTACAGTCCAAGCCTCAAGCTGCTGTTTCTTAAACTTGTGTTAAAAAATGGCACTTCTTTTTTGATAGTTCCTATCAAAAGCAGCTAACGTCTATAATTTTAAAATAAATAAGCCTAAAATAATGACTGAATACTATTTTCTTTTTCTAATAGTAAATTAATAGTGTTACTTTTTAGTTAAGTCTTACTAGTAGTCTGATTAGTTAGACAGTTTATATTTGTATTATTATTTTTAATAAAAGCAGTGTGTACTTGGACCCACTGGAAACAGGGCGAGCAATAATTGAGCAGTATTAAAAATAAAAACTAACCAAGATATGGACATTAGAACGAAAATAGTGTATCCATTTAGATTAAATAAGGCGTTCCCTTCAATCCCTGGCTAGAGCAGTTTGTAATTGGGCTCACCGGAAACAGGGTAAGCAATAAATGAGCAGTATTAAAAAATAAGAACTAGCCGAGATATCCCTAGACATAGGCAATAGAACTAGAACAGATTATCCCTGTAGATTGAATAAAGGATGAAGTTCAATGTCTAGTCGATGCACTTTGTACTTGTGCTCACCTGAAACAGGGGGAGGAATAAATGTGCAGTATTAAAAATATGAACTCGATGAGATATCCCTAAACATAGGCAGTGGCATGAGAACAGTTTACCCTTGTAGATTAAATAAAATGTTCACTTAATTCCTTGGTCCGGGAAATGTGTACCTGGACTCAATAGAAACAATGTGAGCAAAAAATGAGCAATACTAAAAATAAGAACTAGACGTGGACATTGGAACGTAAATATTCTTTCCCTGTAGATTAAATAAGGCTGTTGTACGCTCCGGCCTTCTTCAGGTGATTGGATCTCTGAGATAAGATATTATGATTACTTGCATTATTTACATTATACCTTCAATCCATGGCCAGATCAGTTTGTGCTTGGGCTCATCGGAAACTGGGGATGTAATAACTGAGAAGGTACCAAAAATAAGAACTACACGGGATATCCCGAGGCATGGACAGCGGAACAAGAGCAGTCTACCCTCGTAGATTAAATAAAGGGTTCAATTCAACCCCTGGTCGGAGCACTTTGTACTTGTGCTCACCGGAAACAGGACGAGTAATAAATGAGCAGTACTAAAATTAAGAACTAGATGAAATATTCCTGGACACGGGCAGTGGAACTAGAACAGTCTATCCCTGTAGATTAAATAAAGGATTAAGTTCAATCCCTGGTCAGAGCACTTTGTACTTGGGCTCACCGAAAACAGGGCGAGCAATAACTGAACAGTATAAAACATAAGAACTAGACGAAATATCCCTAGACATTTGCAGTGGAACGAGAACTGTCTACACCCGTAGATTAAATAAATATTTCAGTTCGGAATTTGCTCTATTTACCTAGATTTGAAACACACCTGAGGAAGGACGGAGGGCGCGTTTGTCGAAACGTAGGGATAACAACAGCAAACACAAGGAAACATTTTCCAATATAAATAGTGTAACTAATGAAAAATCCTCATCTCAGAAATATAGACAGATCCTGATGAAGGCTAGAGCGTACCACGGCCGAAACGTTGTGAATATGAGAATAAAGATGAGGACAGAAATCCAAACGATGTAAATAGTGTAAATAGTTACAATACCTTATTTCAGAAATTCACACAGGAATTAGCAAAATGATCTTAAATAATCAAATCATTTCAATTCCTTCTCTCGAAAAGTCAATTTACTTATGATTTATGTTGCGTTGCATATCAGTGAAGTATTCATTTTTTTCAGCTTTGCACAGAGAAATGTGTGAAATAAGTAATAAGATGGCGATAAAGAACATAGCATTTTAGTAACTGTCTATATTTCTGGGATGACGTAATGTTTCGCTCCGAAAAGTAGTGAATATGGTAACAAAGATGAGGACAGCAGTCCGAACGATGTAAATAATGTAACTAGTTACAATACCTCATCTCAGAAATATAGACAGATCCCGATGAAGAACGGAGCGCACAACGGCCGAAACGTCGGGAACATGACAATAAAGATGAGGACAGAAGTCCGAACGATTTAAATAGTGTAAATAGTTACAATACCTCATGTCAGAAATATAGACAGATCCCGAAGGCCGGAGCGTACAACGGCAGAAACCTCGTGAATATGTCAATAAAGATGGGGACAAAGGACCGAACGATCTAAATAGTGTAGTTAGTTACAATACCGCATCAAAGAAATATAGACAGATCCTGAAGAAGGCCGGAGCGTACAACGGCTGAAACGTTGTGAATATGACAATGAAGAGGAGTAGAGAAGTCCGAACGATGTAAAAATTTACAATACCTCATCTCAGAAATATAGCACGGTCCTGATGAAATCCGGTGCGTACAACGGCCGAAACTTTATGAGTATGATAATAAAGATGAGGATAGGAGTTCGAATCATGTAAATAGTTACAATACCTCATCTCAGAAATATAGAAAGATCCTGAAGAAGGCTGGAGCATGCAACGACCGAAATGTCCTGAATATGGCAAGAAAGATGAGAACAACAGTCCGAACGATGTATATAGTGTTAATAGTTACAATACCTCATCTCTTAAATATAGACTGATCCCGAAGAAGGCCAGAGCGAACAACGGCCGAGATTCCATGAATATGGCAATAAAGATGAGGACGATGTAAATAGTTACAATATCTCATTTCAGAAATATGGACTGATTTTTCTTGTTTTAAATTTCATCTTAGTTTTTTTTTTTAACCAGTTTTCTTCACTAATCAAAATATAGAAGCTAATCGTTTGTTGTTTTTTGTTTTTTTTCATTATTTGTCTCTCTTCCTTCTCTATTTTTCTTTATTCCGTATTTTTCCTTCTTTCCTTTTTCCCTCTTTTTCTTTCCGCCTTTAAGGGTTTTATCGATTGTTTCTTTATTCTTTTTCTTTCGTACGGTAATTCCCCATGTATAATACGCCTTCATCCATAAAACGCACCCCTAAAATTTTGCTGAAAGTATGGGAAAATGCTTCTACTCATGTATAAAACGCACCCCTTGTTTGGTAATCAAACCCTATAAATTGTACCTCTCCAATTTAATTATGGCCAGTGTTCTTTAATCTTATTAAAAATGGTTTTATACATAGAATAATATTATACTAATTTAGTTTTATGATAATTCTTATTTTATTTTACGGCAATTTTTTAAAGATTTTCTTGTAGCTGTGCATAATACGCAATCCTGGGGAATTACGTCAAAAATTTGTAAAAATGCAGAAAGTTCACTAACTTTACTTCATCGATAAGGAAGCGGAAGTTGATAAAGTTCGACATGAAAAATGACTTGAAATGTCGCAGAAACTTCATTATTCGCTGGTTTATTTTTTCTTGTTTCTTTAATAAAAATATCTTCAATTAAATACCTAATTCCCCATGTATAATACGCTTTCATCCATAATACTCATACATAATACGCACCCCTTGTTTGGTAATCAAATCCTATAAATTGTACCTCTCCAATTTAATTACGCCCAGTGTTTCCTACTCTTATTTTTAAAAAATGGTTTTATACATAGAATAATATTATTCAAATTTAGTCTTATGATAATTCTTATTTTATTTTACGGCAATTTTTTAAAGATTTTTGTAACTATGTATAATACGCACTCCTGATTTTGCTTTTTTATTTTTTAGAAGACAATGCAGATTACACATGAGGAATTACGGTATTTTTTTCCTTTTTTTTTGTAAAATAAAACAGGGTCACATACGCATACAATGAGGAAAATTGAGATTTTCTTTTTTCTTTCTTTTGTTCTTTCTTTCTTTGTTTATTTTTCTTTTTACTCCTGGATTCTTCTCTATTTTTCATTATTTAAATTTCTTCATACTCGTTCATTTTTTTTCTTTCTTTCTTTGTTTCCTTCTTTTTCTTTCATCCTTCATTTTTTTTTTCCTTTCTTTGAAATTTTCCTTTAACTTTTCTTTTGATTTCTTTCATTTTCATTCTTACTTTCTTTTCTTCTGTACTTTCAGTTCTTTCTTATTCCTTTCTTTCTCTCTGTTTTTTCTGTTTGCTTCTCTTTCTTTCTTTGATTCCTTCAATCCAAAAGACGTTCGCCAAAAGATTTCTATGAAATACAATTTTTTGTCTTTCTTATCTAATTTCTGTTAGATTTTGTTCCTTATCTTTTTTCTTGTCTTTCTTTCTTTTTTCTTTCTTAAGCCAAAAACTTTATAAATGTACTATTTTTCTTTCTTCCTCCTTTTCTTTCTTTCTTTCTTTGTTTTTTTTCTTTCTTTCTTTATCTATTTATTTATTTCTCTATTTATTTATTTCCAAACAGATGAGCTTCAATATAAACAATGGTAAAAGTATATATTGTTTTTGTTATATTTCTTTCTTTCTTTCTTTTTCTCTTTTTTTCTCTTTCTTTCTTTCTTTCTTTTCTTCTTTCTTTCTTTCTTTCTTTTCTTTTTTGTTTCTTTATCTTTCTTTCTTTTTTTCTTTACAAATAGATGAGCTTCAATAAAAACAATGATAAAAGTAGACATTGTTATTGCTATATTTCTGTCTTTCTTTCTTTCTTTCTTTCTTTCTTTCTTTCTTTGAAACTCACACTAACGTAATTCATATTCCCTTTTGTAAACAGGAAACTTCCTCATCTAAGCAGGGTTCAAGTAACTTTTTAAATGTCCCTTTTTTTCCGTTTCTGGTTGAATACTGTTTATAAAACATAGACGTCTACTGAAACACGTGCATCCGGTGATAATAAAGAATTACTTCGAACTATAAAAGAAATTCATTCACATCCTTACGAATTACGAATACGAAAATATAGTTAGGTTTTCGAAGTATTAGAAAATAGTGTTATTTTTTAAATGGACTAATTGAACATTACTTGGGTGTGGTCAGTTTACGTGACCGAGCGGTTTAAAGCATACTGAACTTGAGTGGGATGTACGCTCGAACCCTATATATATATATATATATATATATATATATATATATATATATATATACCCCCCCACACACACACATATATACATATACACACACATATATATATATATATATATATATATATATATATATATATATATATGTAAGCAAATATATGGATATAGATCCGACAGTATGAAGAAAAATATTTACGGAAAAACAAACAAAAATCCTTATATGCAATTATGCTGTTTTAATGTTAATATGTCATCCTCGGACGTTTCGGTCTAATAAACCATCTTCAGGACATATTCATAAAATATAATTAACATTATCAATTCAACATGACAAAGACGATGTACATAAGAACAAGCCTTATCCAAACAGATAACTGAAAGTTTTATAAGATCAGCGCTCCGTTTAAAACATGGCCACGTTGTCGTCACGTGGACGACGCTGTGAAAACGTATTCCTAAAATTTGAGTATTTTGAATGGAAAATGAAAAACATTCTATTTTGATCTAAAATTTATATGTGCGCTTGTCGAGCATTAATCTCGCTAGAAAAGGGGAAATACTAAAGAAGCCAGGTCTAGTATTCACCGTGCGTGAGATGGATATTATGCCTGCTTCATAAATCCGCCTAAGATTTTTATTATGAAAATATTTTAAAATCTTCACAGAATCATGTTGAATTGACAATGTTAATTATATTTTATGAATATGTCCTGAAGATGGTTTATTAGATCGAAACGTCCGACGTTGACATATTAACATTAAAACAGCTTAATTGCATATAAGGATTTTTGTTTGTTTTTTCCGTATATATTTTTCTTCATATATATATATATATATATATATATATATATATATATATATAAAAGAACAGTAAGATATATAATCCGGTGTTCTTATAGATATTTTTATCTTTACAAAATAGTGCTCAATGTAAATTTACAGAGCATTAATATTATAAATTAATTGATTTAAAATATGTTTTTTCCGCTACACAGTTCTAACCGTGTTTAAAAAATGGAAGCTAAAAGCTTGAATTTAATTTTGCAATTAAATTAAAGACATTAGTTCCATTTCATCCTAAAGCGAATTTTGGAGTAACTTTTAAAATTACTAGGTTTTAAAGACACAGCAAAAATCATAATTCATGTTTCCAAGGTTACAGATGAATCCAATTTACCAGACAAGGGCTGTCTCGGTGTCTATATTTTAATGTATCAGTTATTGCTACGTTTTGGTAGTGGGTAGGGATGTATTTTTCAATGAAATCTAACATCCGTTAAAAGCGTGTCGTCTGGATTTTTAAATTTTTTTTTGTTTTTTATTGTTAACAGCTAAATTTTTTACGGCATTTTTTTCCTCGTATTTGTGGGTGTTTAGGTAAGAATACTTTTTATTTAACTACAATTTGAAATATTTTTACTTTTAATTTTTAATATATTATATTTCTTTCAAGAACAATTAAATGTAATTAGAATCCCTTACAGTCTGTAGAATTATTATCACATCAAGTATATTACAAATTTTTAAAAATGCCGTAAGAATTTTAGCCGTTAACAATAAAAAAAAAAATTAATTATATAAAAAAATATTATATATATATATATATATATATAAAACATTTCTTTCTCTCACGTGGTCATGGCCTTGTTGTTATGACTCGATTAACCAAGAGTAATCGAGACATACCCACAAGTATATTTTGTAATTTCTGACCTGATGCACCTCGCTTTAACTTTCGAAAAACTGGTAACGATTTAATTTTAATACTGCTAATTTTTAATAGGGTCTTCTCCTCTTACCATGTTGACAAATATTCATTTATTTCGGCATTAAATAACCCATGGAGTTAGATATGCCGCTAAAAAAATCTACCAAACAATACCTATTTATAGTAAAATGACTGAAAATACATTTTATAGTAATATGACCAACAATACATTTTATTTGTAGTTGAAGGTATACAATTGCGCTCAAAATATATTTAGTTGAAGCCATAAAATTCTGTTCAAAATATTTAGATTTCGGCATGAAATAACCCATAGAGGTGTTGATATGTCGCTAAAAAACCTACCAAACAACAATACCTATTTATAGTATAATTACTGAAAATACATTTTATAGTAAAACGAACAACAATACATTATATCTCTAGTTGAAGGTATACAATTGTGCTCAAAATATATTTAGTTGAAGCCATACAATTGTATTCAAAATATTTAGACTTCGGTATTAAATAACCCATAGAGGTGTTGATATGCCACTAAACAAAATCAACGAAACCAAAGCAATCTAACATCTGATTTAATTTCCTCCACCGCCTACAGATTTTAAGTTTTGAAGCGCCATATTTGGTCAACACTTTTGCATATATTTATGTTGGTAAGAAGTGAGTGAATTTGAAGGTCGTAGGGGCACTATACTTAGTGTAGCTGTGTTACGTCTGACTGAACCCAACCCACTCTGACCGGTGTGACTTCATAGTTTTCTTTCTTTTAGCTTCGTTATCAAACCAGGTTTGTGGCCTACTGTTTTGACTATACTTTGGGGGTCCTTTTCGAGGCCAACGGCCAGGTTAGTCTTGTCAGCCATACCAGATTACTACTGAGGCAGGAGCAAATGGTGTCGTCTGCTTAGATATCTACTTGGGAACTGATGGCATCGGGAAGGTCGTTAATGATGATCAGAAACAGTGTGGGACCCCAGGATAGAGACTTGGGTAACGCCTGCGTTGGTGAGAAAGGAACGGAAGGAGAATCCGTTTAGATCCCACTTCATTAATGTTTAACAGGAATTATTGTATTATGTCAAATAATCGTCCTGAAATTCCGTATCCATGAAGCTTATGAAGAAGGCCGGCATGTCAAACCCTATCAAACGCTTAAGAGATATCTAGAGCCACAGCACGAGCTTCTCCGTTATTGTGAAGTGCTTGGTAAACAAATTCAGTTATGGCCGTGATTACATCAGCCTTAGATCGGGCAAAGCGGAAAAAATATTGCTTGTCAGATAGTAGATCATGTAATGTAAGGTGCTTAACCACTTCGGCGTTGATTAAAGCTTCGAAACTTTGACGAAGAGAGATAGGAGACTGATAGGACGCTGGTTAGATAAGTCAGAAGTGTCTCCAGAGTTCTTGAAGACAGGTACAACAGATGAGGACTTCAAACAGGCTGGAAAGCAAGAGTCGTTGAGGCAGTAGTTATATAGTTTGGAGAGTCCAGGAGCCAGTTCAGGAGCACAGTGCTTCGGGATAACGGCTGGTATCCTGTCCCTACTGTTAAACCTATGGGATTCTAATTTAGGAACGATGTTCAATACGATCGATGGGTTGATGTGCAACTCGCTCAACAGAGTTTCAGTTCTAGGGGGAAAATCAGGTGTGAGTACCCCGGATGAGTCGAGAGTTGAATTGGATGAGAATTTACGAGCAAAGCCTTATCAGCTGAAGAAGTTAGGACCTCAAACTGATTGAATAAAGGAGTTATTGCGGATTTGCTGTTGCTCTTGCAGAGACGTCAAATATCTTTGGAACCGAATTTGCAAGATGCAATACGTTCAGAGTCTGTCTATATTTCTGAGATGAGGTATTATGTACATTATTTACATTATTCGGACTATTGTCCTCATCTTTGTCGCCATATTCATTACAACGTTTCGGCCGTTGTACACTCCGGCCTTCTTCAGGTGGTTGGAATGTCGAACTGAACCCTTTATTTCGCTCACCGGGTTAAAAATGGTTGCTGAAGACATTAGGTTTATAATACCCAGAAATCCATACCCAGATGTCCTCAAGGACACATGCCACAGTGGATAAAGGCGTTTGTTAGATCCAGTGACAGGACCCAAAGAGTGTGAGTTCAATACCCGGTTAAGGCAGTGGGGAACTTTCAGAGGGAAATTAACAGGCGATAACTGATATCCATCAAACATGGCACATGGAACTAGAACAGTCTACCCCGGTGAGCGAAATAAAGGGTTCAGTTCGACATTCCAACCACCTGAAGAAGGCCGGAGTGTACAACGGCCGAAACGTTGTGATAAATAAGGCGACAAAGATGAGGACAATAGTCCGAATAATGTATGCAATACGTTGTTTCATTCTATCAGCAAATAGTCATTTTGCTTCATTGAGGACACTCTTGCACTCATTACGGCTGAGACAAAGAGACGTCTGTTTCAATCTGACATGTCGTTACGGTACAGACGGGAGAAGTGATTCCTATAGGCCAGTGGTTTTCAACCAGGGTTCCGCGGAACCCTAGCGTTCATCCAGTAAAGCCCAGGTTCCGCAAGAAGTTACACAAGTACTATGATTGACAGTAATTTTTATTACAGGGGTTCCTCGAGCCACTGGAGTGTTTCCGCTCCAGCAAAAAGGTTGAAAACCACTGCTATGGGAAATAGCCAATGAGCAAGCAGCTGAGAACCGAGCGGCTGAGCGCGATTTAACTTTATATTTCCTTGCGCGGATGAAAGCTTCGATTCTAGCTTTTACCCAGGAGGAGACCTCGGAAGCGCATTTTTGAACGAGATTAAAGACAACATTCCTGGAGACATCACGAAGGAAATCACGGAACGAGTCCCAGTCTGGTCATTGATAACGGAAGGATGTTCTGTTGGTAGGAGGTTCTTTACTGGGGGGCGGGAGTAGAAGGAGATGTTAACGGACACTACAGCATGATCAGAGTTGCCAAGAGGGCAGAGCTGCGTGGCACGACAGAAGTCGGAGATGGAGGTTAAACAGAGATCGAGAAGGGAAGTCTTACCGTCCTGGTTATTGGGGAAACGTGTGGGAAAGTCAACCATTTGTGTGAGAGAGTGACTGATTAAAAAGTTAATGGTTTGTATGACAGCAAGGTCAATTATAGAGTTTTTAAGCCACTTGGTATGGTGAGCGTTAAAGTCACCGAACACGAATATATGAGCAAACGGATGAAGAGAGATAGCCTTGTCTATATTGTAGGAAATGCTATCGAGTACATCATAATATTGGGAGGATGGAGAGCGATAGAGGAAGAAGAGGTAGATTACAACATTGAGGAGACTTAGGCGGAAACACAAGTATGAGTTTCTGGATATTCGGAGAGAGAGCTCCCTCGACAGTTGAAGATGGTCTCTGACGTAAACTCCCAGGCCATGCAGGTGGGTTTTGGAGAGTCTTTTCCAAGGAGAGGAATTTAACTACGGATGGAGAATTTGGAGGAGTACATAAATAAGGTAAGGTTGGTCTCGCAGAGAGCCAGTATATCAGGAGACCTCTCAATGAGGAATGATTCCACACTCCAGAAATTGGTTTGCGCATAAATCATGATAGCTAAATAAATGTATTTCTGAATATACAGCTTTTTTTTTGCTTTTTTTTTTACTGGGCACCCAGTATTTCTCGTACTTACTCTTTCCTCTTTTTTTTTCACTTCTCATCGTTTCCATTACTTCTCTCGTCTCTTTCTCTTTCCTGTAAACGCTCCATTTTCTCAATTCCACCACATGTAGCCATCTACACAGACACACATACATTTGTCTTTACTTAAAGCCAACGATTCTATTAAACAAAAGAATACCGGAAAAGATATTTGATTGAAAGTCACGTTTAGTCTCGTTATTTCCCGTTCAAATCACAACATTCCTCGCCATAACGAGCGTCATCAGTAATCGCCTCGGTATAATCAACCGTTGGGTAACTACGACTAAGCCAATCCTCGCTTTTATCACGCGTTCACTCTTTTTTTTCCTGCGCAGTGTCCTTTTAACACAATAACGATCATAATCCTTGTAACCATCGCACATTCTCTATATAACGTGTCCATTCAGGACGTAGGCGATCATGTCTCTCCACTATTTCTTCTCTTTTGTAGCTCTTAATAAATTTTGTCTTTTTGTTATTTTTATTAAACTTTGCTCCGACATCTATTTACTCAAGCTCACTAAGTAGGTTATTCTTACTTTTCCTCTTTCCTTCTTGCCTTCAGACTTTCCTGTGAGTATCAGATTTCCCATACCTTCTTTCTTCATTATGTACCCTAGAAAGTGTAAATTTCCTTTTTGTTTCCATTTTCCCTAAGATTTGCTCATATGTTCGGTCCATGGTATCCTCATCATCCTTCTGTAGAACCACATTTCTGTTGCTTCAAGTCTCTTCATCCTTTGTGAGGAGATTGCCCAGTATTCAATGCTACATAGGAGGAGTAACAGATTAGTACTCTTTTCTTTGTTTCTAACGAAATTTTTCTGTTTCTTAATACTCTGCTTAGTTTTTCGAAGGCATTTTTACCTGACCCAATGCGCCTTCAGTAATCATATAATCACTGCAGTTATTCACAACCGCCAAATGAATCTATTTATCGAAGAGAACTCAAAGTTTATGTTAATGTGTAGTTCCGTTTATAACAACCTGACAAAATTCGGTAAAAACTTTTAACCATTCACTGGAATTGTAATGAAACTAGTGGTGCCATGTATTCCGAATCGATCGAAACATTTAAGAATAGTTCTGTGGGTTATTTAAAGCCGAAATCCAAAAATTTTGGACGCAATATTATTTTATTTTTTAGAAATAATAATGGTTTTAATAATACAAGCCTTACTAATTAATCCATAGCTGGGGAAAATATGTGGATTCATGCTACCCGATAACCGTCAGCATAATACAATGGACATTACTACAAATAATGCATCAGTGACCAGCATATATAAATAGTTGAGTCAAGACACAACACACATGGCCTAAAGATTGCGCTGAGGCATAAAAAAGACTGACACCAGAAAATATTTTTAGATTGTCAGAACTTTTTTTGTGTGTGGCGGGGGGATAATAATGAGTTAGTGATATTTAATCCATAGCTGGGGTGGAAGAGATGGATTCATACTTTTACCAGGAATTGGAACTCGGTTCACTAATTACCGATTCCGGACCATTATACATTACATAAAATTACAAAACACGTACATCCAAGCATATAGTACCTGGTATTCCTAAAAGGTCACCCATCTAAGTACTGACTGGGTTCGACGTTGCTTAACTTCAAATATCTCGATATATAGCTGGCCACTGATATTTGAGGATATCCGTCTTACTTGGGCGGATATCCGATCCCTATTGCAAGTGCTTGCTCAGTCACATTGTTTTTTCTCAACACCCACAGAGCCCACCTGTGATTTATACTGCAAATATGCTGCGCAGACTTTAGTTACAGTTTCTGGGAACAAAACGTGATCAACAATTTGAATAAGGCCAGCACGTTCAATCCCTCGGCCACGATGACTTGTGACTTGTTATCGACGGCCTCCAAGGGCTCTGTTTACCCAATTTCACTCACAAAGCTTAGGTCAACCTGTGGTATGGTGTTCAGACACTTTCCAAAGGTGCCGCGCGCTGGGATAACTCCCTCTAGTTCGATAACATCAGGAGGTCTCCTTCTTGACAAATCGACCATGGTGAGATTCGAACTCGTTACCACGTATAAGAAACCACATCATTTGCGGACTTCAAGCAACAATAAAAACTAAAATGGATATTACAAATTATGACATAATCAAGATATTAACATTCCACGCCACTTCAAACAAAAAGTTAGGAAGGAAACCCCAAGCAATACTGGAAAGAGCAATACAAGTTCCTGGAGGTAGGAAACCTATTTTCCTGAAAAATTGTTTAATAGCGATATTTTATAAATTTCAAACAAGAGTAGCACTGACTGCTCGGACAATGAATGCCGAATGTTTTATTATAAAAAAGTCTGAGGAGGAGAACTGAAAGAAAACTTCGTTAATGAAACAAGAAGATAGGACTAACTACTAACTGTAAGAAGACGAAATGAAAACGAGAAAGACCAAAGTGTGATCTATCTAATGAGGACCTCACAATCAAGCAGGTAGAGAAATTTAATTATTTGAGTTACGACAGACGATAGAAAATGTGATATAGATATACGAAAACGCATAGGAGGAGAGGAAGATACCTTTAAAAGGACAAAAACTGCTGAACCGCTATGTAATATCTAATCTCCTATATGACAGTTAATGCTGGACAATCTCCTCATGCCTTTCATAAACTAAGCAAATTATTAAGAGATAGGAAAATGTCGTTAGAAATAAAGAAAAGAATGCTGAACTACTATGTAATATCTAATCTCCTATATGGCAGGGAATACTGGGCAATATTCTCATGCCTTTCATAAACTAAGCAAATTATTAAGAGATAGGAAAATGTCGTTAGAAATAAAGAAAAGAATGCTGAACTGCTATGTAATATCTAATCTCCTATATGGCAGTGAATGCTGGACAATCTCCTCATGCCTTTCATAAACTAATCAAATTATTAAGAGATGAGAAAATGACACTAGAAACAAAGAAAAAAGTGCTGAAATGCATTGCAATATCTAATATTCTATAATGTTGAAGTTTATCAATGTTATGAAGTTACTGAAAAAAAGAAAAATGCATTTAATTTATACGATGCATTTTACAATCGAAAGCATAACTATTTTCATGGCAGTTGTTCTAATAAGCTCCCCTCCTTAATCTATCGACTTTATGAATTAAAGCCTACTACTAGAGTGGCTATTAGGTCCCATCGTTTTACTGTTGAGTTAGCTCGATGTGACCATACGTTCTATTCTAATAATTTAATCTTGAAAAATAGTTATTTTCCGTCTTCTAAATTTCTTTTTCTTTTATTGTCCCTGAGCCTTCATAATGTTTTTTTCTTATATTCTTTCACACTCGGTAACCCCAAGCGTGTTAGTGGCTTTATTGCTTTGCTTGGTGGGGAGGGGTGAAATGTTTAAATAAAAATACTCATCTTTCAATGTAATCTATGTTTTTGCCAATGCACTTAATTCCGTAGTCAATATCAATCACGTAGATCGAGCATTATGCAATGAATATTTCAGATCTAAAGCTATTGACTTATCAGTAGCTTCGGATATAAATAAAAAAGAAGAAAAACTGCCGATGGAAAAGAAGAAAGAAAAAGTTTGCAGCCGTCAAATCTGACCAGTATGGTTTAAAGTCATTAGCAATTAGTAAATACTAGAGTTTTTCTTGTTCTTACGTCGGTACTGACAAGTTCAGAGTCTTACTAAGAATATATTCGATATAAAATAAATATTCATATTAGAGGGAAACATTTCTGCACTCATGTCGTATGTACAAATAGAAACAACCTGTTCGCTTTTCGAGCAAATTTAAGTTGAGCCCAAATCCAAGGCAATGATGCGAGTTTTCCTTAGATTTTGTTTTAGTTGTCCTCTGCCAATCATATAGAAAAACAAAAACAAAATAAATAAAAAAAAACAACGATTACACAACTTGGAGACACTTTCCATAAAAAAAACATCCAAATAATATTAAAATAAGCGTGGTATACAAAGACGACTGACTTTTTCAACACCAAAGTGTTAAACACGAACTCTTCTGTTGACTGTGATGACAGAGCGATGCACAACGAAGAAGCAAAGACTGTCGCCCTAACGACGATAGCAGCTAGTATTGAAATATTAATCACCGTGATTAAACAGTTCTTTCACTAATCTTGTGTTCCAGTGTTTTCTTTTCTAATATTCTTAATCCGAACTAAGAGCTGATACGAGCATTATAACAATATCCCACATTTTTTTCTGTAGAAGGGGTTTCTCTGATAGAAAAAAAAAGTGATAGATTTCGATTTCAGTCGAGTGGCGCTATCTTTCTTTAGTAGGATTTCTCAATATGAACCATTTGTTATCAATTTTCCGTTTAAGAATAAAAAAAAAGCATATATATGCACAAAAAATAATGTGTATGTACTTTAATATATATATATATATATATGTTGCATCCACAGAAAAACTGTTTCGCTGTATAACAGCTCATCAGTATGGATGACGTCCGGTTGCCTCTAGCTAGGATCGAAACCAGATTTGGCGTCATGCGGGGATTCTATCACTAAGCCGTTGCCTCACGACAAGGATGAAGGTGAATTTTAAGCGTATTTATTTTTAGATAAACACGCAGTGACTGAGATAACTGGATTCGATTTACGGAAGAGTCTTGCATTACTAGCCGTAATAGTATACGCCGGAAATAAACAGTAAAATATTTGTTAAAATCGTACACTTTTAAAAGTGCTCAATTTCAAGTAGGTAAACCAGACTTGTAGAAGACCCTCCCATTCAACAACTCAGTGTCAGGTTTTTATTTATTTATACCTAGTTTTTCCTCTTGACACAACCTACACGAGTTGCCATTCACTTTGCTAGCATTTACATTTCGTAAAATATTCCATTTAATTGCCAGGATTCTGCTATGCATATCCCTAATGCTCCAATAGTGTTTTGCCAGCTTCGTATTGACTTTGCGTTCTGGAATTCTAAAAGATGAAGTATGGTTATACCACCTCTTCTTAAACTGGACCTCAAGTATTTTTTTTAAATTGGCCCCAAAAGTAGTTGCTTTGTACTTTAAATAAAAGAAAATTATGATACATGGTAAAAGAAGTGATGCATGATTTCTATTGGAAACTTTTTGATGACAAAAATTAAAAAAAAACATGTTAAGATAAAGTTATGAACTGTAGTGTATATACAGTCCAACCAGGGTTCTCAAACGTAACACATGTCGAACAAATCGGTCTTCAAACAGAATATTCGTGATGAAAATATATCGGTTATCAAACAAAATGTCGCTTATCGAACAACATTGCCGTACCGAGCCGAACCGAAGTAACCCGACCGGAATCATTTCTTAGTCGACTGCTGTGTTGTATATAGTCGTGTGTTGTGTTCTGCTATTTTTTTCAATTTTATTGTACTGTGCCTTTTTTTTTTCTTCATTAGTCGTCAGTCATGGATCCAAAGAAACCTGTCAGTGATACTGGTAAAGGAAAAACAAAAGTTAAGAGAAAAATTGAAGTGATGGTCTGGATTTTATTAGTATAATATAGTATATATGATAATTAGTAAAAAAAAAAAAATCAGGTGAGACACTTTTTATTTATGTTTAGAATTGTTTTTTTTTCTTACATTTAATGATTTTCATTAGTTTAATGTATAAAACTTTGCACAAAGTACCTTCGTTAATGTTTAAATAAGCAATTATCTCGGGACCAGGAACGGATAACCCATTTTATATTGATTCCTATTGGGAAAATTACTTTCGGTTTACGAACATTTTGGGTTACAAACGGGCTTACGAAGAACTTGGTAAACCGAATTTCGTTGTTGGAATTGTTACCTGATGATCCGGAGTCCTTTAAAAAGGATTTTGGTGAAATAAATTAGTGTAATGGTACCTTAAAGTGGTCTGTTTTTCATTAAATATATATAAAAACACATATATATATATATAAATGGATTAAGTAAGACAGATATTTAATATAATTTCTGTTTATATTTTATTTTTATGGATACACTAATTTGAGTAAATGCTCTGTTTTTTAAACAGTATTAATTACATTTACCGGCCTGACTGTTCGAGAAATTTCGTAGAAAATATGCTTTCCCTTACAGGAATCGAACCTATATCCTATACGGAACTACCATTATGCCCGGCGTGCTATGAACGTTCAGCAAGAGAGATCTTCCGGTTTAACAGCAGGTTTAAAAGAAGTAATTGACCTTTGCTTAACCGGAGGTTCTCTGTGGATTATTATATATATATATATATATATATATATATATATATATATATATATATATATATATATATATATATATATATATATATATATATATATATATATATATAATCTTAGAATTACAACGACAACCAACCGAATACCGTTGAAATCTTTAATTGCTGTCTTAAACTAGTGAAAGAACTTTAATAATAAGATGTCTGTAATAGACAACAATTGTGCTTCGTAATTACTTTTTAAAATTGTCTTAAGACTTTGTAGACAGCTTATATATATATATATATATATATATTATAATATGTTTAATATAACACAAACAAGTTTTCATGTTTCAATACTATGACTACTTCCTCAGGCGATATATTAATGTTCTGATAAAACTGACGAAATTAATACATAGGGAAAATTCAAATCAACACAATTTTCTTTTAAAAAAATTAGATTTCCTTGATATAACACTAGACTTAATCAATAATACATACCAACCCTACATGAAAACTAACTCAAATCCATTATATATCCACCCAAATTCAAATCATCCACCATCCATAATCCAACACATACCCTCCACCATAGAATATAGAATTTCTCTTTCAATGAAAATATATTTTATAAACATAGCAAATTTTACAACACTGCCTTAAAATAGTAGCTATAAATCCCCTGATATTAAACATAGGAAGCATAACAGTAATAGGAAGAAAACAAAATAGAAACATTTGGTACACACCCCCATTTAACCAAATGTTTAGTATTAAGTTAGAACAGAAGTTTAATTGAGAAATAGTTCCCCAGAAATAACCCTCTTAGTAAGATTTTAATAAAAATACACTTAAATTAAGCTATAGTTGTACAGACAACCTTAAAAAAATTATTAAAAAACACAATAATAAAATTCTAAATCAACACAAACCTAAGTAATAGTCACCCTTCCAAAGCAGCAAACAATAATGATATCACTTGTGTAATTCTAGAAGTCGCAAAGATTGTCCATTACAAAATGTGTGTCAAAAGAATTCCCTTTTTTACCTAAGTACTATTTCATGTAGAGAAAATCCAACAATTAAAATTTTTTATATCGGCAGTACCAAAAATTCCTTTAAAACTAAGTGGTATCAACACATCTTTCAACGACAATGCGTACCGTAATATAACGGCCCTTTCTAATTATTTTTGGAAATTAAAAGAAATTAAGAAAACTCCGACGGTATAATGGAAAATATTAAAAAAAAGATAGAACTTGTAAATCCTTACCAATATTTCCTGTGTTTACAATAAAAACTGCATATTATAAAGTTTCCTAAAAATAAGAATCTGTTAAACCAGTCAGTTATGTGCCATGCGTGATACACGCCTACGCGATCATGTATCTTTCGATACATGACTGACGAGGCAGATTTTTTCCCGCAGTAGGTTGCCATTTCTTTTTGCGGTAGACCAGTTGCCATCCAAGGCTGTAGAACCCGGTCTGCACTGCTATTTACCCATAGTTGGAGGGAGAACAAGTGGATTCTTACCTTTCCAAAGGGCATTAGCCTTTAAGTGAATATAACGGATTCGACTGGAATTTGAACTCAGCTCTCCGATTTCTCAATCCAAACCGCTATCCATTACTCCAAAGAAGTAATTTACTGTTAAACCAAAAAATGAAAATTGTCTACCTTTTACCTTAAAATATAGTTAAAAAGATTTTCATAAATAATTACGTATTACAATTGTATAACCATTATTTTATTAGTATATAATGGTCCACCCAATATTTATTTGATTTATTCAACTTTAATATTACGATGATTTACAGTCTATCCAGTAAGATAAGGGTCGTATATAGATGTTTCCACATTTTTAATTTTACATATTGGCCCCTTTAAGTAACTTCCTGAGTATGTCGCTGACATGTTTTCTCCGATAGTTGGATGATATATTTAAGCGTCAGTTTTTCTTGACATGACCCACCCACTACCACCCTCCGACCTAAGTTATCAATTTTAGCATAGACCTGACGTTTAATTGGTTACTCTAGACATACCCACAAGTATGTTTTTTAATTCTGACATTATGCGTCCGGTCTTTAGCTTCCGGAAAGAAGTAACGATATGTTTTTAAATTTTCCTAATAAATCATTTTTATCATAAGTTATGTAAGGTCTCCTGAAGAAGTACATTCTTAGTAGTGAAACGTGAAAGTTTTTGTGTAGCGAAATAAAATGTTTTCATTGTAATCCATTATAATGAAATCTTATAATATATTGCTCTATTTTGTATTCAGCACTTTTTAAAAATGTAAATACTACGAACTTTGGATTTTATTCCATCTGTTCTTTCTCTTATTTGTACATATATATATATATATATATATATATATATATATATATATATATATATATATATATTCATCGTTGGATAAATGTGAGTTTTTCTAATAAGTACCACGCATATAATATATGAATAATTATATATATATATATATATATATTTATATATATATATATATATTTTTTATATTTATATACACACACTTTTCACACACACACACACACACACACACACACACACACATATATATATATATATATATATATTCGAAAATTATAACAAATATTTGCTCTACTCTTTTTAAGAATAGTATTTTCGTTATGGAAATTTATTCCATATACACAATCCTACATGTCTACACATATATATATATATATATATATATATATATATATATATATATATATATATATATATATATATATATATATATATATATATATATATATATATATATATATATATATATATAAAATTATCTAAAAATTATAAATTTTTTAAATAAATAATTTTTAAATAAATAAATTTTTAAATAAATAATTTTTTAAATAAATTCTTTTTAAATAAATATTTTTTTTTTTTAAATAAATAAATTTAAATAAATAAATGTTTTAAATAAATAATTTTTTTTAAATAATTTTTTAAATAAATAATTTTTTTCAAATAAATTAATTTTAAATAAATAAAATTATAACAAATTTTAAATAAATCAATAATTATATCTGCTCTACTCCGTATTGAGCACTCTTTTATAAGAATAGTTATTGTTGGTTATTGGAATTTATTCCGTATACAGCAATCATATACTTGGGTATAAATATATATATATATATATATATATATATATATATATATATATATTTAAATTTAATGTGAATAATTTTTACTTACCTCGTATATATACATAGATTTCGTCCAGTTGATGAAGCTTTTCCTTCAAAAATCGTAGGTTCTGTCATTTGAGCAGATTTGGGGAAGTCGTCATGGCCGAAATCTTTTCAGCACTCAATCTTATTAAAGCCGACGCACAAGCAAAAATAATCAATCGGTGTTTTGAAATCATTTTCTTTGCAGACTGACGTAAATCTTTGAACTAAAAATATGTCCAAAAGTAGATTTTATGCAGGAAACCGGAGCCGTCTTGTAATTCGACCTTTTACACACCCACGTTCGGGTCATAATCAATTAAATGAATATTATCAGGTCAAAACAAAAAAATGGCGGCCGGGAGTTATCCTACGAATGCTTCTCTGATTCGTTTTTGCTAAGACCAACAGTAAAAAATAATTTTCTTCTCTTCTTTCCTTTCAACTCTTTCTCTTCTTGTTGTTATTCATTTTAGAGCTTCTTTTTTCCTCTCTTTTTTTTCTTCCTTTTCTGCAGGTTAATTAAGAACAAATTACAAAGAGTGCAGTCATGAGCGACAAGAAGTTGCAGCACTCACGTTGTGTTTAAGACTCGATGATTTCCACTCTGAATTGTCCCGCCGGACAAGAGTCTCGTGGATTAAAATGTCGGTCCAAGAGTTTGGTAACATGGATAGTCTGTACACAGTGCAGACAAGGCGATCAATAACTCAGTAGAAAATGAAACACACTACATAAATATACGTATACTAGCAGCACGGCCCGGCGTTGCCCGTGCTTGATTAAAAAATCGTACGACTCATACAGCAATCACTATCACTTGACTTAAAATATTTTGGCCCTTCCTTGCCTTTAAAGGAGTGCCCTTTGCCGTGCTGATGTTGCTACATGCCTTACTTCTTGCCTATCTCACACTGCGAATTGTTTCTAAGCTCTATACTAAACATTAAATCTGTTACAAAAAAAGGACTAAACAAAATGAACACAAAACGATCAGCTTTAAAAAAGCACTCGTAACTGGAAAAACCGAATGAAAAAAGAATGTTAACAACAAATACTTTTTCACACTAAACCCAGTTCTGCGGAATCAGAATCAACGTTCAGTTTAAGCAAGCAAATGAGCCAATTGGACTAAAGTGCCATGCATTAAAATTTTTCCCACTGGTGACGAATGCAGCTATCGATTTTTTTGCCTTCGTGTCAGTCAGCTGTTGGCTCTCACGCTGGCCAATAGAATCTTCCTGCCTATTCGTGGCAGCCAGCTGTAGGCTCTCACTCTGGCCAGTACAAAATGGCCGCAAACTACATGAAAACTGCCGTAGAAGTATGAAAAAATTATTTCCACTATCGATGGGAGTTGGGAAATGCAAAGTTGGTCTTGGCCTTTCCACTAACTTGGAGCATGTGCATGTAAATTTTGGTGCAAATCCGTCGAAAATTGCGGCCGTGCATTCGTTACACACACACACACAGACACACACAGACACACACACACACACACACATCCTGCCTTTTATAGATAGAGATACATAGTAATATATTTAATAAAAAATGACTAATAAAATAATTCTGTTAGCATTTTTTTTATTATATTCGAATACGAAATTACTTTTTCAAACTTAATATCAATATTATCAATATGTTTGGTACAAAAGCTTTCGACTACTCTGTTTGCTATTTTCAATGATTTTTGTTGTGCCATTGAAAATAATGTGTAAAATGTGTATACGTTGTTGAAACAGCACAAATGAATTCTTGAAAATAGCTAATAATGATTGGCTCCAGTTCTATCTAAACTTCCCCCCAAAAAAAAAATCCTGATTTTTTCTTGCTTTCGTGTTTGTTCAAAATCCTCTTCTATAGTTCTAGTCGTTAATAAACATTGATCCTTCTATCTATAAACCTTTTAACCTTCTACCTCTTTTGGGTAAATTGCTAGAACCTCTAGTTAACTCTGAATTGGTTAAGCATCTAACATTGCTGGGTCTCCTTTCAGATAAGCAATATAGCTTTCATTACTCTAGGTCCACTGCTGATGTGCTAACGATTTTTGCTGAAAGATTATATCAAGCTTTAGATAAGAATAATGAAGCTCAGGCTCTTGCTTTGGACATCTCAAAGGCATTTGATAGGGTTTGGCATACTTGTCTTCTTCCAAACTTCAAAGTTTATGGTACTTTTTTACGAACATTTGAACTGATTTAGCATTTATCAAATCGCAAAATGAATGTTGTCTTGAATGGCAATTCTTCTAGATGTTTTTTAATAAATAGAGATGTTCCGCAGGACTCTATCCTTGTACCTACCTTATTTTTAATTTTCATAAATGACCTTCTTGATGTCATCTCGCTATCTATTTTGATGACACAACTATTTACTCCTGTCTTAATAGTAAGTCTGATCGATTCGATAAGGTCAAATTGACAGCTGATCTAAAAAATGACCTACAATCTTTGTTAAACGGGGCAAGGAATCGCTTGTTAGTTATAAGGCATCAAAAATGAAACTGCTCCCGATTGGCATGAAGTGGAAAGAACATAACGAATCAATTGCAAAATCTGTAGCTAAAATGTGGGTTCATCCTATCCTGCTAGACATTTTTTCTCGCTAGAATCTATCTTACATATTTAAAAGTCTACCTCTCTTCCTTGCTTTGAATACCACTGTCACATCTGGTTTGGTGTTTCTGTTATATATTTAGAGATATCTGATAAAATAGAAAGAAGAATCTGCAATTTTATCTGGTATCTCGGTTTCAGTCACGTTTCCACAGCTGAAACTTAACCTTCCTGTGCATATCTTTCTGTGATTATGAGATGAGGTATTTTAATTATTTACACTATTTACATTGTTCACAACGTTTCGGCTGTTGTAGGCTTCGGCCTTCTTCAAGTGATTGGAATTTTGAACTGAACATTTTCTTTCATCCACCGAGGTAGACTGTTCTAGTTCTACCTGCCATGCCTCTTCCGGGTGTCTCAGCATCTATTATCTCCCTTTTTATCTCAACTCCCAAGTTTTTGGTCCCTCCTCCTGTAGCCACATATTGAATTCACAATTCTTTGGTTCAACGAACGCTTTTATCCACTATACATTTTGTATAAATACTTTCATGGTAATTTTTCTGATGAACTTTCCTCTATAGTAAATATATTTTATGAATGCAAGCGCAGTACTAGATTGGCGGCGAGGTCTCATCATTTACACTTGATATGCCAACCATTCCCTCTTGCTTTCAATATTGCTGCCACATCTGGTTTGGTTCCCCTGCAATATATTTAGAGATTCTTGATAAAATCTAAAAATATCTGCAGAGTTATTTGTCTTGAACTGGCATCTCGGCTCTCAGTCACTTTCCCATCGCCGTAATGTAGCTTTCTCGTACCTTTTCTATAAATACTTTCATGGTAATTGTTCTTTCCTCTTAAGTAAATTATACTTTGTAAATGCACATACGGTTAAATTTAAAATTGTTATTTTATCCTCCACCCTTACAGACAAATTGTACATATATTGACTAGTTAGTATTTTATAGAAACTCTGAGTAAGTTGTGGCTCTAGTAAGATTGGTAGGTAAGTATGTGTTTTTTTAGTGTAAGGAATACTGTGGTGTATTAGGGTCAGTGATTGTGGCCAACTAATTTTAATTACAAGACAGATGAAGACTAACATTCTCCATTCCTTCTCTTGGCCGTATGCCACATTTCTTGAATTCCAAAAAAGGAAATATTACTTTCCTCTATGGTACCTCGACTTTATGAATTTAATCGCAGTACTAGATTGGCTGTAAAGTCTCATCAATTTAGAGTTGAAATAGCCAGATGGAACCGTAAGTTCTATGCTAACAGTTTCTTCTATCGCACTTCTCGCTTGTGGAACTCTCTGCCGGCTTTTTGCTTTCAATCAACTTTGATCTTCAAAAATGTAAATGCAATGTCATTCGTTATCTTCTGTCTTCTTTTTCTTTTTTGTCCCCTCTCCTTAAGAGTAGTTTTTCTCATATTCTCTAACACTCGGTAACCCCTTTGCGTCGTGGTGGCTTTATTGCCTTTTATCTTCTTAGATTTACATTGTTTTCTTAATTCTTATTCTTTTTTGTCCCCTCTCTTTTCTAATGATTTTTTTCATATTCTCTAACAGTTAGTAACCCCTTTGCGTCGTAGGGGCTTTATCACCTTTGCTCTTCTTAAATTTACATGCAATGCCAATCGCTATCTTTTCTTTTCTTAATTCTTATTCTTTTTTGTCTCCTCTCTTGACTAGTAATTTTTCTCATATTCTCTAACACTCAGTAAGCCCTTTGCGTCGTAGTGGCTTTATTGCCTTTGAACTTCAAAAAATAAATGCCAAGTCAATCGTTATCTTCTGTCGTCTTAATTCTTATTCTTTTATTTTCCTATCTCCTTAATATTAGTTTTTCTCATATTCTCTAATACTCAGTAAACCCATTACATCTTAGGGGCTTTATTGCCTTTGATCTTCATAGATTTAAATGCAATGTCAATCGTTATCTTTTGGTTTCTTAATTCTTATTCTTTTATTGCCCTCTCTCCTTATGCATATATTTTTCGTAACATTTAGTAGCCCCCTTGCGTCTTAGTGGCTTTATTGTTCGTTTCTTCTTCTTCTTCTTCTTCTTCGTATTTTTCTTTGTCGTTATCCTTTTTTCTCTGTTATTTATTTTCTTCTCTTCTTCTTTCATTAACATAATGAACATTTTAATTAATATTACTTCGGAAGTTCCACTGACTGACACCCGCTCATCATTTTTTTTCTGATCGTTTCATCTTGTGTACTGTCTTGTTTTTGTTTTGTTTTGTCTTTTTCAGGACCCAAACGCTGTAGCTGTGTGAAAAGAAACGTACTGTTATTTACTAATCCAACACCTTTATTATTTGAAGATTTTATAAGTGGTACAAAAATAATAAAAAAATAAAACGAACAGAATTAAAATGGACAAAAGAGAAAATATCTAGTACAGTAGTTGGCAAAATTCCTTTTTCATAATTCTTTTTAGTTAGTAAACAAAAACATTATTTATCTCGATCGAGTTCTCATGTCTCTATGGTGTTGATTGTTGAACAGTCTCCTCACAGATGAAGAAGAGACTTAAAGCAACAGAAATGTGATTCTGCAGAAGGATGCTGAGGATAACCTGGAACGAACATGTGATCAACGACGAAGTTTTAGAGAAAATGAAAACAAAAATAACTTTTACAGAATATAAAGAAGAATGAGTTGAAACTTCTTGGGAACATAATGAAGAAAGACGGCTTGGAAAATCTGATGCCCGTAAGACAGATTGAAGGCAAGAGGAACAGATGAAACCAACGCATGGCATACTTCGATGACGGAAAATGTTTTAGGACATATATTAAAAAAATAAAATTTATAATTTGTCGAGAGCTGTGATCGCCTACGTCTTCAGGGAGACATGGTACGTAGAAAAGGATACTTAATCGTCTAACATCTCACTTGGCAATGAGTACCCCATTGCCGCTAGAACTCTCAGCTTGTTTCTTACCTTGAACCAGAAGGATCCTACCAATTTCAAAAAGACAGTTTGTGCTTAATTCCACACAAGCAGAATGGATTTTGATTTCCTTTGTTATAAGCTGGTATAATAGCTGTAAATTTTAGGCGCATGCCGGGTAATATTAGGTTTTCCAGCCTTTATTTATTACTGACTGAATTCTAAAACAATAATAATCTTGTGTTCTTCCTCGTTTCCACTGTCTTTTTTCTTCTAAATCACTTTTCACGTTTCCTTTTTAGTCGGGGAATCAAAAAAGAAGTTGCTTTTTTTTATCGAGTTCTCATGTGTGAGGAGCGAAAACCGATTAGTTTTCTTATTTTTTTTAAATTTCGTATTGCCAAACACCGTAGGTATTTTCCTGATTTGTTCCTTTTAATTCTGTCCGATTTTATTACGTTTATTCTAATATAAAATAAAAATATGCAGCATATGTTACCATGATGCTTTGCTATCACGCAGTGGCCATCAAGATGGATGCGCATCTTCTACAGATACGCATGCGCGTAAACAGCATCGTCGATAAAACGTGGCATCAATTGATTGTAGCTGCTCCTTACAAAACCAGCGTCATCTGTGTGGAAGATGCTCCCGGGTAAATCTCATGTGAGAGAACCAAACAGATGATTATCTCTTTCAGCTTTCATCATCTAATAGTTAACTGATTGTAACTGTAAGTTCTATGCTAACAGTTTCACTTCTCGCTTGTGGAACTCACTTCCCGCTTCCGGCTTTCTAGTCAATTTTGATCTTAAATGAATTTGTTCTTTAAAAGTTTAACATAGTTTGGCACAAGGTTACGAGGAGGGTTATATAGGAGAATCGAAGATATTATACTCGTCATGATATACCTGAGTTTCTTTTTCGAACCGTTGCTGTGCGCCTAATTTTAGACATATTTTGTTTATAGAAATTCATCTCAAAAGTATTATTCACATTACGATAGGAATAAACTGGTAAATTCTTTTTTTTAATGAAACTTTTTCTACATGAAAATGGCTGAATAGAAACTGTGGAATCGTTTTGAAGAGAAGCCAATAAAATCGAATGAATCAAACAAAATAAAAAAAATATATATATATTGATCCAGTTCTGAGTGAGAGTGTGTAAAATGCAAATAATTTATTTTTCTCAATTCGGCAGATGGAAGGATAAACAAAGGAAGGGTGGGGCAGCTCTATAAGCGCAAAAGTCGAGAGATAGAAAGAAAGAAAGAAAAAAATGGATGATAGAAAAGATAAAAAAGAGAAAAAGAAAGAAATCGTAATTATAATTTGATGCTATAAAATGTGATCTAAACTCATTTAGTTTATTTCCAGAAATTGTTCGAAACAGAAAATGCATTGAAAGATATGCGAACGTCCATGTTAAATATAGAGGTGGGAATTCGCTGGGAAAGAAATACATGATTGTGGTACGGTGATTTGAATGACACTGTAGCAGTAGTGAGAATTGCAAAAGACCTACTTACCGTGTTGCGTGCATTCAGTGGAATCATGAAAGAACGAAAGAGGGTAGGAAACAAAATGAATGAAACTTTTAGGAAGGAAAACAAGCAGATTGAAAAATAAACAAACAATCGAAATGACTTAATTTTTGATTAATTGAATGAATGAAAGACGTGCGAAAAATATGGAGCGATAGAGAAAATGGAAGCGAAAGCAATTGAAAGAAAAATGAACGAATGAAACGGAAAGGAAAGAAAAATGAAAAATAAAAAGAATGCGAATGAATGTTTGACCGTGTAAACGAATGAAAAAAATGAAATGAAGAAAATAAAGAAGGATATAATGAAGGAATTAATAGAAATGAGTAACTGTTTGAATGACTCAATGATTGAATGAAAGGCAAGGAAGGAAGGAAGGAAGGAAAGAATCCAAATAAATGAATGAAAGATTGAAATACGTCAAGATGGAAGTAAACAATGTAATAGAATGAATATTTGATAGAATGAACGAACAACACATAATAAATAAATGAAGGAAAGAATGAATGAATGAATGAAGGAAGGAAGGAAGGAAGGAAGGAAGGAATGATTAAATGAAAGAATAAAGGGAGGAAAGAATGAAGGAAGTAAAGAATGAATAAGGTATGAATGAAGGAAGGAAACTATGAAAGAAGGACGAAATGAAGGGAATGAATGTAGGAAGGAAGGAAATTATGAAGAAAGAATTTTGTAGAAAGGGCTGATAGAACTGTGTGAATGCAAGAAATGGAAAAGAAAGAAAGAAATAATATAAGTAAAGAAAAATGAACGAATGAAACAAAAATGAATGAAAAGCACAGGAAGGAAAATTAGGAAACAAATAAACGAAGTAAGGAAAGAAGGAAAGAATGAATTCAAATAAATTAATATTTGAATGCACAAATGAATAAAAGAAAAAGTGAAAGATTTCAAAGTTGTAAAAAACAACACTGAATGTTTGAAAGAACCGACGAAAAATATGTAAAGGAAGGAAGGATGGGAAAGAAAGAAGGAAGGATGGGAAGGAAAGGAAGAAAGGAAGGAAAGAAAGAAAGATAGAGGGAAGGAAGGAAGGAAGAAAGAAAGGAAGGATGGTAAGGAAGGTAGGAAGGAAGGAGGGAAAGAAGGAAGGAAGGAAAGAAAGAAGGAAGGAAGGAAGGAAGGAAGGAAGGGTGGATGGAAAGGAAGGAAGGATGAGAAGGATGAGAAGGAAGGAAGGATGGATGGGAAGGAACGAAGGAAGGATGGGAAGGAAAGGAAGGAAGGAAAGATGGATGGGAAGGAAGAAAAGAAAGAAAGAAAGAAAGAAAGAAAGAAAGAAAGAAAGAAAGAAGGAAGGAAGGAAGGCAGGAAAGATGGTAAGGAAGATAGGAAGGAAGGAAGGAAGGAAGGAAGGAAGGAGGGATAGGAAGGAAGGATGGGAAGGAAGGAAGGAGGAAGGGAGGGAGGGAAGGAATGAAAGAAGGATGGGAAGGAAGGATGGGAAGTAAGGAAGGAAGGAAGGAGGGATGGGAAGGAAGGAAGGAAGGAATGAAGGAAGGAAGGAAGGAAGGAAGAAAGAAAAAAGAAAGAAAGAAAGAAAGAAAGAAAGAAGGAGGGAAGGAAGAAAGGAAGGATGGTAAGGAAGGTAGGAAGGAAGGAGGGAAAGAAGGAAGGAAGGAAGGAAGGAAAGAAGGAAGGAAGGAGGGAAGGAAGGAAAGAAAGAAAGAACGAAGGGAGGAAGGATGGGAAGGAAGGGTGGATGGAAAGGAAGGAAGGAAGGAAGGAAGCAAGAAAGGGAGGAAGGAAGGGAGAAAGGAAGGAATGAAGGAAGGATGGTAAAGAAGAAAGGAAGGAAGGAAGGAAGGAAGGAAGGAGGGAGTGAGGGAGGAAGGAATGAAGGAAGGAAGGAGTGAAGGAAGGAAGGAAGTAAGGAGAGAAGAAAGGAGGGAAGGAAGGAAATAAGGAAAGAAGAAAGGAAGGAAGGAGGGAAGGGGAAGAAAGAAGTAAGGAGGGAAGTAATGAAGGAATCAATCATTCTGAGCGAATGCGTGAATGAATGGATGGAAGTTAAAGGAATAACGAATGAAGCAAGTATGAAATAATGAATTAATGAATGAAAAACGGAGGAAGGACGGAAGGAAGGAAGAACGCTAAGAATAAGTTTGATGGAAATGGATGAATGTATGAAATGGAAAACAATGAAAGAAATAATCTAAGTAAAGAAAAATGAACGAAATAAATTGTGCGACTGAATGAATAAAACACAAATGAATGAAAGAAAACAAGAAAGAAAATTGGGAAAGAACTTATTGGATTTTTCAATGGAAGAATTAAATGTAAACAAAGAATGAAAGCGGAAAGACGAATGAAAGAAAGAAATTAATTTAACATCGTGATATTTTTTTATAAATGAATAAAGCCTAAAGGAAAGAAACAGAAGAAGAAGAAGAAGAATTAGTGAAAAGAAACAAGTGACTGAATGAATGGCAGAATAAATGAATGAAAAGTGAAAGAAGGACTTAAAAAAAAGAAAATATATATAGAAAAAAAGGAAACAACAGAATTTTCTAATATTTCATCGAATTATTCTTTTTAAATCCTTTTAGCACAAGCAAGGCGATAAAGCCGCTAAAACACAATGGCCTACTGAAAACGAAAAAAAACATGAGAAGACTTTACTAAGAAGAAAGGACAATAAAAGAACAGGTTTTAGAAAGACAGATTATGAAATAACATAGAAAGGAAGGAAAAGAAGGTAATATGAAAAAACAACAAATGAAAATAAATGAATATCTGTTTGGATTAAACGGATTAAACTAACTAAAATAAATAAAAAAAAGGATAGCATGAAAGAGGAAATGGAATTAAATGAATTTTCAATGAATGGGGAAAATGAATAAGAAATGAATACACGAATGAAAGGATAAAAAATGGAAAAAAAGAATAGAAATATATTTTTTATCGAATGAATGAATGAGTTTTAGGCCAAGAAAGAAAGGAAGGGCGATTTTCTTGTTTACTAAATTCACCCAAAGCAAGCCACATAGACGCAAGGGGTTACTGGGATTGAAAGCGAATGAGAAGACGTTAGAAAGAACCGGAACCCCATTCGTAAACAGGAAAAAAGAAATAAATCTCAATTCCTGTTAAAAAAAAAAAAAAAACCCACACACACAGAAGTGTGTTAACAGCCCGATACACGAACTTATTTATAAAATGACAAAAATAAAAGATTTGAAAGAAAGATTGATTGAATGAATTAATGAAAGGATGATTGAAACGTTAAAGAAGGGATACAGGAAAAACGGAATCAAAATCTACGGACATAATTGTATGCATGGGTCGATGATGATGAAAAGAAAAGACGACTGCCCGGACGGAAAAGTCGGACCTATCAGAGTGATAGCAAGAAAGAATGAGTGAAATGTCAAAGAAAGAATTGCCGAAGAATAGGAACCTTATGAAAGAATGGAGTGAATGAAACTAAAGAAATGAGAAAAGGATTTTTAGCACTGCGCTTAAATAAAGTCTATGGTACACAGACTTTATGAATTTATGGGCAGTACTAGATTAGCGGATAGGTCTCAATATTTTACAGTCAAAATGGCTAGATATAAACCGTAAGTTCTATGCTAACAGTTTCTTCCCTAGCACCTCTTTGCTCGAGGAAGTCTCTTCCGGCTTCTTGCTTTCCAGTCAACTTTGATCTTCAAAAATGTAAAATCAATTCTTTCTGTTTTCTTAATTCATCTTCTTTTATTGTCTTCTCTCCTTAATAGTAGTTTTTCTCATATTCTCTAACACTCACTAAACCCTATTCATCTAGTGGATTTATTGCCTATGATTTTCTAGAATGAAATGCAATGTCAATCGTTATCTTCTCTCTTCTTAATTCCTCTTCTTTTATTGTCTTCTCCCCTTGATAGTAGTTTTTTTTCTTATATTCTCTAACACTCCATTACCCATGTAATAGAATAGGCAATAATGTAAGAAAGAAATAAATAAATGAAAACAAAAGAAAGATAATTCATGACGGAGAGAGTGAAAGAAAGAAAGAAAGAAAGAAAGAAAGAAAGAAAAAGAAATGATAAATGAAAAGAAAGAAAAAGAAAGATAATTCACGACGAATAGAAAGAAAGGAAGAAAGAAAGAAAAAGAGTGACAAACGTCACGATGAAGCGAATAAAGAAAGAAAGACAAGAAAGAACAAAAGAGAGAATTCATGAAGAGAAAGAAAGAAAGAAACAAACAAACAAACAAAGAAATGAAAAAAAGAAAAGATAGAAAAAGAAAGAAAATAATGCACGGCGAAAAGATTGAAAGAAAGAAAGAAAGAAAGAAAGAAAGAAAGAATGGAACTAAGTGGATAATGAATGAAACTTAACAGAAGGGAAGAATGAGACACGGAATAGTGTAATGAAAGAAATAATATAAGTGAATGAATATTTGATTGAATGAATCAATGAACTTAAAAGGAATGAAAGAAACAAAGAATTATAATGACAGGAATAAAAGAATATAATGGATTTAAATGAAAGTGTGACGTCAAACGAATGAAAGACAGAAAGAAAGATGAAAGGAAGAAAAATGAATCAAACACAATAAATGAATGAAATAAATGAATGAATAAATGGACGATGTGCAGAGAAAGATTTGAAATATGAGAATCTGTAATACAATAAAAACGAACTTTTCATGAACGATATCAAATATACACCGCGTCTCACATTCGATATTAGCCCACTCCATATTTTATAGCTATATAAAATAATTACTTTTTGGGGAATGAAAGTCTTTATTTGCCGAATGATGGCAACATTTATCTGCGCAGTTAGGATGAAACTTCTTTAGTTCTGCGCAGATGTAAGAAACTGTTGGTCGTCCTGGGTAAGACGTTCAACTACATCCGTGTCCTGGGTAAGACAATAAACCACATCCAGCAGCAAGGCCTCTGATCAGGAGGTTTTGAGTGTAGAACCACCTGCTGGTGTTCCCAGGTCGACCATTAAGGTAAATAAAAGCAGAAATAGTAATTGGAGCAAATTTATTTAGTACAACAATAATAAGAAAAACAGAAATTTAATTCTCTAGAGAGAAAAAAAAGTCACATTTCTATCATATATCTTTATCTGCTACTGTATTGTGAGTCTCGCCGTTTTATTGTTGAGCTAGCTAGATGTAACCATTAATTGTGTTCTAACAGATTCTTTTCTCACACTTTACGTCTGGGAACTCACTCTCATTTTTTTTGCTTCCCTGATAACTACAATTTTCAAAGATTCGCCATTTACCATTTTCTTGAACCCAATTCCATCTTTGTCTTTTCCACAATCCTCCCCATCTCATTCTTTTTAAGTGACTCCCTGTAACACTCTGCGTCTTAGTGGCATTGTCGCCTTTCTTGGGGTAAAAAACATTAAAAAAATATGCGCAGTATCTGATTTTAATATTCATGTCCATAGGTAGTCATGTCCATGGTATTTAGTCCCACCAGTTTAAACCTTCAAAGCTCAGACTCGTTTTTTTTTTTTGCAACTGATGTTATTAACTAATCGTCATTATCTATCAAGTGAGACTTACGAAACACTAACGTGACTATTAATTTCAGGCCTCGAAATTCAGCACATTTTTATTAAAAATGCCCAACAGTTTGTTTGGTTTGATTTATTTTGTTTTACGACAGATCAACCTCAATGGGTTATTTAATGCCGACAACATTTTTAGGATAGATTCGCATGAATAGAATATGTATTCTTTGTTTTAGATTGAGTTGGTTCCTTTTGTTTTACGGCACATCAACCTCAATGGGTTATTTAATGCCGACAATTTTTTTTATTGCTGGTAATATTTTGTTTTGTCTAAAATCTGTTTCTGGTAATATCTTTTTTCCTTCAAAATTGTATTGCTGGTAATAATTTTTTTTAAAAGTATTGCTGGTAATAGTTAACTATTTGTCCATAGCTGGGATCCTAACATTTGCCAGACATTGTTGTAGATAAACACCTTCTACAACAAACAATACATCCTCACCAAATCCTAAACACAAATAAGGGTGGAATGAGAAACTCGAAACCATCCTTTCTACACACTAGACAAGAATAAAAATAGGTCTCAAAAGTTAGGGGGTTTATAGACCTTAGAAGAAGCAGCAAAACTTAAAATATAGTCTATGGGCTTATCTTATTTCCCTTCCCTATTTTTGCCAGTTCATTGATTTGAAATACCAAAAGAAGGTTATTAAAAAAATAAAAATAATTTGATGAGCATCTATTGTTTGTTGTTTATCTACTACTATATTTATTTGCTTCTTTTACAACTGAGATTTCCATTTTTTTTTAACTATGTTTGGTGATTCAATCTCGAGGTTATAAAGTTATTTCATCATTTATAAATAGACAAAATAATTCACCTTCAGAAAGGCTATAAGGTATATTGATGGTCCCCAGTAGCTTCCATAAAATTAGTCATCATCTTTGACCACTTCACCGTTAATATTTTCATCAGAGTCATAATTAAAGAAAAACTCCTGGAGTGTTTGGCGAAATTTCAAGAAAATCATACACTTTGGAATTCTAGCAGATAGTTGAGGCATTACTTTAGATGTCTACTGTGAGTAGAATATAATTCTCTTTGAAGAATAATCTATCAGCTTTGATCAACAGGGGAAGAACTCTCCTGCAACTTGACAATGCTTAAATCACATACTTCTTGAATGAATAATCACATACTTCTTGAATGAATAATCAAAAACTTTATCTTGAAGAATCAACAGTTCGCTTCACCCACCATGTAAATTGGGTTTTGCTTCTTCAGACTATCGTATATTCCAGTTTATGGCATACCATCAGTTCTCTACCTCCTCAAAACTAACAAAATGGTTTTGCCAGGAGATCAAAGACCTTCCAAAAAGGAGGAAAATAAGATAAGCCCATAGACTATATTTTAAGTTTTGCTGCTTCTTCTAAGGTCTATAAACCCCCTAACTTTTGAGACCTATTTTTATTCTTGTCTAGTGTATAGAAAGGATGATTTTGAGTTTCTCACTCCACCCTTATTTGTGTTTAGGATTTGGTGAGGATGTATTGTTTGTTGTAGAAGGTGTTTATCTACAACAATGTCTATTTACTTCTTTTTACTACTCAGATTTTTTTCTTTTTTAACTGTGTTTGGTGTTTCAATCTTGGTTATAGCTTTTTACTATAATGAATGGTGATAGTCTTCACAGGGGAGTGTAGTCATTCAGGTGACTTATTATACATCATTCATTATCATTATTTTTAATAAACTTCTTTTGGTATTTCACTTAAGTGATAGTGAATTACCAATTTAGTATTGTAAAATGGGAGATTGATCATTGTTTTTAACAGATACAAACTAACATTTTCTCAACAAAGCAGGTTGGTTTTTGTAATTCAAGATGAAAAAATAAAACCACAATGAAGACAGACACTATTGTAAGTGATGGAAATTAATCAGGCATGAAGGTTAAGTAAAAATAGAAATAGTAATTGGAGCAAATTTATTCAGCGCAACAATAATAAGCTGTGGGACTAGAAAAAACAGAAATTTAACTCTGAAATCTTAAACACAAATAAGTGTGGTGTGAGAAACTCAAATCTATCCTTTCTACACACTATACAAGAATGAAAATAGGTCTTAAAAGTTAGGGGGTTTATGGACCTTAGAAGAACCAGCAAAACTTAAAATATAGTCTATGGGGGTTATCTTATTTTCCCTCTCTCTTTTAGTCAGTTCTTTGATTTGAAATACCAAAAGAAGGTTATTAAAAAAAATAAAAATAAGGAATGATGTGTAATAAGTCACCTGAATGACTACACTCTTCTGTGAAGACTATCACCATTCATCATAGTAAAAAGTTATTATCTCAAGATTGAACCACAAAACACAGTTAAAAAAATGGCAATCCCAGTAGTAAAAAGAAGCAGATATTCTTGTAGACAAACACCTTCAAAAACGAACAAAATACATCCACACCAAACCGTAAACACAAATAAGGATGAGTGGAAAACTCAAACTAACCCTTGTACACGCTGGACAAGAATAAAAATAGGTCTCAAAAGTTTTCTCGTCTTCTTTCGCTGTTAGTGTCCTCTTGCGTCTTAGTGACGTTATCGCCTTCCTTGGGAATGAAATGGTTTTAAAAAGAAACGTCGAAAACAAAACAACAAAAAAAAAACATGAGAAATTACAAAATTTATTCAACGCGAAGAAATCGGGCGGCACCTAAATACGTGTTTGTTTAATAAGTCTTCGAAAGGTTGATTATTTACGACTTCAAATTTATCTTAAATGATAAGGAAGATATTTTTATTTACGATGAGTAAGGTTGTCTTCAAAATTACGAGTGCATTCATATCAAGAAACATTAGAAGTTTTCAAAACAGAAAGCTCGAAAAGGAACAGCCTTGTCTACATTGATAAAGCTTCATTTGTAGATACGCGAAAACTGATGAGTCAGTGCGTTGACAGATATATATATATATATATATGTGTGTGTGTGTGTGTGTGTGTGTGTGTGTGTGTATATATGTGTGTATGCGTGTGCGTGTGTGTATGTTAAATAGATTTAGGGATAGCTATTTGGATAAAATAATAAATAATATATAAGATACGCGCATAGGGTTGATGGTAGACTCAGAAAGGATCCGAGTTCAATCTCCAGTCGACATTGTTAAATTCACTTCCACACATTTAACCTGGAGAAATGTATGAAATCAACCATTTCTTTCGATCTCCGATTGAAGGAAAAACAGGATTTGGTTTGTAATCAGTCTAGGAGAAAGTCAGCTCGGAATTAAAAACGGTAATTAACGTTGGAGGTCAAAGATAAATTAGTTGAGAGATGGATAGATAGAAATGAACAGGATAGATAGATGCCTAGATATATACATAGAAATTAACAGGATAGATAGATAGATAGATAGATAGATAGATAGATAGATAGATAGATAATATACATAGAAAGAAAAATGAATAGACTGAGATAGATAGATATGAACATACATAAATATCTATTTCTCTTTATATATATATATATATATATATATATAGAGAGAGAGAGAGAGAGAGAAATAAACAGGTTGTGATAGATAGATAGATAGATAAATAGATAGATAGATAATAGAAGAAAATAGATAGAAATGAACAGACTGAGATAGAGACTAGATAGATAGATAGATAGATAATGAAGAAAATAGATAGAAATGAACAGACTGAGATAGATAGATAGATAGATAGATAGATAGATAGATAGATAGATAATACAGTTAGAAAGAAAGAAATGAACAGACGGAGATAGATAGATATGAACATACATAAATATCTATTTCTCTTTATATATATATATATATATATATATATATATATATATATATATATATATATAGAGAGAGAGAGAGAGAGAGAGAGAGAGAGAGAGAGAGATAAATAAACAGGATAGATAGATAGATAAATAAACAGGATAGATAGATAGATAGATAGATAGATAGATAGATAGATAGATAGAAATGAACAGGCTGAGATAGATAGATAGATTACGGTAAAACGCTCGACTATCGCACAGTGCCACATTTGCCAAAACCGAAGAACAATAAACCATTTAAGACACGTGTATCCTAACCGATGAACACACACACATATATGTATTTCTGTGCACGCAGATGGTTGAATACGTGGCTGAGTGGTTAGAACGTTTGCTTTTAGAACATGGGCCCGTAGTAGAAGTTTTCAGAAAAGGGGTTGTTGATTTTTTCAGTCTGGGGATGTGATCCATGTATAAAACAGGTTTTCAAAGTGATTGAATACCATATGCTGGTTTAGGTCCAACCATTGTGAGTTAAATCGGGTACACGGAACGTTCGAACGTTGCCGATTCTTGTGCTGGTCCGAAATCCTAATCATCGTGACCAAAATGTTTTAGCGCACTGGACGATTGATCACACCAGATCGTGCGTTTTCTCCCAGAAACTGTAACTCAGCTCTGCTCAGCATAGTTGCACCATAATCCACAGATTAGCTCCAGGGTGTCTTGAAAAAACACGGAAGTGTCCAAACGGACATCTAAAACCAATGAAAAACAAATAAAAATACCAGATATATTCCACTAGTGGGAAAGTAATGGATTTTTATTAATCCAACATATTTTTAATCACTTTGGGAGTAATTTTTACTTTCCTACTAATTTTATAGTAAGTGGAAGTGTCCACAATAGACTCATTAGAGGGAGGACACCACAACAAATATCAAAAGCGACCCTTGGATTTATTCTTTCCCATTCCAAAAGAAAGTACAACCGGAATCAGTTTCTTTGAGAAACCCTTCTCTTGAAACATACGTTTAACTCAGGACTGCGATGTCAATATTGAGTCTAGCCGGTTCTTTTGAGACTAGAGATGTGCGTCTTTCTTGTCTGTCGGTGTTGACAATGTCGGGGAAGAGTTCTAAAATTTTCGTCTTCCAAAGATCATGTTGGCAGTCCTAAGTTTCTTCTTGTTTTGGTCGCATGATCGATAGCCCGCCAGATGCGTTTTCCCGGACGATCTTTCGTCCATATTTTCTAGAACCTTTCTAGATTGACGTTGGCAGCGGTACTCCTAAACTGTCCTGCCTAGACACGAAAGTTGGACAGGACTCCTAAGTATTCACTGGATCTTAGAAAGACGACCATCACACATTCGCCGCCAACGTGGACGTTCAGGAGAAGAAGCTTCTAGTTTCGCCAAAACCTGCTCCAGGCATCCATTGCTTAACGCTCTTTGGCTTTGCAACAGTTGGTTGGAGGTGAAAAAAATTCAGAGCAGAAGAATTTACCGATGGTGTCGATTTGTTTACGTTGGACCTCAACTTGCCAGGAAGTGACCCACACACTTGATTTCATGATCTTCCTCTGCGGCATAGAGGGAACGAGACATGCAGAATCCAGTTATGAAAAGGCATCGGACTGCCGCTGACATTTTTATAATTTTGAGTGACACCTTCTGTAACATGTCTGTCATGAGTAGACATCTTCATCCGCTGGTTCAACCGCTGAGATATGTCGTAATCATCAACCGCTCGTTCCAGTGTTGGGATCATGGGGATTGGTAGTCTGAGTGCTCGTCTTCGACGTTGCCACCAAATGTGACCCTAACAAGAGTTTCAAACACCCGACAGCATTGCTCTCAGAGTCATTGGCCTCTCCGTCATAAAAAGGAGCGAGCATCAGAAGGTACACACACAAACATCTATCTATCTATATATATATATATATATATATATATATATATGTGTGTGTGTGTGTGTGTGTGTGTGTGTGTACTTTCTGATGTACGCTTCTTTTTATGGCTCAGTTTTAATATTTTACATTACTAGGCTCCACTTAGATTATATATCAACGGATTTGTTACCTTTACTATATATATATATATATATATATATATATATATATATATATATATATATATACATAAGAGTTCTCATGTTTCAAAACAAGAGCCGAAAACTTCAATATAATTATTAGAATTAAATTGAATTAAAGTACCAAGCTCTGTTCCATTTTCCAACGAAATTTTTGGAATAACTAATTCTTGAAATTTACGCGTTTTTATAAGCATATTCAATATTAAAATTAAATTTACTATGGTAACGGCTAGAGCAATTAATTAATTAGTTAATAATTTCTATCAATATCTAAGTTACATTCAAAGAGGTTAAGTCAGGGTAAGGTTGGGGGTGTCTAAATTTAAAGCGGAAGATGACATCGTCTAGTCTGGTTAAGTGTCTATGGAGATTTTAAGATTTATTTATTTTTTTATTTTATTTTCTTTCATGAAAGAGTTTTGTGTATATAAAAATGTCATAATTAGCTAACATTTGTTCTTCTGACGACTTCATAAAGGGTTTTATATATATATATATATGATTGGGTAGGGGTTTTAAACTTTTTTATTTAGACTATGGGGTTTAAAATTTGTATTTATTATACTGTTTATTTGTTTTTTATTCTAATTATTTTATTCGAAAATTTGATGATGATGTCGGCAAAAAACCGTTAACTTATGTCTATTGTTTAATAAATTTTCATATTTAGAAACTTCATAATGTGAATTTCTTCATGTAGGCATAAAGGGCATGGGTCATCCCAAGTTTTACAAGTTCTAGTTTTGTTTATAATTTTCCATTTTACTTTTGGTGTTTTATTCATTTCCTTTAAATGTCGAAAATATTTAGATAGAGATGTCTGATTTCTTTTATTAATATTGTTGAAGGGGCTTTTATGCTGTCTCCACCTGGTTTTAAATTCATTCTTCGTAGACCCAATGTATATCATATTAGTATTAGGACTCTAAATGGATGAGATAGAACATTGGTATACCACAGATTTTACGCGGCATATATATTCCATTGTGCAGTCTTCAAGGTTTCTATAATCACATAATTTTTCATTATTTTTGTCTAATTTAAGTTTAGGGTTTTCATAAATACTATTCTGGCATGGGGGTTTATTCAGGATTTTATTATTGTGTATATTTTATTATACTTTCAAGATTTTCAGTGCAACAGTAACTTAATTTTAGGGTGTTTTTATTAAAGATTTTACTAAGCTATTTAACAGTTAAAATAATTAATCCTTGAAAATGGCAAAAGGTATAGCAGAAAGCGCTCGGAAAATAAGAACATTTGGACAGTTTTTATATAATTTATCATTTTAAAAGAAAAATAAATTAGATCGCATGAAAGAAAACATATTTGTGAAATATATTAAATTATATAAAAATGATTGTATTACTTTTAAGCAAAGTTTACGTTTATTCAGTTAGATTTTAAATCCGTTATTTTTTGAAGCTTCGACAAAACGCATCATCATTCCCAGAGTTTAGAACGGGACATCTATTTACTGTTACTACTACTAATAATAATACTTATACTAATACTACTTACTATTAATAATTATTATTAAATAACACCTATTGATATGCGTAAAACTATGTTGAGCGCAGTCAAGGACCGGTTGTTTAAGACGCAGATGTGCACCTTGTGGCCGTATTAACTTTCAAGTCTAACACGCCGATGCACCTGGATTCTCTGAAGCACTTGTTTAACACTGACTTAGTTTGGGATTTGTTTATGTGTTTCATATTTAATATAACATGAGCTTATGAAGTTAACCGTTTATATTTTATATATATATATATATATATATATATATATATATATATATATATATACGACAGCAGAAGAAATAAATAGGAAATGTATGTGTCTTCTATTTTCTTAGTGGAAGTGAAAGATCCGGGACTTTGTTTTCTGCGTTGTTTGTTTTTCAATGGATAGGTAGAGCTAACATGTTTTGTCACGTGGTGTTAGCGCGTGTGCGTGCGTCTGGATTCTGGTACGCATTTTCGAGACCGTCTGACAGTGTTTTGATGTATAATTGCTGAAAATGTTAGTGGGAAGAAGACTGGAAAGTGTGTGCCTGCATGTGTGTATCATATTTCACGCACACTGTGTTCGTGTTTATATATGATACACACACACCTACATACATACATACATATATATATATATATATATATATATATATATATATATATATATATATAATATATTAAGTACACTTTCCCATATATATATATATATATATATATATATATATAGAAGGTGTACTTAATATATTTGTTTTGTGTGCGATCATATATGAAATTGGCCGGTCGCAACACGCCGCCATCTTCCTCTGCCATTTCGTTTATTTTACTTTCTACATCCGTCTGTTTTGGAAACGCTTTGTTTATCTTTACCTTCATATCGAAACGTTTCGGCACGCGTTAATACTTTTCAGGATCCTTCTTTACTTTTTTTTTATTTCCATCTTTCCATCACTTTGTCTTCATTTCTCTTCTTACATACATGACTCTACGTCCATATTTTCCTGTACTCCTTTTTTACCGCGGTTCCCAAGTTCGTTATGTCTTTTTTATACAGTGTAACCCGGATATAAGAGAGTTGTCGGGACCGGAGAATAAGTCTCTTATATCCGGATTTCTCTTATATCCGGGTCTCTTATATTCGGGTTACACTGTGTTCTCTTTCGAATTTTTTCTTCTTTTAACTATCATTCTTATATTTTCTGATTGTCCTCCAGTTTTCCTTGCATTTTATATTTGTTCTTTACTCTTTTTTTTCCATTTAATTTCCATTATTTTGCCTTTCTTTCTTTCTTTCTTTCTTTCTTTCTTTCTTTTGTTTCTATCGTTGTTTTTCCTACACTCATTTATTCTTTTTTTTCCGTTCATTACTCATTTTTCTCTTTCTTTGTTCTCTCGTTTTTTTTCTTTCTTTCACTCTTTCTGTCAATATTGAATTCCGCTTTTATCTCTTTCTTATTTTCTTTCAAAGTAATTTCTTTCCGTATCTGTCTATATTTCTGAGATGAGTTGTTTTGTACACTATTTATATTATTCGGACTTCTTTGTCGCCATATTTATTACAACGTTTCGGCCTTCAGTATCTGTCTATTTCTGAGATGAGTTGTTTTGTACACTATTTATATTATTCGGACTATTGTCCTCATCTTTGTCGCCATTTTATTTTCGGCCCTTCAGTATCTTCTATATTTCTGAGATGAGTTGTTTTGTACACTATTTATATTATTCGGACTATTGTCCTCATCTTTGTCGCCATATTTATTACAACGTTTCGGCCCTTCAGTATCTGTCTATATTTCTGAGATGAGTTGTTTTGTACACTATTTATATTATTCGGACTATTGTCCTCATCTTTGTCGCCATATTTATTACAACGTTTCGGCCCTTCAGTATCTGTCTATATTTCTGAGATGAGTTGTTTTGTACACTATTTATATTATTCGGACTATTGTCCTCATCTTTGTCGCCATATTTATTATTTAGTATTATTTCTGAGATGAGTTGTTTTGTCCTCCTCATCTTTGTCGCCATATTTATTACAACGTTTCGGCCCTTCAGTATCTGTCTATATTTCTGAGATGAGTTGTTTTGTACACTATTTATATTATTCAGACTATTGTCCTCATCTTTGTCGCCATATTTATTACAACGTTTCGGCCCTTCAGTATCTGTCTATATTTCTGAGATGAGTTGTTTTGTACACTATTTACATTATTCGGACTATTGTCCTCATCTTTGTCGCCATATTTATTACAACGTTTCGGCCCTTCAGTATCTGTCTATATTTCTGAGATGAGTTGTTTTGTACACTATTTATATTATTCGGACTATTGTCCTCATCTTTGTCGCCATATTTATTACAACGTTTCGGCCCTTCAGTATCTGTCTATATTTCTGAGATGAGTTGTTTTGTACACTATTTACATTATTCGGACTTTGTCCTTCTTTGTCGCCATATTTATTACAACGTTTCGGCCCTTCAGTATCTGTCTATATTTCTGAGATGAGTTGTTTTGTATATTTATATTATTCGGACTATTGTCCTCATCTTTGTCGCCATATTTATTACAACGTTTCGGCCCTTCAGTATCTGTCTATATTTCTGAGATGAGTTGTTTTGTACACTATTTACATTATTCGGACTATTGTCCTCATCTTTGTCGCCATATTTATTACAACGTTTCGGCCCTTCAGTATCTGTCTATATTTCTGAGATGAGTTGTTTTTTGTACACTATTTATATTATTCGGACTATTGTCCTCATCTTTGTCGCCATATTTATTACAACGTTTCGGCCCTTCAGTATCTGTCTATATTTCTGAGATGAGTTGTTTTGTACACTATTTATATTATTCGGACTATTGTCCTCATCTTTGTCGCCATATTTATTACAACGTTTCGGCCCTTCAGTATCTGTCTATATTTCTGAGATGAGTTGTTTTGTACACTATTTATATTATTCGGACTATTGTCCTCATCTTTGTCGCCATATTTATTACAACGTTTCGGCCCTTCAGTATCTGTCTATATTTCTGAGATGAGTTGTATGTACACTATTTACATTATTCGGACTATTGTCCTCATCTTTGTCGCCATATTTATTACAACGTTTCGGCCCTTCAGTATCTGTCTATATTTCTGAGATGAGTTGTTATGTACACTATTTACATTATTCGGACTATTGTCCTCATCTTTGTCGCCATATTTATTACAACGTTTCTTTCCTTCCTTCCTTTCATTCAATAATTTAATTTATTCGTTCTTGCTTTCTTTGCTTGTTTTTCAAGTATTACCTTTCTTTTTTTTCTTTCTTTTAATATTTATTTAAGAATTTTTTTATATCCTTTATTTTTAAATATTTAATCCAATTTTCTCTTCTTTACTTTATTGAAAATTCCTTTAATTTCTTCCACCATTATTTCATTTTGTTTCTTTTTTTCTTCACTGTGCACCTCTCTTCATTTTGTTCTGCACACCAACATACACTTTCTTCCTACCAAGAATATCCGTCGGACATATTCCTAAATTCATTTTTCTATCGCCGAAAACGCTTAGCCAACGGCTCTCTTGTCTACAATTCAATTAAAAATTCAGTTTACTTATTAATTACCTACCGTTACTACTAACTGAATAACCCGGACTTGCAGAAGTTTCTAAAATATCTCTCGCTACAATCACATGAATAACATCAGTTGGTCGATGGATGTTGATTCTATTAAAATTTAATCCTAGGTAAGACGATAAACTACATCCTGTAGCAAGGCCTCTGGTCGTGAGATGCGATGATTTTGGAAGCATGAAACTATCTCTTAACTGCTGTTACTCCCAAGTCCTCCCTGACCCGAGGTAGTAGCACAGTTTAGAGCCCCAACTATGGGCAAATAGTACCCCTCCCCCAAACAGAAACAAAACACTATGGAAGTATAAAAATACACTTTTATGCTAAAAATACCAGCAATACATTTGTATATGTAAAATAATTACCAACAATACATATTTATAGTAAATGACCAACAATTTTTTCTTTTTTTTTTTGTAACAAAATGACTAATAACTTTTTTTTATCTAAAGTTCAAGGCATACACTTGTGATCAAAATAATTTTAGTTGAAGCCATATAATTGTTCAAAATATTTAGATTTAAGAATTAAATAACCCATAGAGGTGTTGATATGCCGCTAAATAAAATCAACCGACCAACTATCAAAACTGCTGATTTTTAACAATAATGCAATTTTTATTTCATGAAATATTGCAAAAATCGCAATAAACACAAAGAGAGAATATTTCAATTTATAATCGATCTAAATTTATTTTTAATTTCCAGCGAAAAAGTACTTTTTTAAAAAATACGATACAAATTTACTATCCAAATAAATAAATCCAATACATAAGACAAGTTGTTCTTTCCCCCCGGAATAGGCGCCCGTGTGATACGCGTGGGTAATCACTAAGACAGTCAGATAAGCGCCTTAAGGCAATTAAAAATCTGAAGACGAAGTCCTGTTCATCGACAGGTTTATAACCAAAAGACTAGAACTATAAATGGAAGATAAACACATAAATTGGACTAGTCAGCCTCAAAATACAAACAAACAAGTTTTGGTTTGATTTATTTTGTTTTACGGCATATCAACCTTAAAGGGTTATTTAATGCGGACAATATTTTTTATTGCTGGCAATTTGTCTTAAAAATGTTTTGTTGGTAATATGTTTTTTTTTCAAAAAATGTATTGCTGGTAATATTTTTTTCAATAATGTATTGTTGGTAATATTTTTTCAAAAATGTATTTCTGGTAATATTTTTTTTTCAAAAATGTATTGATGGCAATTATTTTTTTTCAAAAATGTATTGATGGAAATTATTGTTTTTTTTAATGTATTGATGGCAATTATTTTTTTTCAAAACTGTATTGATGGCAATTATTTTTTTCAAAAATGTATTGATGGCAATTATTTTTTTTTCAAAAATATATTGATGGCAATTATTTTTTTTCAAAAATGTATTGATGGCAATTATTTTTTTTCAAAACTGTATTGATGGCAATTATTTTTTTCAAAAATGTATTGATGGCAATTATTTTTTTTTCAAAAATGTATTGATGGCAATTATTTTTTTCAAAAATGTATTGATGTCAATTTTTTTTTTTAAAAATGGACTGTTGGTAATATTTTTTTCAAAAATGTATTTCTGGCAATTATTTTTTTCAAAAATGTATTGCTAGCAATTATTTTTTTCAAAAATGTACTACTGGTAATATTTTTTTCAAAAATGTATTGCTGGTATTAAAACCTATTTTAATACTTTCATAATGTTTTGATTCCTTGAGGGGGGGAATATTTGCCCATATCTGGGACCTTAAATTTGCTGCAACTCCAGGTCAGATTGGAACTGGGAACACCAGCAATTAAGAGGTGGTTTCAAGCTCCACAGAACCTCCTGATCAAAGGACTTGTTGTCGGATGTAGTTTATCGTCTTACCCAGTAGGCGGATGTAAAGGGTGTTCCAATAACTTGGACCGATTTTAAATGTGAATTAATTTTAAGCGTCTAATGATTTTTCTTTCTTTCTGATTTGACGGACATTTAGGCGATATTATTTTTCACACATAATTGCCATGACTTAAATAATATGATCCAATAGAGAAGTAAATAAATTTTCACCCATAATACTGATTTATTTAGTGCTGACTTTGATCCGTCTTAATGAAACACCCTTATATATAATCTGTCTTAATGAAACACCTTAGGTTTATCGTCATACACAGGATGGACAAACAAGGGTAACATGAAATAACAAAGGCAACTGAAGACTAGAATATAAAACGGAGAATAATTGTCTAATAAATGGGTAAAAAAAGGTATTGAGTACTTTCTTTGCATGAATATATATACGGTTTGCTATGAGAATACAATCCAATGAAGCGATGAGTTCGGGGAAAATGAAGTTAGTATGTGGACAGTTTTGAAAGCATACTACATAGAGAGATACAAACGTATAAAATATGGCTACTTTAAAGAAATGTTCAAACAATAAGATAACAATGAAATAGAGAAAAGGTATTAAAAGTTACAAACCGGTGATGGTCAACATTGGGGGTTAGATTAAGAGGATGATAAAACTACCAACCACGTACTTGGTATAATGCAATTATTGTGAGGGGTTCCGGTGAAGGGCTAACCGGAAGTGGTCAAAACGGTGACCAATATAAAAGGTGATTAAACTAAAAAAAAAAGGACAAACCAAGGGAAGTAATTCATACAGTTATTGTATTGTGGTAACTTCTTTTATGTGATGTGTTCTTTCGGGGCGTGGGTGATCATGGCTTTCCACTTCCCCCCTACCACGTGTGGCTCTCAATAATTTTCGTCCCTCTGCCACCTCCTCCAGACCACGTTTTGCCATTCACTTGCTTAAGCCTGCTAGGTATGTCATGCGTTGCTTTCCCTTGTCTATTTTTCCCTCTATTCGACCTGTGAGTATCAGATTCTCCAAGCACTCCTTTCTCATTACGTCTCCCAGAAAATTTAGCTGCCTCTTCCTGGTGTCATGTATAAGCCTCCTCTTTGTTTGCATCCTCTTCAAAACCTCATCGTTGCTCAGACGCTCGGACCATGATATCCTTAGCATCCTTCTTTAGAACCATACCTTCGCCGCCTCGAGTCTGTGCTTCATATTTGAGGAGACCGTCCAACATTCGCTTCCGTAAATGGGGGCAGATATTACGTAGCGGCTCAGTACTCTTTTTCTTTGTTACCAAAGAAATCCTCCTGTCTTGTGATACTCTGCCTAGCTTTTGGAATGCGTCTTTGGCCATCCCAATACATCTTCGGATTTCAGAGTCGTTTCCTCTTTGTTTGCGGTCTCCTCAAAGATGAAGAAGAGACTCGAGGCAACGGAGGTATGCTTCTACAGAAGGATTAGGTATGAAAAAAAATGTTATAGCAGATAATGTAATGGAATATACCGGGTGACCATGAAGTGTCTTTATAATTTAAAAAAGATATATCACAAAAGTAATCTGCAAATCTTAATCAGATGTCTTCTATGTACTCAATAGTTATGAAAGTTTTTAATCATATTGCATTTGTGTATTTCAGGGATCCTCTTCATGAAAGAGGTTCTGTTAAATGAACCCTTGATATTTCCAGACCAGTGGATTGTAAGGCATGGCCAAATACCCGCTCCAACTCGTTCACCCTTCGATTTTTTTTTATGGAGTTATGTTAAAGATATCGTGTATCGAACAAAGGTACGGAACATCACTGATCTAAAGCAAAAGATGCCATTGATGCCATTGTCACCATTGATGAGGTTATGCTACGGCAAACATAGCAAGGAATCGAGTACTTTATTGATGTGCTTCATGAAAATAATAGTGTCCATATCGGATATATATATATATATATATATATATATATATATATATGTATATGAAGAAAGATTTGGAAAAAACAAACAAAAATCCTTAAATGCAATTATGTTGTTTAAAATGAATGAAATGTCGACGTCTGACGTTTCGGTTTAATAAACCTTTTTCAAGACAATATTCATTAAAATACAATTCAGTTCAATTTGACAAAGACGATGGACATAAACAACAAGTCTTATCCAAAACAGATAACTGAATATTTTTAATTGTCTTGAAAAAGGTTTATTAAACCGAAACGTCAGACGTCGACATTTCATTCATTTTAAACAACATAATTGCATTTAAGGATTTTTGTTTGTTTTTTCCAAATTTTCTTCATTCTGTCGGATCTATATCCATTTACATTTGCTTACATATATATATATATATATATATATATATATATATATATATATATATATATGTATATATATATATATATATATATATATATATATATATATATATATATATATATATATACAGGTGTTAATACAATGTCTTTACAATTTAAAAAAATATATTACAAAGGCAATTGATGAAATATCTTAATCAGATTTATTCTATGTACTCAGTAGTTATCAAAGGCTTTTAATGACATTGCAGTTGTGTATTTCAAGAATCCTGTTGATGAAGGAGCTACTGTTAAATGAACCCCTAATATTTCCAAACAGGTGGATTGGAAGGGATGGTCCAATTCTCTAGCCACCTTATTCACTAGATATAATTCCCTTGGACTTCATTCTCTGGGGTTATGTTAAAGATAACGTGTACCAAACAAAGATACTGGACATCACTGATCTAAAGCAAAAGATGCCATTGATGCCATTGCCACCATTGAGGAAGTTATGCTACAGCAAACATGGAAAGAAATCGAATACCGTCTTCTGTGCTTTGTGCAACTAATGATGCCCATAGAGAGGTGGATTAAATTATTTTTAAAAAATTCAATATCTACACATTTTGTAACGATTTCCACATATTTGTCTGTTTATTTGCTTTTGTAATATTTTTTCTAATTGTAAAGAAACTTTATGTACACCCTGTACACAACGGGTAATGTCCGACAATACCACAGACTATTAAATAAGTAAAACACTAATCTGACATAATTTCTCAGTAATATAAACGTTATTTTTACTCGCTATTTGAGTTGCTATACTTCATTTTGTTTTATTTTTAAAATACTTAAACATAGAAATTACCAAAATTTAATTACTAATTAAAATACAAAATCATATACAGAGCAACCTCGGTCCTCGAATATTTCACATGTCGAACAAATCGGCTTCGAACAGAAAATTTGAGATGAAAATGCTGCGGTTATCGAACAAAATTTCAATTCTCGAACAACATTGCCGAACCGAAGAGAACCGAGCCGATCCGAGTTAACCCGAACGGAATCATTTCTTAGTCGACCGCCATTTTGTATACATTCGTGTGTTGTGCCGTGCTTTTCTTTTCCACTTTTATTGTACAGTGACATTTTTTTCTTTACATTGATTCCTATTGGAAAAATAGTTTCGGTTTACAAACATTTCGGGTTAAAAACGTCCTTCGGGAGCAAATTAAATTCGTGAACCGATGTTCCACTGTACTTTATTAGGTTGTTCAGGTTTATGCGGTGTCGTATACAAAGATGTCCATTTTTTGCAATTTGCCCGAAAATTGTAATTTTAATATTAAATATAGTCTTTGTCACCTCGGAGATAAGCGGCTACACACTCAGGTTTATTATCGATTCAATAAAATCAATATGTTTAACTTCATTTAATCCCGTTGGTGGACCTAACAATATTCAGGGGAGGAGAATTGCAAATTAGGATATAAACCCGATCAGTGTAAAATCTAGTTTAAACTGAATAAATTTCTATATTTTTGTCTAAGGTAAACGGTATCTAGTCTAAACCCAACTAATGTCTACCGTCATTTTCCTATCTCTATATAAGTTACTTAGTTTATAAAAAGCATGAGGAGATTGTCCAGCATTTACTGCCATATAGCAGATTAGATATTACATAGCAGTTCAGCACTCTTTTCTTTGTTTCTAACGACATTTTCCTGTCTCTTAATACTTTGCTTAGTTTATGAAAGGCGTGAGAAGATTGTCCAGCATTCACTATCATTAGATTAAATATTATATAGCAGTTAAGCAGTCTTTTATTTGATGAGGGAAAATTTTCTTGGGTATCTCAGTTGAGCACGATAGAAACTTACAAAACAGGGGTTCCAATGAAGATCGACCTCTGTTCAGTAATTATGATCCATGGTAACTGTTTTTTTTTCTTTCTTTTTAATATATATATTTATTGGACATTATTCGCGATTACTTTTACTAAAGTGTACTGAATTGTATGTAGATTTTGATTTTTAGTGTTAATTAGAACCCAGACAACGGCAATTAAACCTTGCTGGCTTGTGCCATTTTCTTTTTTGTGAAATAAGTTATGCGAAACTCCTTAAACTAAATATGTAAATAAACAAAGAAATAGAAGTGAAGAAAAAAAAAGAAAAACGCCAAAATATCTGATTTTGAATGTGTTTGGACAACTATCGCATCCTTAAATTTTCTGCTAACAATACTCAAGAGAAATTGAAAAAAAAATAAAATAATGAACGCTTTGTTTTGTTCATTACGCATAATTTTAAAAAAAAAACGATCTTCAGCAAGAAGTTCACAGTGTGTTTAATTTCATTTTTCCGTCATTGTGATTAGGACAATCCATTTTGTTCGTTTATTGCATTCTTTTATTCCGCTTTTCACGTTCGTTTTTATTTCTTTTTTATTCCTTGTTAATTTGTTTCGATTTTCTTTTGTTATAAATATACTTTTTCGCGCTTTCGCCTTACAACCTCTCCATATTTTTTTTTAATATTCATTTTCATTTTTTACACTTATATGTTTTTTATTCAATATAACTGATTTGATAATAAGAATTTTTTTTTGTTTTTACTTTCATTCCGAATTTTCCAGTATATTTATTTTGTTTCGTTCCTTTCTATGTCCATTTATTTGATTTTCTTCCTTCTTTCCTTCAGTCTTTCCTTTCATATCTCCTTCTTTCTTTCTTTCATTCTTTCTTTCTTTCTTTACTTTATTCTTTACATTCTCATATTTCTTTACTCTTTTCCTTTTCCTGTAATTCTTTGTGAACAACGTTTTCCTTTTTTTTCTATCATTTTCTTTACTTTCTCTCCTTCTCCCATAAATTATGTTTGCTTGTTTGTAGCTTTTTCTTTCATTCTTTCTTTCTTTCTTTCTTTTTTTCTTTCTTTCTTTCTTTCTTTCTTTCTTCACTGAGTCAATATTACTATGCCTCTTTTACACTCGGCTCTTCATCTTTCTTGTTTTATTTAGCAATATTTCTTAGACATTCTTTTCTTTATTCCGATTTTCTTAATCACCGATTTCATATTCTTTATTTATTTATTTATTTAAGTATTCTTGTACCTGTCTTCCTGAAGCATTTTTCTTTCTTTCTTTCTTTCTTTCTTTCTTTCTTTCTTTCTTTCTTTCTTTCTTTCTATATTTATTCATTTATTCATGCCTTTCTTAAAGTAGGTTAATCCATCTTTCCTTCCATCGTTCTTTCTTTCTTTTTTCTTTCAGTTTTCTTGAGTCGTTCTTTATCTAGGCTTTTTTCTTTCTTTCGTTCTTTCTTTGTTTCTTTCTTTGATTTACCTTTCTTTATCTAGTTTTTTCTTTCTTTTCTTTAAGATTATTCTGTCTTTTTTTATCTAGACGCTACTTTTTTCTTTTTTTTATTAGTCTTCTGCCTTTCTTGATCTAGGATTTTCCTTCTTTCTTTCTTTCTTCATTTATTTATTTATATATTCCTTTGCCTTTGTTCTTGAAAGCTTTTACTTTCTTTCTTTCTTTCTTTCTCTCTATCGTTCTTTCTTTCTTTCTTTCTTTCTTTCTTTATTTATTTATATATTCCTTTGCCTTTGTTCTTGAAAGCTTTTACTTTCTTTCTTTCTCTCTTTCTTTCTTTTTTTCTTTCTTTCTTTCTTTATTTATTCATCTATTTATTTATTCTTCTATCTTTCTTTCTGAAGGCTCTTTCTTTATTCTTTCTTTCTTTCTTTCTCTTTTCTTTCAAGATTATTCTGTCTTTTTTTATCTAGACGCTACTTTTTTCTTTCTTTTATTAGTCTTCTGCCTTTCTTGATCTAGGATTTTCCTTCTTTCTTTCTTTCTTCATTTATTTATTTATATATTCCTTTGCCTTTGTTCTTGAAAGCTTTTACTTTCTTTCTTTCTTTCTTTCTCTCTATCGTTCTTTCTTTCTTTCTTTCTTTCTTTATTTATTTATTTATTTATATATTCCTTTGCCTTTGTTCTTGAAAGCTTTTACTTTCTTTCTTTCTCTCTTTCTTTCTTTTTTTCTTTCTTTCTTTATTTATTTATTCATCTATTTATTTATTCTTCTATCTTTCTTTCTGAAGGCTCTTTCTTTATTCTTTCTTTCTTTCTCTTTTCTTTCAAGATTATTCTGTCTTTTTTATCTAGGCGCTACTTTTTTCTTTCTTTTATTAGTCTTCTGCTTTTCTTGATCTAGGATTTTCCTTCTTTCTTTCTTTCTTTCTTTTTTTCTTCATTTATTTATTTATATATTCCTCTGCCTTTATTCTTGAAAGCGTTTACATCCTTTCTTTCTTTATTTATTTATTTATTTATCTATTTATTTATTCTTCTACCTTTCTTCCTGAAGGCTTTTTCTTTCTTTTTTTCTTTCTTTCTTTCTTTCTTTCTTTCTTTCTTTCTTTCTATATTCCTTTGCCTTTGTTCTTGAAAGCGTTTACTTTCTTTCTTTCTTTCTTTCTTTCTTTCTTTCTTTATTTATTTATTTATTTATCTATCTATTTATTTATTCTTCTACCTTTCTTCCTGAAGGCCTTTTCTTTCTTTCTTTCTTTCTTTCTTTTTTTCTTTATTTATTTATATATTCCTTTACTTTTGTTTTTGAAAGCGTTTTCTTTCTTTGTTTCTTTTTGTTCTTTCTGTATTTATTTATTTATTTATCTATCGATTTATTTATTCTTCTACTTTTCTTCCTGAAGGCTTTTTCTTTGTTTCTTTGTTTGTTTGTTTGTTTCTTTCTTTCTTTCTTTCTTTCTTTCTTTATTTATTTATTTATTTATTTATTTATTTATTTATTCTTCTACCTTTCTTCCTGAACACTTTCTTTCTTTCTTCTGCCATTTTTCTTCCTGTCTCTTCTATATTTCTCCCTCACACTTTTTTCTCAAACCTCCATTTTTATTTTCATTCCATCCTTCCATCATTTCTCCGTCGTTCGTAGCTCTCCGTTCCGTTTCTATTCATTCGATTGGATCTTTCCTTATTTATTTCCTTTCTTTAATTTAACTGATTAATTAATACATTAATTAATGAATTTATGATCAGGCTGTTTGTGGTGCGAAATAAATTTGTGCGATTGACAAGAATTTCGACTTTTATTTTTATTCTCTTTTGCTGTGTATTGATGCTCTATTTAATATTCAGTTTCTTTGGGCGTAAATTGTGCAGGTGTCAAGCGCGGGTCATGTGTATTTATTCTGGCCTACGTTTAGCTTGTAAGCACCGTCAGTAGAGGATGTTGAATATTGCCTTCTGCTAGGAATGTACACTTCTGTTAGGTTGATGCAAATTTTACCAGCGGTACTTTTATTATGTAATGTTAGTGAAATCTGAAAAGTTAACCCAGACTTTCTTTTTTCAGAAACTAGAAAAATATTTTCGGTATAATTTATGCAAAGTCATTTCAGCAGAACTTTGAAAAAATGTCCTTATTTTGCTGCTTGACGTACACACACAGACAAAAGAAAATCATTTTTGAAAATTTAATAACAGAAGTAAAATCTACGGAAATTGTATCTAAGAAAATCAAATTAACCGGTGGAATATTATAGTAAGTATCTGGTAGGATTCAAAACAAATTCTCAATTATGAATAACTGTAAGGTAGATATTCTGCAAATATCCAACTCTAAAAATGAGCAATTGGTGATGTTGAATGACACACTAGATGTTAAATTATATTTTTCCGCATATAAAGTGAATGAGCTGTTTTACTGTTCAAAGCAAGATAACAATCAATCTTAATTCTCAATTATGGATTATTGGTGGGTAGATATTCTGCAAATATCCAACACTGAAAAGGAGCAATTGGCGTGGTTGAATGACACACTAGAAGTTAAATTATTATTTTTTTCTCCAAAGAAAGTGAATGAGTTGTTTTACCATGCAAAAACACACATGATTTTGCAATACAAAGATAGCAAGTAATCTTAATTCTTTATTATGGATTACTGGTAGGTGGATATTTTGCAAATATCCAACTCTGAAAATGAGCAATTGGCGTTGCTGAATGACGCACTTTGCCAAAACACAAATGTCATTTTACAATTGCAAATAGCAAAGACCTAGAAGATCAAGTTTTTGGAGAGGCATCGTAATCTCAAAACCTTTCATGCACGAACCATGATGGAAATCAGAGGCTAAGTTATATCGTTCGGCGCCGTAATCTCTAGACTCCTCCATACACAAACGATCACATGGTTAGAAGGCTAGGTTCTACAATATATGTTGTAATATTCAAACTTTTAATCGGAACACATTGCTAGAACTCAGCAAGTAAACACAAGACTTGGGTCAAACAGTGGAAAGGTTTGTCAAAGATATCTCATTGTTGTCGCCAGCCGAGTTTATATCCTAATTTTTAAACGCTCTGTCCAGACGGGCTTAATCACAAATTTTATAATATAGATAGTATTAATATATAACTCCACAAATCAGGACCTACCCACATTTCTCACGCACACAAAACAGACATACTTACGGAGGTGTTGAGGCTTCAGACTTATACTAATATACACACTTACACACATCATACTCACTCACTTCCTAATGTGCCAAATGATAACACACACCCATATATATATATATATATATATATATATATATATATATATATATATATATAGATACACGCTTACACACATTATACTCACTCACTCCCTAAGAACCAAGTAACGCACACACACTTAACAGAGACACATCCCCTTCCAGGAACCAATAAAACTGTCAAATTGACCAAGGGAATTCAGAGCAGCATGGATCCATCCACTTTAAATACCAACTTAAAAGAGACTGTTTGACCAACACAAGGACTGAGCAAAATTCATGTTAAAAAATAAAAAAAATAAACAAATAATTGAAAACTACAGACAAAAGTTCATTTTCTCCATCAAGACATTCATTTCTGTAGTTCACTGCTACCAGCAAGCAGAATTTTTTTCTCTCCTGATGATGGTCAGTATTGGCCGAAACGATTCGAGGAATATAAATGAAATAATAAAAATGAAGGAATATTAATATACAACCCCAGTGTGTCTGAAGATTTTAATTTCTTAATATTTTTATATTGTTCAATATATATATATATATATATATATATATATATATATATATATATATATATATATTATATATATTAGTTCCACCATTCGCTTGAAAATGAAACAAAGCAAGGGCCTTTAATTTAATTATATAATTGAATTTGAAGTTTATAGTTTCTGTTTTTGAAACATGATAATTAGTATGTAGTGATGGAACCATATTTTTAAATCAGTTAATTTATACTATTTATGTTCTGTAAATTTGCATTGCGCACTGTTTTGTAAAAATAAAAATATTAATAAAAACACCGGATTATATATCTTACTGTTCTTTCTTTTTTATTTTTTTATTATATATATATATATATATATATATATATATATATATATATATATATATATCTAATATAAAGATTTGAATTAACTGTTAATTGTAAATATACCATACCTTGAGCTCTACAATCTTGCTAAACTTTGACATTTGACAATTGTTTCTTCTTACATTTTCGTTAAACTTTGTGTTTATGGGGTCCGCCCCTTTTTCATACAAGCGGACACGACCAGTGTGTACTTGTATGGCTGCCAGTGAATACCTAAGTAAGAGTGAGTAGAGAGATGCACTGATACAGTGATACAGTGAGAGTGTGAGGTAACCGCTTTGTAGGATTCACAGTTGCGAGCACGTAGACTCAGAAGGAAGTCATACTTCGATACTGAATTTCCCAGACTGTATATATATTATTATTGCTACTAACCGCATTTCTGGATCTACTAACCATATTACCAATTGTATTATTATGTCAATACATTTATTTGCTATATTTCATTCCTGCGTTTGTCATTCATTTGAGACCGGATTTCATCTCGGAATCCACAACACTTTGTTGCACCATGTAAGGCCTATCTTTCTGTCAGGAAGATCAATTTCGAATTTAAATAATATTGTTAGATTTATTTGTTTAAACTTTCTATCTGTTCCTTAAAGGGCTTGTTTATTTACCATCTATAAAAATGTCATTGGGAATGTAGATTGTTCAGTATCTTGTTAAATTAGCTTTCATCTTTCATAGGAAATGACATGTTCTAATGTATAACATTGTAGCCATTTACAATCGAATCGTCCTATGACGGCTGGATGTTATCTAAGATTCTAAAGCTGCGGGTCATGACCTCTCACGTATGTTTGCTTCTTAACTTTCGTTTCTCCCCTTACTTTGTATTTAGCGTAGGCCATTCTGATTGGTTGATCTGAATAAAGACAAAACAAACCCTCCAACCATCTCTTCCATTTTCTTTCTTACTATTTTTCTTGTTCTTCCTTTTCTCGAGAAAAAAAGGGTATATCTTCTTTTTAAATTTCAATATATTGTCTACTCATCAGTTATTTACTAATGTCTGATGAGATGTGTTAATGCACATCGAAACACGATTGCATTTGTGCAGCGCTATTTGTGTATGTTTTTGATGTAATATCCTAAAAATAAAGTATATATATATATATATATATATATATATATATATATATATATATATATCATCCTTCATTGCTAGCACGACTCAGAGTTTCATGAAACTCCGAGTCGTACTAACGGTGAGGGATAATATTAATATGTATAATTATTAATATATACTTAATAGCTATGTTGTATTATATTGACCACAGTAGTGTATATATATATATATATATATATTGTCATATGCCCTACTCGACGAATAATTTATAACGCAATCATACGCCGACCAGTAGATATATACATTGACACGTCTATGGAGAGATACGGGCTATCTCTTCCAGACCATGACAAATGGACAATTAGTAAACAAAAATATTTTAAAGAATACTGTTCGATTGAGATAATCAAACAGTAGTCTTTTCCCAGGTTCGCTTCGGTTTCAATACATATACCGATCCACAATTCAAGGATGAACGATAAGGCGTAATAAATTTTGGTATAAGAATTTTAATATATACATATACACAAGATATTACAATAAAAGAAAAATATAAACATGAGTAAAGCATCCGACGACCAGAACCTCAAGACTTATGTTGGGATACCAAAAGATGCCCAAATCCAAGTGGATTCGACTGAACCTGAACGGATAAAAAAAAATAAGTATGAATAACTACGAATGCAGAAATCAACGCATAACCAAAAAAAGAGATAGGCTAGGATTTATATATTACTATTTTGACATGTGGAAAGGTGTTTGTGAGAACATAAAATTTATGGATGCATGTGTATCTTTCTAACACGGGTCCAAAATATATAGTTACTTATCTTTATATTCAGTTCTCTCTCTTACTCATTGTCCTTTCTTTTCTCTCTCACGTTTCCTCTTTTCTTTCTTTCTTTTTCTTTACACAAATTCAATTTCAAACAAGGTCCGGCTGCAACAGAGATATATACCTTCTTCTCTCTTGTTTCTCTTTTCTTTCTTTCTTTCTTCTTCTTTACACAGTTCAGCTTCAAACGCGGTCCGGCTGCAACAGAGATATATACTTTCTTTTTCTCTCTTGATTTCTCTTTTCTTTCTTCAAACACAGGCTGTATTCTCAGCGTACAAATTTCCTTGCATCTTCCGTGATAAATAACTCGATTTATCTTATTCAATCTGGAGTTGACGAACAGAAATATATATCCTTATATTTCTTATCCAGAGTTGCTTATGATGAATCGGACAAGTTCCATCATTACCAAAATGAGTCTCATCTTTCCGTTCATAAGTTATCAGCGTTTTGATTTCGAGTCTTGCTCCTTCAAAGACAAGACAGCAACTGACTTCCAAGTAATTCCCACGTGTCCTGCATTTTGGCGCGAATTCCAGTTCCTGCTGCTTCATGACCTTACGTCAGTCCCCTCTCTAGATTCTGTCTAGACGTCTGTTGCTACGGGTAACTGGGTCAGTCAACCTCTTGACCTGCTTCCCCAAAATGTCTTGAGACTCCCACGTGACGTCTTCTGTTGTCAAGCGGAGACTAACCTTAATATATGCGTGTTTAGGCTATCTGCATTCGTAACAATATATATATATATATATATATATATATATATATAGTACAGTGTATGTGTGTTTGTGTGCGTCTGTGTCCAAACGGTTCCTCCGCTCCGACTGGACCGATTTCAAGGATTCATAGCTCATTGAAAAAGCCCTAAAAAGTTATGCAGAGGGAAGGATTTTCGTTGTGCTCAGATTCAGGGTTGCTAGGTTTTTCGATGTTAATAATATATATTAATATATTATACTAGCCTTTATCGTTGCTTCCATTGTTCAAAGACAGGAAATTTTATTTTTCTTTTGTATCCAAAATTGCAGCTAGCTTAAAATTTTAAGCTTGCTAAAATTTCAGTTAGTTTTGTTCGACTAGTTTTGGCCAGCATGGCCATCATTAGGAGAAAAAAAAATTCTATAAAAAAAAGAAAATTCTGCTTGTTATTTGCATCGAACTACAGGAGAGAATGACTGTTTATGAAGAAATGAATTTTATCTGTAATTTTCATTTGTTTTTTATCGTTAATTTTGGTCAATCCTTGTGTTGGTCAGACGACCTCTTTCAACTTGTTTTTAAGATAGAGGCCGGGGAGATTCATCAGTCGAATAATTCCATTCTTGGTCATTTGGACAGTTTTATTGGCTTCTCAAAAGAGGATGTTAAGTGTATGTTATCGTTTAATTCGTTGGGGTGTATATGTGTAAGTCTATATATTGGTATGAGTGTGTGTATAAGTGTGATACCTTAACACATCTGCAAGGATATCTGTCTTGTGTTGATGAGAAATGTGGGTAGGGCTTGATTATACATATCTATCTATCTATCTATCTATCTATCTATCTATCTATATAAAAAGTAGTTAAGCAAGGTCGATTTTGGTCAATACCTAGATGGGTGTCCACTTGGGAATTGGAGTTGCTGTAAGCTTGAATGCACGGGTTGGTTAATGGATAATGGCCCGGAATTATTAATTGGAGTGCTGAGTTCGAATTCCAGTTGGGTTCGTTATATTCACTTACGCGCAAACACCGTTGGAAAAGGCGTGAATCCACTTCGTCTCTACACAGCTATGCCTTAATTAGTAAGAATTTTATCACTAAAACCATTATTATCTAAAACCATTGTATCACTAAAACCATTATTATCTAAAAAAAAATATGCACAAATTACGTATTAAATATTTAATATTTTGGCCTTAAATAACTTATAGTGTTTGATATGTCGCTAAACACATAAAAAACAACAAATATGTTGCGTGTACGGAGATATTGGCAAAAGCACTGATTTGGAGAGCACACAACACGCTACTTTGCGCATGAATAAAGATGGACGTCTGTCAAAGATTTGCAGACTCCATGTCCTTTTGATTTTGGAATATGCGGTTGACCCATTTATGCTTTTCTGGTGTTCCTCGTACTTTCGTTTCGCGAAAAAAAAATCAATTCTAACGCCCGCAACTGTCTGATCTAATACAACGTTATTAGTGAATCCGCATGTGGCGTAACGATTATCGGTTAGGAAAAGGAAATTGGCGAACCTAGTTCAGTCTCCGGTCGAGTTTGTTTCATTCACTTTCGCACAAGTAATCTGGAGAATGGTGTGTAGCGACCCATTTCTTTCCACCAGGAGAATGACAAATCTGAATTAAAAATGGTATGTAGCATTGGCTATCGAAAGCCTCGCTGGTATTCAAACAGAATTTAAGTGATGGATAGAAATGAAAAGGCCTAGATAGATAGATAGATAGATAGATATGAACAGATTGAGATAGATAAATATGAACAGACTGAGATAGATATGAACAGGCCGAGATAGATAGATAGATAGATAGATAGATAGATAGATAGATATGAACAGGTTGAGATAGATATGGACAGCCCCAGATATATAGATAGATAGATAGATAGATAGATAGATAGATAGATAGATAGATAGATAGAAAGTAAAGAAAAGGCCGAGACAGATAGATAGATAGATAGATAGATAGATAGATAGATAGATAGAAAGAAAAGAAACGGCCGAGACAGACAGATAGAAAGAAAGAAAGAAAAAAGAAAGAAAGAAAGAAAGAAAAGCAAACGGCCGAGATAGATAGATAGATAGATAGATAGATAGATAGATAGATAGATAGATGAGTCTTAGCTATATAAGACAACCGCATGACACAAGAACGATGGCAGACTCAGGATGAAACTAAAGGAAAAATGAGATAAATTGATTCGTTAATGTAACAAGTATTTTGTATCTATTAAATTTAAGTCAATAAATGATTGTCAGCAATAGAGATAATCAAAATTTAGGAGCTACACATTGAAGATTTGAAAATCATGCTTTCTCAGTAGCATAGAAACATGACGTAGAAATCGAAAATAGTCCGTTTTGTAAGACTTATACAAATAGGAATATTACTAAAGTAATAAGTGCTGAAGGACTTCGCTATTGTAGTGAATGTTTGGAGAATTTCCTCATAGATGAGGAAACTTGAAACGACAATTATATTGATCTAATAATGAAGTAGCATGGATATAACGTTTGAATAACGAACACCTACAATGAAATGTATAATTACAATCCGAATGAGACATTTTCTGTCCAAATTTCTGGGAATGATTATTTACATCAGTGCTACTCAAAGTGGTGGTCTGCGAACAGGTGCCGGTACCGAACTATCAGCTACCGGTACGCGGCCAGTGTCCAGGCTATACTAAGGAATTATTTATAAAGATTAAGGTTATATAATTTTTGTTTTTGTGTTAATAAACTGCTTATTTTTTTTATTGTTACTTTTCATGTGTTTTGATATTGAATTATTTTTTTGAAAAATAAATGAAAGATAAAAAAATAGCCAACTTTTATTATATTCATTCTATATATCGTTTCCGGTATTTAATTAAAATTAATATTACCACAAAATATTACAGATACGTGACTCATGTCAAAAAAAAAGAATTCCGGTTCGTCATATCAAATAGTCTGAGAATCATCGGTTCACACCATTTCAATGCGGACTCATCTCCTCGTCATTGTTGTTTTTTACAATCTTTCGACCGTTGAGCAATCGGGCCTTCATCAGGTGTCTATCGATTTGTGTAACCTACAAAAGTGCAGTCAAACAAGCAGCAGCAGATAGGTAGGCTTACGATTTAGTGATTTGTTTGTTTAACGGCACATCGACTCCTTATGGGTCATTTAATGCCGAGAATTAATTTTCTGGGGAGCCCTAAAGTAATGAAAATATAATATACGTTATTCTGCTTATATCTACTATAAAAATATACTTTTATGGTTTCAGAATGTTTTTTTATTTATTTATTTTATTTTATTTTATTTATTTATTTATTTTTGCTTGATGGTTTATTATTTACATATAGCTGGGAACCTAATGGATGATAGCAGCCCTTGTCAGGGTGGACCTTCAAAACATCAAAAAATTGCAATCTCCAGAATGAGAAGAATTTAGTGAGGAGGAGTTAGGAAAGAACAAAAAAAAAGGAACAGAGTTCACTGAAGACAGAAAATAGCGACTGACGTTGCATTCAAATTTTTGAAGATTGTAGTTATCTGGGAAGTAAGAAATCGGAAAGGATTTCTAAAAGTGTTAATTGCGAGAGAAAAATGTTAGAATAGAAATAGCGGTTGAATCTAGCTAGTTCAACATTAAAACAGTGAGAACTAGTTTCGAATCTAGTGACACGCTTAAATTCAAGTAGTGGAGGCAGTAGGATAAAAAAGCACATCAAAGCAACTCGCGGTGAAAATGTTTGTAGAAAAGACAGAGGGAAGCCACTTCACATCAGTCGAGAAGTCGAGATGACAGATCAGGATAGATTACATTACAGACCCTTCTTTGAATTTTGCTAAGGACCTCGAGATATATATCAGGATCACCAGAGAAGATACGGCAATCATATTCAAAGCACAGGCGAGAAGTGGACTTATTATTAAAAATAAACCTTTAAGTGCTGACTCTAGGTGCGCCGTCAGTATTGTTGCTCCCATGTCACTAGAAGTTTCAGGTCTAAATAAACAACAGACTTCTTCGATGGGCGACCCGACCGAATATGATCAGTATTCGGCCCGCATGCAGAATAAAATTTGCTACTAGCTTTAGGACGTGCTTTATATAAGTTCTCCCAGTAAACGGCAACTAATCAAGACTTCACTTGGACTATTCGATGTTATAGATCGGGTATGCTTGGTTGTACTGATCTTCCTATATGCGGCCAAGACAGGGTGTTTTTTGGAAGAAGAGAAGAAAACAAACCAATATATAGAATATTTTAAAGGACTCCGGATCGTCAGGTAACAATTTTGGTGAAATAAATTATTGTAATGGTACGTTAAAGTAGTCTGTTTTTCATTAAATATTAGCTTTGTATTCACATTGAGCTCTCAGGATTTCATTTCTCCTTGGAATTACCCATTCGGTTTACCAAGTTCTTCGTAACTTAACTATATATATATATATATATATATATATATATATATATATATATATATATATATAAAAGTGAACATATGTCAACACTTAGGGCGACAGTCTGTTTCATATATGCAATCGGTGGCCTGACGATTGCATATGTTGAACTTTATATGTTCACTTTATATTTACACGCTCTATCTCTGATATTGAGCACTTTATCCCATAAATATAGCACACCTTAAGACTATATTTCTTTATATATATATATATATATATATATATATATATATATATTCTATTTCAGCATCAGCTAGTTGGATATGCTGCTAACTCCTGTAGCAATAATCTGTTGAGTAAATAATATTATTATGAAGTGACTGTCTGAGGTACGATTTTAGCGTTAACGAGCAATTGTTGTTGTCAGCACCCGTTCTCATTCCGGTCATCGGGATTAACATCATCTCTCACTATTCCCTTTCTTCTCCACCTGATGGCGATGGCGAAGATGGCTGTGAATCAAAGAGAGTTAAGATGTGGTCATTCGCGTAAATTTGATTTTGGGGGACAACTCTTCGTGACAGAGAAGCCCAACACATTCGGCCAGAAGCGCTCCCGTCTCGGCTCAAAAGGGTTTGAAACAGACGAGATCTGGCAAACCTGGTTGTATTGGGCTGTCGTGTAATTCGTCTGTTAAGGCTCGCCTTGGTTACGGCAAACCGATCGTGGCCTATTCCACTATTGGGTGTCTTCGGGGTTTGGTCGCCTTCAGTCCGGTCCCTCCTTCTCGACCTTACCGCCATGAGTGGCCATAGAGGTGCTAATAGGCGACAAACATAGAGTTAACCTTTGAGAGACAAGCCCACCCTACGAGGACACATTAGTAGAATGAACGGTAAGAGACGAATAATCAAACGAGACTGCTTAACATAGTTCATGATGAGAACCAGTGACCTGTAACTACTAATGATCATATAATTAATCATAATTAAGAATATTAATTAATTAATTTACACATTTAATTCTGATGATCTTAATGACAGTTCCTCCTAGAACCCTGATTAGCATGCTTGTTTCGCTAGCCTTTGCTAATGTGTAAAAGATCTTGGGTGATCTGTAAGAATGAGCGAATTTCGGTTTGTCTCATTAATTCCTATTCATATTCTGTCTTCTTCAATTACCACCATTATTAATCCCCTTGTCAATATTATTGATAGCATTGCGGTAATATTAAATGTTTCCTTATAAGGAAACATTCGGCATTTATTGAATGAACAGCCAATTCTACTGACTGTTGAAATTTATAAAATACTTGACTACCCGTGACCTGTTGGGTCAGTGACGGTGCAGATTATGAAACATTTGAAGAAAGTTGAAATAAGAACACTTACTCTATAAACAACTATTTTTAAATCATATTCAATGGAAAATATTTTTTAAATATGCCAAAGAAATATTTTTTAAACATTTAAAATGGTGCGCGTTTAAAGAAAGCTGAAATATAAATTATTCTACAAACAACTAGACAAAACAGCAATGTGTGATATCTTCATCTCTGTCTTTAATGTTTTAATTAAAAAAAAATTGTGTTTCAAGAAAGTTTAAATAAAAATACTTACTGTATAAGCAACTCGTATTTTTAAAACTTATTCACTAAAATATTCTTTTTAAAGAATCAGGTTAACTTAAAAATATGTTTTCAATATAACAAAAAGTATTTTTAAATCATATTCACGTGAAAATATTTTTTTAAAATGACAAAAATATTTTTAGAATATTATTTTTTACTTGGTGTAAGGAATAGGATTTAAAAAATAAGACATTATTACTTACAATTTTTACTACAGTCACCATAATACCACAAAGTCTCTATAAATACTGTATGAACAACTCGTATTTTTTAATCTTATTCGCTTTTTTTTTTTTTTTTTTACTACAGTCACCATAATACCACAAAGTCTCTATAAAGTCCTAAGTAGTTCCCATATGTACAATTTGTCTTTGGTGGGGATAAATTGATTTCAACATTAAAAAAACTGTGTGTTTCAAGAAAGTTGACATAAAAATACTTACTGTATGAACAACTCGTATTTTTTAATGTTATTCGCTTAAAATATTTTAAATCAGATTAACTTGAAAATATTTTTTTAATATATCAAAAATACTTGTGTCCATCTTTAACTTTGAAATATTTTAATTAAAAACTTGTTTGAAGAATGTTTAAAAAATTACTGTCAAAACAATTCGTATTTTTAAATCTTATTCACTTAAATCAGATTAACTTATGCACCGGACGGTCGCACCATGCAATTACGCAGGCAATCACAGAGAGGTGGAAAGGGAGAGAGATGGAAAAAGAGAGGGGGAATGAAACAAATCATTATTATGCGCTGGACGGACGATACACCACGCAAGCACGCAAGTACGCAGACAATCACAGAGAGGTGGAAAGGGAGAGAAGTGGAAAGAGAGAGGGGGAATGAAACAAATCATTATTATGCGCCGGACGGACGACGGACCTCGCAAGTACGCACGCAATCACAGAGAGCTGGAAAGAGAGAGAGAGAGAGGTGGAAAGAGAGAGAGAGAGAGAGGTGGAAAGAGAGAGGGGGAATAAAACTAATCATTATGTGTCGGACGGACGACGCACCACGCAAGTACGCACGCAATAACAGCGAGATGGAAAGGGAGAGAGATGGAAAGGGAGAGAAGTGGAAAAAGAGAGGGAGAATAAAACAAATCATTATTATGCGCCGGACGGACGATACACCACGCAAGCACGCAAGTACGCAGGCAATCACAGAGAGGTGGAAAGGGAGAGAATTGGAAAGAGAGGGGGGATGAAACAAATCATTATTATGCGCCGGACGGACGACGGACCTCGCAAGTACGCACGCAATCACAGAAAGGTGGAAAGGGAGAGAGGTGGAAAGAGAGAGGGGCAATGAAACAAATCATTATTATGCGCCGGACGGACTGCACACCACGCAAGTACGCACGCAATCACAAAGAGGTGGAAAGAGAGAGGTGGGAAAAGAGAGAGGTGGAAAGAGAGAGGGGGAATGAAACAAACCATTATTATGCGCCGGACAGACGGCGCACCACACACGCACGCAATCACAGTCTTTTAGTATCATATAGATTACTACTGAAACAACATTATTATTAGAATTTTCTCTTCCAGTTACATATGCTAATTTTATTTATATCCAATAAGGCGTATATTGAATCAAATGCTATGTCTTCAGCTAAGGAAGTTGGTTGTGCTTGGTAATTTTACTCTCCAGAATCTATCATACATATTTATAAGTCTACCATTCGTCCTTGCTTTGAATATTGTTAACACATTTGGTCCGGTGCTCCTGCAATGTATAGTAGAATCCCTGACAATCGGACTAAGAAGGCTTTCAAGATATGAGGAATAAGTTACAAAGGGGGTTATATTTAGATGAAAATAAAAGAACTGAAATCTAGTTTAACATTTATTTTCAATGTTTTATAGTAAACAAAATAAGCTAATGATGAGTGAAATATAACGGAATTGATTTTAACGAAAAAGAAATAAATTATGTAATGTTAATGAAACTTCATTAAATTAAGTATGCCACGTATGTAAAACAAATGATGTAACGAGGATTTTTTTAATTGCTGTTGCATGATGATTCTTTCTTTTCTAATGTCATTCTCAACTTTTTCCGCATTTCTCGAAATTTTTTAAACGAAAGACACTTGTTAACTCTGCATGTGTTATTGCAATAGTCTTAGCTGATTGCTGGCTTTCTTTCCATAAAACTGACAACCTTTTCAATAGCTTTTTCAATTTCAGTCCATGTTTCATCACACAAATGCATCTTGTCTCTATCTTATTGCAAATGTGTCTCGCTGTCATCCTTTCCTCTTATTCCCATCATCTTTTGCACCAATACAAGCCATTGAAATAACCATAAGCAATTATCCAAAGTAAATTTCCTGATATGTCCAGATATACGGGATTCCGGATATGAGGGATTCCGGATATGAGGGATTCCGGATATGAGGAATTCCGGATGTTAGGGATTCCGGATGTAAGGGATTCCGGATCTACTGCACTTATTTAGAGATTCTTAATAAAATTCAAAGAAGTATTTGCAATGTTAGTGGTGATGACCTGGCATCTCGGCTTCCAACCGCCGTAACATAGCCCCCCTGTGTCTTTCATGGTATTTTTTCTGATGATCTTTCCTCTATGGCAACTACACTTGATGAATATAAGCGCAGTACTAGATTGGCTGCAAGGTCTCATCATTTTGGTTGAAATGGATAGATATAAACGTAAGTGCAATGCTAACGGTTTCCTATCACGCATTGTTAAATGAGGCAACGGGTGGCTTGTTAATTTTAACGACTCAAAAAACAAACTGCTCTTTTTTATCTTCTATTTGCATGGTTGATGCTAACCGCCAGGAGGAAAAAAACCATTGCTTGTACTCGGACTAACCGTTTCAGCTGACATGAAGTAGAAAGATTATATTGAATCAGTTGTTAAGTCTACAGCTAAGTTGGTTCACTGTGTCGTGATAGACAATTTTTATCGCCAGAATCTATCTTACAAATTTATAAATCTACCATTTGTCCTTGCCTTGAATATTGCTGCCACATATAGTCTGGTGCACCTGATATATTTAGAAATTCTTGATAAAATCCAAAGAAGAATATGCAATGTCATTGGTCTTGACCAGACATCTCGGCTTCAGTCACTTTCACAGAATCATTCCTTTTATTTATAAGTCTACCATTCATCCTTGCTTTGAATGTTGCTGCTACATTAGGTCTGTTGCCCCTGCTCTATATTTAGAGAAAAAGAAACTGCAATGTTATTGGTCCTGACCTGGCATCTTGGCATTAGTCACTTTCACACCATCATTCCTTTTATTTATAAGTCTACCGTTCGTCCTTGCTTTGAATATTGCTGACGCATCAGGTCTGGTGCCAATGTTATATATTTAGAGATTCTTGATAAAATCCAAAGAAGAATACTTAATGGTCTGGCATCTCGGCTTCAGTCAAAGTCACCCTCACCCTGCCGTAACATAGCTTCCCTGTGCCTTTTCTATAAATACTTTCATGTTAATTTTTCTGGCTAACTCTCATCTATGGTACCTCAAATTTATGAATTTAAGCAGAGTATTAGATTGGTGGCAAGGTATCACCATTTTACAGTGAAAATAGTGAGATATAATAGTAAGATCTTTGCTAATACGTTCTTCTTTTTTGGTTACTTGATTTCACACTAACTTTGGTCTTCAAAAATTAAATGTAATGTCAATCGTTAACGTCTGTTCTTAATTCTTGTTCTTTTATTGTCCTCTCTCTTTTCTCATATTCTCTATCACTTTCTAACCCCTTTGCGTCCTAATGGCTTTAATGCCTTTTATTGTCACTGATTTAAATGCAACATCAATCGTTATATTGTCTTCTTAATTCTTGTTCTTTTATTGTCCTCTCTCCTTAATAGTAGTTTTTCTCATATGTTCTAACACTCAGTAACCCCTTTGCGTCCTAGTGGCTTTATTGCCTTTGATCTTCAAAAATTAAATGCAATGTCAATCGTTATCTACTGTTTTTTTTTAATTCCAGTTCTTTTATTGTCCTCGCTCCTTAATAGTAGTTATTCTCATATTCTCTAATTTAATATTGCTGCCACATCTTGTGCTCCTGCTAAATATTTAAGAGTTTCTTGTAAAAAACCAAAGATGAATCTGCAATGTTATTGGTCCAGACATGGCATCTCGACTTCAGTCACTTTCCTACAGCCGTAAGGTAGCTTCCCAGTGCCTTTTTTCTATAAATCCTTTCATGGTAATTGTTTTTATGAACTTTCCTCTACGTTATCTAGACTTTATGAATTTGAGCGCAGTGCTAAATTGGCGGCAAGGTGTCATCAATTTAGAATTGAAATGGCTAGACGCAACCGTAAGTTCTGTGCTAAGAGTTTCTTCTCTCGCACTTCTCACTTATGGGACTCTCTTCCGGCTTCCCAGTCGAATTTGATCTTCAAAAATTTAAATGCAAGGTCAATCATTATGACTTCTTAATTCTTTTTTTTTATTGCCCTCTCTCCTTACTACTAGTTTTTTCACATCTTCTATCAATCAGTAACGTGCATTATTTACAATGTTCTAATTGGTTCACCACTGCTTTGGCCAAATATTGAACTCACAACTCTTTGGTTCTAGTCACTGGATCTAACCAACGTCTTCATCCACTAGACCATGAGGCCGAAATAAATGGTTCGGTTCGAAATTTCGATCACCTGAAGAAAGCCGGAGTATACATCGGCCGAAACGTTGTGAAGTAACGTCTTGCGTCCGAGTGGCTTTATTGGCTTACTTGGAGTGAAACAATTCAAAATCATTTCTGTTTTTGCTGTTGATGAAATCATCAAGTGACGTGGTTCCTTGTTTGTGATTGTGTAGCGCCAACCAACGAGGTTCGAAGAAGGGTGGTCCTTGCTTATACCAAGAGGCTGCATTCGCTCGACGCCCATTTTTGATCTGACTGTTGATCTGAGAAAGCGGTTCTATGCAGTTGACAGTTTAGATATTTCTGAAAGTGTTTGGCAAGAGGGTTGACATCCATATGAAAGTCTACATCTGACAAGAATTTACACACTGAGTTTTTTTGAAGTGTTCTTATTTTACTAATTTCATATCCTGAAATTTGATAATAGATTCAAAGTATGTGTCCTTACTACATTTCCATTCTATTCCCAGATCATTGTTTCGATTTTAAGAAAGGTTTATCTTCAGTCCTAATTTTTCGATTATTTGATTGATATTGTTTAACTGCATATCAACACTTCTATGAGTTATTTAATGCAGAAATCTAATTATTTTGTACATAATTTTATACGTTGAGAGTAAAAGCCTATGTTTAGATGTATAGTTTAGAGATAATAGAATTTATTGTTGATAATTATAATATAAAATGTAATTTTATATTTTTATTGTCGCATTGTCATTTTTGCTATAAAAATGTTGTGGTTGCTCTTTTTCGTAGAAAAAAGGTGCTGTTTATTTTTGTCTTTGTGTTCGCTATTTGCCCATGGCTAGGACTCTATCAGGTGCTAACACCCCGGGTAAGAATAAACATGGTAACAACCGCAATTAAGAAATGGTTCTACGCTCCTTAAAACCCCCGATCTCCCGATCAGAGGCCTTGCTGCCGGATGTAATTTATCAACATATCCAAGACTACTATTTTATCCAACAATTGGTAGATTTGGTTTGTTTGGTTTGGTTTGGTTTGGTTTGATTTGGTTTGGTTTGGTTTATATATCCACATATCAATACCTCAATGGATTATTTAATGCCGACAATATTTTTATTAGTGGTAATATTTTTTTCTTCAAAAATATATTGCTGGCAATATTTATTTTCTTCAAAAATGTATATTCTTTTTAAGCGTTTCACCCCAAGCAAGGCAGGAAACCATTAACACGCAAGGGGTTACAGAGAGTTGGAACAAGAGCAAAGAGGAGTGATAGAGGAAAGGATGAAGAGAAGGATAGGGGATAGATCAAGGCATCTGGAGACGTCAATTGACATTACATTTGAATAGTTGGAGATTATAACTATCAAGGAAAAAGCAAAAGGGGAAGGTGTTCCACAGGCGAGAAGTACGAGACATGAAGCTATTGGAGTAGAAGAGACGGCTACATTTAGAAGTTTCGACAGTGAAAGGGTGAGAGTTAGATGCCAGCTTAATCTGTACTGTCCTCAGATTTACGCCCTACAATTATGAAATGAAACGGGAATGCAATATTCTGACTGTGTCTAAATTGTTTCAATATTATGGTTATTAGTATTTTTATTTTATTTCCTTTGATTTCTGATGTGTACTCATTTCTTTCCGGATCCCGCCCAGAAAAAAATTACATAGACAAAGCCCTTCGTAAGAGGTGGGCTGTACTCGTGAGAACAATTTTTTGTATTTCTTTAAGGCATGGGCTTCCAGGAATCCCTTCAATTAGTCTACTGGAATCTTTACCAACCAATCCCAGGGCTCCAACTACAACGGGGATTGTTGATGTTCCCATGTGCCACATTTTTGCGATTTTGATTTCATATCATCATTATTATTATTATTGTAATTTTTCCTTTAATCAAATTTCTGTCAGTTGCCTACTATATGTACGCGCGAGCGCGAGCACACACACACACATATATATATATATATCTGATTAAACAAATCCTTTTACCTCATATGGAGAATAGGCTATTTCAGCAGACGACAACCTTTGTCGTCTGTCTTTTCAACCCCGGTGTGTAATGAAGTTCATGTCTGTAAGGTTAGAGGAGACAGGAGATAGCAGTTAAGTGTGAGAAATTGATATTGAAAGATACTTTTCGTTTTATATGCCGTGTCCCACAAGATTAGGATGATTAGGGTCAACTTAACTTGCCGAAAACACCTAATACAGATTTTACTCTTTTCACTGTTTCAGTCAGACGCTAGGCACGAGTCAGTGGTCAAGGAGGGTGGTAGCTATCTGTCTTAAGGTTTCATTTTAAAAAAACAAAAAAACATGCACAGACACACAAATTGGCGGTATTAGAAGAAAGCCCAAATTTTTAACTTAAATTTAAAATTAAAGAAGAAAGTAAAAATTAACCCCCCAAAATCACCATTACACTCATCCAACTCTTTCCGAATCTTCAGGACTGTCCTCAGATTGACACCCAAATATTCTGATATATTTGTATTGGAGCTTCCGGCGAAAATGCCAAGTAGTACAGGATGCCGTTTCCAAACCTCTGAAGTGAATTGCGTCATGGTGCTCTTTTTCTCATAGCCGGTGCCCAACTGGACCTTATATAATGTTCCGTTGACAAAATCAAAAAGAAAACAACGCGCATGCGCGAAGTTCAAAAATATAATATGGTGACAATTTACCCATCGCATCCTGTAGATTGCCAAGGGAGAGAAAAGAAAAAAGGATAATTTTCGTTTTATATGTCGTATCCCACGAGATTAGGTCGATCATAGTTCTCCATAACTTCCTCATGACCTAATACCGTACATGACTAATTACGACGTACAAGTCGACCTGGTGTACTGGGTCGACTCCCAACCATACGTTAGGCTTTCAGTGGCCCAAAACTTAGGCCTACCTGTAAATGAAGCTAGGTTACAGTATACGATGACGTGTTTAAACTACATACGGTCAAACCACTTACCTGTTCATTTAGACACTAACCGCGATATTTTTCTACATGCCTTGTATATCAAACAACCTGCAACACACACTGGTAGGTACCATATATTGTATCGGTATTACTTAGCGAACATTTAAAATTCGTCACGTCTACTGATAAACACATAAAAGTCAACTCTTATAAAATATTGATACCGTAGATTATACATCACACCAGGTAAGTTTTCTGATAGTACTGCTACGTATCGTATATTATTAGGTTGGTGCAAAAATAATGACGTAATAATGTCGTTTTTTGACGTATTTTTTAACGACAAAAACGACATTGTTACGTCATTATTTTTGTACCAACCTAATATTTTAAAACACAGTATCACATATCCGACTTTTGTACCAGTGATATAAACAAACATGTAGTGAACTGCGCAAACTGTCGGTCCACTCAGGTCAGACTTCCATCATTTAATATGCCCCTACTTGAATGGAGAGACCAAGAAGGTAGTTACCGATAACTATCGGGTGAATAATTCGAGTCGTCAGGCTTTTTGTTAGGTATTTATTCAGTTGTCTCATAACTACATAAGGTCTCACTACTTACCTGTATATTGAGACACTAACCACAATATATTTATATATGCGTTTTATAGCAAACAAACTAAAACATACCCCGATAGGTACCAACTATTGTATCAGTATAACTTAGCGAACATTTAAAATTCATCAGGTCTACTGATAAACACATAAAAGTCAATAACAACTCCTATCAAATATTAATACCGTAGATTACACATCACACCAGGTAGGTTTGTGATAATACTGCTACGTACCGTATGTTATTTCAAAACACAGTATCACTCATCCGCCATGATGAATCAGTAATAGATATAAACAGAGTCAGTCGTTCACTTCTGAACCGACTGCTCGGTTGAACTCTCTTCCTACGGACGGGAGGAGCCCGAAGGAGGCTACGCCGAAGAGCGGAGTCTCTTTCGGGGGGAGGTAAACAGCCCTGAACCCGTTTATACGGGTTCAAATGGAAACCACAGCCGAGCCTAATGGCTCCAGGAATGCCCACGTTAAAAAGGCCTTGTGCCACATGACACCCTCGTGGTGTGGGGGTGACTCAATATCGTAATCTATATAAACAGTGTTTACACTTAGTGTATAAACTGTTGGACGCGATGTGTTTTGTTGTGTTAATACAATACTCAATTTGTGTTATTTTAATTCTTATATAATTTATTTAATTTAATATATTTAATATATTTATATAAATTTCTATGTCAATATGCTCGCCAAACATAAGTTTTAATCGGATATATTTATGGATGTAGAGTAAGTGGTGTATAGTAATTATTAGGAGTGCTGTCGCCTTTGTTTACAACTCGGTGGTAAAGCTTAGCATTTTATACCTGCCATATAAGTCGACCCCTAGTTTTGGAACGATTTGTGTTTAGGCTTGAAAACTCCACTTGTACGCCGCAATTTACGGTATGTCATTTTTTGTGTCGTGTCTCTCAAGTCTAGAACGATTATGACTCTCCAGAACTTCCTCTTGAGCCATCATGGCATTATAAACAGAATCAGCGAGGCACTAGACAAATTTATTAAGAGGATGATTGCTTTAGGCCTTTGGCAGTAATTATTGGAATGTTTTTCTCGATCATCAAGTCCATCCTTACAGGTAGATCCATGAAGGTCGTTTTTTAACTATCAGTCTTGTGAAGGCCATGGAACCAATACAGGCGTCTCTCAAAGCTCTCATCACGGATAGACCATTTTCCCATTAAAACCGAAACGATTTGCCGAAGATCATAAGATAATTTGTATAAAGCCTTAATGTTCCACGCTCCGATAGCCAAGGGGTTAAAAGCAAAAGAGTTTTTGTCAGTATGAGATCTTAAGTTTCGACTGCAAGAGTTGGTTACCTGCTGGCCGCTGTTACCTAGCAAGGCGTATTCATGATGACCAGTGAATTCCTTGCGGTTTTTAGGGGCAACGTCACTTGGTGTGGGCTGCAGAAATGCTGAATAAGTAGGCCAGTCACCTGTCCAACGGCCGAATCCTCGCGTAATCAGAGGTCTACAGGGAGACGACCATCACGAAGCCGCCGCCAACGTGTGGGCACGGAATAAGAGTTTCTGGTGAAATCAGATTGACGTGATTCCTGGGCAGCTCGAGAAGCTGGTAGAGAAATCTGGTGCCCATATCGAATTTTAAATAAACCCTCGTGCTAAACGCTTTCCCTTTATGTCCACTTCTTTTAAAATTTATCGTTAATAAATAAAATATAAGCATTTTAAAAGGGGTATCAAATTTTCGCATGTATATTGTAGCATATGATGGAGCTGCAATGGTGCCCATGATACAATCTCTTATTTGAAGTGTGCTCCATTGAAGTTGAAAGTATTCAATGTAAGGACATGCTCCATGAGTTTTATGATAACATCTGTGGGGGGGGGTCTTGTTTTCTTCTTTTAGTGAGTTCTTCCTGAAGGGCGGTTAGTCCTTCGATGTGTTTAATGTTTGAAATAGAGTGACCTAACGTCCATAGTCACTAGAATAGCATTCTCTGGAACTGTTTGTATGTGATTAATTTTGTTTAGTAGATCTGTTGTGTCTCTTATGTAGGATTTTACTTCCTTAGCTAGCGGTTGTATGTAATGGTCTACGTATTTGGAAATTTTCGTCGTGTGGCAGTTGAATGATGAAATGACCGGCCTTCCTGGGTTGTTGCTTTTATGTATTTTAGGAAGGAGATAGAAACGAGCAGGTGTAATGTTTGTGGATGTAAGTGTTGTGCATGTTTCCTTGTCGATTAGATTGTTGCGAAGCATTATGTTTAGTGAGCTAGTTAATTCTTTTTGGTATTCTGGAAGGGGATCTGTAGGTATGCTTTTATAGGTTTCTTTGTCGGCTAGCTGTTTGTTGGCCTCTTTAATGTATTCTTCGATTCCCCAGCTCACTATCGCACCCCCTTTGTCAGCCTGTGTTATGATTAGGTCATCTCTACGTGTCAGGGTGTCAAGGGCTAGTGAGTGTGCATGTATGTACACGTAAATGCAGGTGTATATATATATATATATATATATATATATATATATATGTGTGTGTGTGTGTGTGTGTGTGTGTGTGTGTGTATATATATGTACGTTTCATTTAATATACTTTGATTTAGCATTCTATACAATTTCTCATGTGATCTTGTATTTTTTTTTCTTTTCGGGGGATATATTATATAAAAACTGTACAAATGTTTTTTTTCTTCTTTCTGAAAAGAAAAAAAAATAAAAGATCTATGATAAATATAAAAAAAATAAATCAAAGCACCTTGTCTGTCATATTCAATGAAATGTGCATGAAAGAAGGATTGCTGCACACAAACACACACACACACACACACACATATATATATATATATATATATATATATATATATATATATATATATACACACACATATATATAGGTTGGTGCAAAAAATAATGACGTAATAATGTCGTTTTGACCTTAAAATTACGTCAAAAAACGACATTATTACGTCATTATTTTTTTTTAATATATATATATATATATATATATATATACACACACACACACACACACACACATATATATATATATATATATATATATATATATATATATATATATATGTGTGTGTGTGTATAAATTTTAAATTTATATATATATATATATAAATATATATATATACACACATACACACGCACACATATATGATGAAAAAGACTTTCTGTTTTAGGTGGAGAGAGTAAAACTCCAAAAAAACCAAATGCCTCTGATACAGATAAAACACACACAAACACTCTCTTGAGTCTGGACATTGGAGGTTATAAGGTAATATAATTTAATCTGATTTATGGTCACCACTTATCCTCAGAGATATTAAGGCATTTTTCCTCACAGTTTTGTCTTTCTTTCAATCTAATGTGAGGAAGCCAAAGAGAGCAGATGCTCTCGGCGAAACGCGTCGTTAATAAACTTCCACTTTGTCTCATCATTCTCACATCGTCATTACTTTAAACATTTTTGTCGATCCAGTACATGTAGTAATTATAATTTTCTTTCTTTCTGTCTGTCTTTCTTTCTTTCTTTCTTTCTTTCTTTCTATGATTCTTATTATCCATCAATCTCTCTCTGCTGAGATTTTTCTTTCTTTCTTTCTTTCTTTCTTTCTTTCTATGATTCTTATTATCCATCAATCTCTCTCAGCTGAGATTTTTCTTTCTTTCTTTCTTTCTTTCTTTCTTTCTTTCTAGATTTTTCTTTCTTTCTTTCTTTCTTTCTTTCTTTCTTTCTTTCTTTCTTATTATCCATCAATCTCTCTCAGCTGAGATTTTTTTTCTTTCTTTCTTTCTTTCTTTCTTTTCTTATTATCTTTCTATGATTCTTATTAT
>CAHIKZ030000704.1:682500-702500 GCA_903632075.3 Acanthosepion pharaonis | reverse complement strand
TTTCTATGATTCTTATTATCCATCAATCTCTCTCAGCTGAGATTTTTCTTTCTTTCTTTCTTTCTTTCTTTCTTTCTATGATTCTTATTATCCATCAATCTCTCTCAGCTGAGATTTTTCTTTTTCTTTCTTTCTTTCTTTCTTTTTCTTTCTTTCTGATTCTTTCTTATTATCCATCAATCTCTCTCAGCTGAGATTTTTCTTTCTTTCTTTCTTTCTTTCTTTCTTTCTTTTTTTTAATTCTTATTATCCATCAATCTCTCTCAGCTTTTTTTTTCTTTCTTTCTTTCTTTCTTTCTTTTTTCTTTCTTTCTTTCTATGATTCTTATTATCCATCAATCTCTCAGCTGATTTTTTCTTTCTTTCTTTCTTTCTTTCTTTCTTTCTATGATTCTTATTATCCATCAATCTTCTTTTCTTTTTCTGATGATTTTCATTCTTTCTTTTTTTCTTTCTTTCTTTCTTTCTTTCTATGATTCTTATTATCCATCAATCTCTCTCAGCTGAGATTTTTCTTTCTTTCTTTCTTTCTTTCTTTCTTTCTTTCTTTCTTTCTATGATTCTTATTATCCATCAATCTCTCTCAGCTGAGATTTTTTTCTTTCTTTCTTTCTTTCTTTCTTTCTTTCTTTCTATGATTCTTATTATCCATCAATCTCTCTCAGCTGAGATTTTTCTTTCTTTCTTTCTTTCTTTCTTTCTTTCTTTCTTTCTTTCTTTCTTTCTATGATTCTTATTATCCATCAATCTCTCTCAGCTGAGATTTTTCTTTCTTTCTTTCTTTCTTTCTTTCTTTCTTTCTATGATTCTTATTATCCATCAATCTCTCTCAGCTGAGATTTTTCTTTCTTTCTTTCTTTCTTTCTTTCTTTCTTTCTATGATTCTTATTATCCATCAATCTCTCTCAGCTGAGATTTTTCTTTCTTTCTTTCTTTCTTTCTTTCTAAGTATCCTTCTATCAGTTCAATTAGTTTTCTTTTTCTTGATTAAGATTTCTCTTTATTTCTTCATCAATATTTCGCTCTTTCGCTCTTTCTTTCTTTCTTTCTTTCTTTCTTTTTTTTCTTTCTTCTTGCTTTCTTTCCTTCCTTCTTTCTTTCTTTTTTCTTTTTTCTTTCTTTCTAATATTTCTGGACTTTTTCCTCTTTTTGTACTTCATTCTTTTTATTTTAATTTTTCGTTTATCTTTTTCTCCTTCATCTTGCCTTTTTAATTTTTTCTTTCTTTCTAATTTTTTTTCTCACTTTTCTTCTTTTTCCTCCATTCTTCTTTGTCTTCTCTTTTTCTTTTTTTCTTTATTCGTTCTTCTAACTTATTTTTCTTTTTCCTTTTCTCAATTTTATTTTTCTTCTTTTCTTCTTTTCTTTCTTTTTTATCTTTTTTTTTTCTTCTTTTACCCATTTTTTCTCTTTCCTTTTTATGATCGCCGTTCTTATCATTCGCCATGTTATTTTTTCTTCATTTTGCTTTTTCCTTTCTTTCTTTTTGCAACTTCTTTTTCTTTTTCTTTTTCTTAATCTCTTTTATTTTATTTCTTCATCCTGTTTTATAGTTTCGAAATATTTTGTTTTATTAATCAATTTTCTTCTTTTTCATCTATTTTTCTTTCTGCTGTATTTCTTTTTTTTTCTTCTTGAAATTTTTTTTTCTCTTTCCTTTTTTTAATATCTTGTCTGATTTTCTTCTGTTTTCTCCATCTTGTTTTTTCTTCGTCTCTCGTATATTTACTAAATTTTTTGTCTCTACTTTTTAATGTCTTTTCTTCTTCTACTTTTCTCCCTTTTATTTTCCTTTCTTTCCTCTCCTTTTTCTCTTTCCTTTTCTTAATATATTTCTTCTACTTTTCTTCATCTTTTTTCTTCATCTCTCGTATATTTTCAAAATTCCTAGTCTATTTCTATTTATAATCTCTTTTTCTCTTTTTTCCTCTATTTTCCTTCCTCTTTTTCTTCCCTTCTTGTCATTCTATATCCGTTTTTCTGCCTTTCCTTTTCTCAATCTATTTTACTCTTCGTTTTCCTTCTAGAATTCTCCAACTTGTCTTTTCCTTTCTTTATTCTTTATAGCATTTTTCTTCCACTTTTCTTTTTCTTTTTTTCATTGTATATTCGTATTCTTGACTTTCCTTTTCTCAATCTATTTTACTCTTCGTTTTCCTTCTAGAATTCTCTCCAGCTTGTCTTTTCTTTTTCTTTTCCTTATTCTTTTTTAGCATTATTTCTTGAAACCGTTTTGCACTGGAAATTATCGATTTGTTTATTGATGTTAACAAGTTGGTTATTTCCGCCAAATCTTGTTCCTTCGATCTCCTCCAATATTTCTCGAAATATAAATCTGACAGGGGAAGTAGCGGCAATAAACATATCGATCGGTTCATTAAGTTATTATTTACAGAACTGCATTTCAACTTCCATCATTCGGCCTCCCACGACGACTGCATCAGATAATGAGGATGAACATCAGAGCAATATCCCTAACCGATTACGGAACGTCGCGTCTATCGACGCCGACATTTTCAAATAAAAAAAAAATAGTAACGATTAGATTCGATAAAAATTAATTCTGAAATTATTGCTTATTTCAGGTCATTGACGAAGATAACTTATTCGAGTCCCGATAAAGGCCATTATTTCGAATGTAAATCTTCCAAAACAACCATACAGGCAATAAATACTAAGATATTTTCATAGAATACTAGCAGTAGAGCCCGGCGTTGCCCGGGGATGTAACAGTAAGAGATAGATCAAGTATCGACCATCATAAAGACTGAAAAATAAAATTGACAAAGATTATTGTTTAAGGTTGACGGACACACATGTCTTAATTAGTTTTGTTTTGTTTTGTTTTGTTTTGTTTTTTTACGAATTGGTCAAACCTAAACTCAAACAAAAACATTGTTTTCAGTCGTTATGAGTCTACTGATTGAATAGAATTATTATAAACAATTGTCTTGTAAATGGAATTTTTAAAGCATTCTGAATATAAAATTAAAGAAAAAAGTGTGCAAGAAACACTACCTGCCAAAAAAAAAGTGAAGTTTTGTTATAATCGGTTGAAAAATGTAAGAAACCCGATCCCATATATAAACGAACACACACACATACAAACAACCTGGGTTTTATAATAAGTATAACTTGATATGAGTTGTCCCCCTTTCATTCTGGCGACTTAATCGTGTTTTCAAACTGATTTCGTGCAAAAACAATTGCGTTTTTCGCATTTTGGCGCTGTCAGAACCACCGCAAGGTAATTTTACGTAGTCCTGTGAAGTTTTGTTAAAATCGGTTGAAAAATGTAGGAAATCCGATCCAATATATAAACGTACACACACACACACAATCTGTGTTTTATAATAAGTAAGATTACTTAGACATTTATTTCACCCTATTTGCTAGCTTTCCTGTGTCTTTTCTACAAACATTTTCATGGTAGTCGTTCTGATCAGCTTTCATCTTTACTTCCTCGACTGTATGTATTTAAGTGTGCTTGTAGATTGGCACCTAGTTCTCGCTGTATAACAAAATCCTTCACCGATAACTATCAACGCCGACATTTTCTTATAAAGCGAGTAACGATTAAATTCGATAATAATTAACTCTGCAATTATTGCTTATTTCTGGATAGAGGTTAATTTACTGTGTTCGAGTCTCGATAAAAGCTATTATTTCCAATGTAAATCTTCTAAAATAACCATAAAGGCAATTTTTACTAAGATATGTTCATAGCATACTGTTAAACATTTATTCCCCACCCCCTACAAGGTTGGCATCTCGATTCCACCCTTTCAAAGTCGAAACGGTTAAATGTAACTGTCTCTTCTACTTCCACAAATTCTTCTCTCGCACTTCCTGTCTGTGAAATTCCCTTCCTCTTAATTGCTTCCCTGATAACTATAATGTTCAAATATTCAAGTGTAATGTCAATCGATATTTTCTGATGCTTTGATCTTGTTCCCCGTCCTTCTCTTTATCCTCTCCCCAAACACACCTCTTTACCCTTCTTCTCTACCCTCTGTAACCCCTTGCGTGCTCGTGGAATTTCTTTGTTTGGAGTAAAATGCTTAAAAAAATTTGCTCAATTTCTCTGTCCTTTCTACACTTTTATAGCAGTTGTTCTTATCAGCTTTCATTGTTATTGCCTCAACTGCATGCATTTAAGTGTAATACTAGATTGGCAATTAGGTCTCACTGTATAACTATATCCGATATCTATCAACGCCGACATTTTCTTATAAAGATAGCGGGTAATGATTAAATTCGATAAAAATTATCTCTGCAATTGTTGTTTATTTCTTGACAATTGTTAATTTATTGTGTTCGAGTCCCGATAAAGGCCATTATTTCGAATGTAAATCTTCCAAAAAAACCATACAGGCAATCTTTACTAAAATATTTTCATAGCATATTGTTAGACATCTATTTCACCCCTACTTGGTTGGCATCTCGGTCCCACCCTTTCCCTGTCGAAACGGTTAAATGTTACCGTCTCTTCTAATCAAACAGCTTCTTCTTTCGCACTTCCCGTCTGTGAAATTCCCTTCCTCTTCCTTGCTTTCCTGATGACTATAATCTTCAAATATTCAAGTGCAATGCCAATCGACATCTTCTGATGCCTTGATCTCGTTCCCCGTCCTTCTCTTCATCCTCTCTCCAAATAAGCCTCTTTACTCTTGATCTCTACACTCTGTAGCCCCTTGCGTGCTAGTGGCACTCCCGCCTTGCTTGGGGTAAAATGCTTAAAAAAATTGTTCAATTTGCTCTGTTCTTTCTACACTTTCTTGTCCTGGGTATGACGATAAACTACATCCGCGTTCTGGGTAAGACGATGAACTACGTCCAGCAGCAAGGCCTCTGATCAGAAGGTTTTGAGGAGCGTGGAACCACCTCTTAATTACTGATGTTCCCAGGTCCACCCTGACCCGAGGTGGTAGCACTTGTTAGGGTCCCAGCTATGGGCAAATAGTTAACACCCAAACTTGTGTAATAATAGGTTTTAATACCAGAAATACTTTGTAATAAAAAAAATTATTACCAGCAATAATTTTTGAAAGAGAAATTATTATCAGCAATACTTTTAAAAAAATACCACCAATATAAACAGCTATAAATTTTTTCAGAAAAATATGACCAGCTATAGATTTCTTCAAGGAAAAATATTCCCAGAAATAGATTTTTGAAGAAAAATATATTATCAGCAATGAAAATTTTGCCGGCATTAAATAACCCATTGAGGTTGATATGCCGTAAAACAAAACAAACCAAACCAAACCAAACTAAACTTTCTACACTTTTATGGCAGTTGTTCTGATCAGCTTTCATCGTTATTGCCATGTTTGCATTTCAGCGTGATACAAGATTGGCAACTAGGTCTCACCGTATAACAATATCCTTATCCGAATACTATCAACGCCGACATTTTCTTATGAAGATATTACTCTGCAATTGTTGCTTATTTCTGGCCAGTGATTAAGGTACTGTGTTCGATTCCCGTTAAAAGACATTATTTCGAATATAAATCTTACAAAATATACGTACAGGCAATCTTTATTAAGATATTTTGTAAAGCATATTACTTACACATTTTTTATCCTATTTTACTAGTTGACAATCTTTTTTTCACTGGGCCGCATTTTCGGAATTAAAATTTTCTCGCTCCTCACCAAATTTTATGTGATAAAAATTACATTTAAAAAAAAATACTCTCTATATTTCTGAGATGAGATATTATGTACACTATTTACATGACTATTGTCCTCATCTTTGTCGCCATATTTATTACAACGTTTCGGTTGAAATGTCGAACAAAAAACTGTTATTGTGTTAAAGGGAGATAACCACGGATTCATTATCAGAACATTATCGTTAATAACTCCCTCCTCCAATTTGCGCACTCTCGATATTATATACTTCTTCATATAGTGATTTTCTAAGCATAGCTTAGATGTGGCACAAGGCCGAAAGTAGAGAGGTACCTAGTGAAGATCGAACGCACTACTCAGTCGTGATTATGCTAGCGAGAAAAGTTTGCTAACCATTACACCGCTTTGAGGTGCGCCATATACTTCTTGATATAGGGAACCTCGGCGTGGTGTAATGGTTAGCAAGCTTGTCTCGCTAGATCAGTTACGTCTGAAAAGTGAGTTCAATTTTCACTGGGTGCCCCATGCTTCCGGCCTTGTGCCACATCTAAGCTACGCTTAGAAAATCTTTGGGACACTCCGAGGCAGTGTAATGTTTTGCAAGCTTATCTTACTAGAACACCTACGACTAAATAGTGAATTCAGTCTTAACTGAGTGCCCTATACATTCAGCCTTGTGCCACATCTAAGCTACGCTTGGAAAATCACTATACTTCTTGATATGATGCAAAATTATCACAATGATAAAATCGTTCAATAATTATTTATACTGAGACTCGTGTATGGAAATACAAGTAAGCCATAATAATATTTTGAAATCATATTTATTTTTCGCATATGAAATTTTTGTAACTGTTTCTAAATCTTTGATTGTTTTTCAATCATTCCGACTCACCTGCTTTCATCTTCCGACGCAGCTATGGAGGGGACGTTGCAGTGTTTGGGAACCACTGCCCTATTAAGCCAATTTTCCGTATTTTCTATAAAAAAAAAATTAGGGAAATTGTTCTGCTGAGTTTTTCTATCTTACTGCCAACGATTGCATGAATTGAAACGTGCTACGAGATTGGCAACTAGGCGTCACCGTATAGCAATATCCTTAAACGATTACTGAACATCGCGTCTATAAACGCCGACATTTTCAAATAGAAATATTAGCGTGTAACGATTAGATTCGATAAAAATGTATTCTGAAATTGTTCCATATTTCGGGTCAATGGCGAGAATAAGTTGTTCGAGTCTCGATAAGGGCTATTATTTTAAATGCAAATGTTCTAAATTAAACATAAAGTCAATCTTTACTGATTGCTGTTTCAACCTATTTGACCAATTTCCTCTGTCTTTTCTACAAATATTTTCATGGCAATTGGTCTGATGAGCTTTCACCCTTAAGCGAGCTACTTGATTGGCAATGCTAAACATATTTCGGCAGTATGTCTGTCTTTTTCAGGATATATTTTTTAATTTTTAATTATAACATTATATAAATCTACAAAAAATGATAAGTCTAAGATTTATTACTGATAAAGTAATTGTGGCACAACGTTGAAAAAAAAAGGGGTCAGACTGTTGTGAATTGGTCATCACTAGCCAATCGGATTCACGACCCATTCATTCGTTACAATATACTCATTTACCATAAGAATTTATCCGTCACCATTTGATTCTTCATACACCAAAATACCTCAAACACACTGGACACTTACTGGGGAAAAAAATGACACGCCATGAAATGATCTCTTTGTACAAACTAGGTATAGGACAGTAAGTGACGAGCAAATCTTAAAATTGTCTTGAGAAAAAAGGCTGTAATGCTAATCAACGCGTCACATGGAATGAAACGCCACCAGCGTGAAGGCATGAAACTGAAACGTGCTTAATATGATTGCGATTTTGTTAATCTTGGAATTTTCCGTTAGTTGATTATTTACTAAGGGGAATTAATCAAAAAGCTTTGTATAAATCTCATGGAACTCTCCTGTGATTCTGTTTATTTCTCCGGACCGGGATGCAAGTGACTTGCCTACGTAACCATCTTCATACGTTTTAAGGATCGAATGGTCGGTAGAATTTAAATATCTTTTCAGAATGTGAAGTTTAAAATGTTTGTCGAAATAATAATAATTATAATATCAAAAACAGGATTAAGGAACTGGAGCAAAATGGTGCATAGAAATACTTAGGGATTAATGAAGGAGACGGAATACAACATTTAATTATGAAGGAAAATATCCGAAAAGAATATTACAGGAGGCTGTGTTTGATACTAGAAAGCGAAATAAATGAGGCCAATAAAATGAAATCTATCAACACCTTTAGCTATAGCCGTAGTAACATACAGCTTCAATATTATTAAATGGAAGTTGAATGTCATTAAAAGATTGGATGCAAAGACCAGAAAAATGCTTATCCAAATAAGGATACACCAACCGAAATCAGATGTTGATAGGTTGTAGGTACCAAGAGCTTTAGGAGACCGAGATCGAATTCAAATTGAGTTAACTCTAAAAACTACAACAACCAGATTGTAAGTATAACTCACAAAAACCAATGACCCTCTCTTACAAAAATGCGTATTATACATGGGGAATTATGGTAATCAAACAGCTTCGTATAAATCTTATAGAACTCTCCTGTCATTCTGTTTACTCCTCCAGGCCGGGAAATTAATTTGCATATATAATTATCTTCATACGTTTTAAGGATCGACAATCGGTAGATTTTGAATATCTTTTCAGAATGAGCACTTTTAAGAGGCTTATCGAAATTACAGTCGTTTGTAATAAAATTTTTATGCAAGTTCCGTTGATGTCACATATGCAAATAAATAATGATTTTTTTTTTTCATTACAAGACAAGCAATGATTGTACAAAGACTTACATTTTTTTTTTTTTTTGCAAATTTAGATATCGCACGCATTTTAGATAGCAAAACCTCCTTATAATGTGTGAGCAAAACTTACGATTACAATATTTTGCATTTCTTTACCGCATAAGCTACCAGCAATCCCTTCAATGAGTCTGTTGGAACCTTTTCCAATTAGACCGAGTGCTCCAAATACAACTGGCATTATTGATGTGCTTAAGTGTTATATTTTTCTTTTATATTTTCACTTCAAGATCCTTGTATTTTGATAGATTTTTTGAAGATCTTCAAAGTTACATTTCAATCTACAGTGACTGCCATGTCAATAAGAAAGCACATTTTTGTGGTCTCTAATCTGAACGATTAACTTTGATTAGTCTGTCTGTGTCTATTTTAACGTCCCATAAAATTGTTACAGGTCCTGTCCCTCTGTTAGCGGGCTCTGGTGATGTTCATACCAGTTTTTTTTGCAGTTTCCTTTCCGTAGAAGTTGTAGATTTTCCAGTGCAGATATTGGCCAATCTATCATTCCGGGCTTTATATTCAGTGGGGGGTGCAAATATCAGAAAAACCTGATAAATATGTTCAATTATTTCTAGATATTTATCATAGAATAAACATTTTGGGTTAACGCAATTTTTCAGTATATGTGCTTGATAATTTCTAGTCAGCAAGCATTTCTCCTATGCAAGAAGAAGACTAAAACCTTTGGTTTCGGATTTTAACCCTGAACTACGTAGGCACTGATGGGTTCGGTGCTTGTCTATATCAAATTGTCTGGTACGGGTAGACGGGTTGACCATGAAGAGACTTATCTTGCCATTGTTGCTGCATTTGATACATTGCATTTGCTTTTCGTTCAATATTAGGTTCTTTACCGCTGCATTCGGTGCATTATGGGTTATTTGCACTTTTTCACCCACTGATTACTGAATAAATTTTCTTATATCTATCTTGTTTTTTGACACAGATCATCATCCGGTCTTTGTAGTTTCCAGGTATTATTATTATTATTATTATTTTATCATTATTATTATTATTATTATTATTATTATTATTATTATTCTCAGCAACAATAAGAGTTTCTTTTAATTTCCCGCTTTCTCTATTCATAGAGATGAGTCCACTCCTTGGATTCGAAGCTACCATGAGGGTGTGATTAATTTATATGACGAGTAGATTCCTTATTAATATGCCGAGGAGTGCGATCTTTATTATTATTATTATTATTATTATTATTATTATTATTATTATTATTTTATTTCCTTTGATTTCTGGTGGATACTCATTTCTTTCCGGGTCCCCTCCAGAGACCTAAGCTCAGAAATGACATCATGAATTTTTTTTTTACTGAGCAGTTAAAAAAAACACATATTTTACATAGATAAGACCCTTCGTAATCTGTGAGCTGTACTTGTGAGTCCATTTTTTTAAAATTTTTATAATGCATGGGCTACCAGGAATCCCTTCAACGAGTCTATTGAAATCATTTCCAACCACTCCGAGGGCTCCAATTACAACAGAGATTTTTGATGTTCCTATGCGCCACATTTTTGAGATTTTAATTTCAAGGTCCTTGTAATTTGATAGTTTTTTTTGTTTTTTTTTTGAAGATCTTCAAAGATACATTGCATTCTGCAGTGACTGCCATATCAATAAAAAGGCACATTATGATTTTGTGGTCTCTGATCACGATATTTGGGTGATTAGATTTTGATTGTTCTGTGTGTATTGCAAAGTCCCATAAAACTGATACTAATTAGTCCTACCTTCTTAACTAGGTATTATTATTATTATTATTATTATTATTATTATTATTATTATTGTGTGTAGCATCATCTTGCCAGAGAATAATTTTATTATAATCTATGATTAAAAAAAGACACTGTAGGAAAATTATCTCTGCACATCTGAGACGATTCGTTTAGATGGTGTATATTTTGCGGATGGTATGTAAAGTTCTACAAAAGGTAATCTTTTGTAGCTCTGAGATAATAATGTGTCCAGGAATTTTACTCATATTGTTTTTGGTACCTTTCTTTATCATGGCCAGTGCTCCTATCACAACATTATTATTATTATTATTATTATTATTATAAGTAGTAGTAGTAGCAGTATCAGTCCTTTAGTAACTGATATTATTGATTTATTTATCGAGTTTAAATCAATTAATATTCAAATTGTTCAACTTTTCTTTAACTTTTTCGTTCTTTCTTCTCACAACATATAGCATCGATATTAGTTTTCATTTCAGTAATATCGATTATATTGATTCCTTCATTAGTCTATTATTCCTTTAATTAATTCATTTCACTTTTCAAAGAATAAAAAAAAGAACTGAAGCATAAATTGGTGCTCTCAGATTGGCATAATGTCAGCGACTGGAGTTCAAAACCTGGTCTCAGCATCTATAATTTCTACGGTGTATCATTAGTAATGAGCATCTCAATACACTGACGTAATGAAAACCATTGAATAGCAGGAGATAAAGTCAATGGTAGTTGGCGCCACCGTGTTTTGAATCGTGGAAATGACCCCCACTAGCAAAATATAGCAATTCACTAAGTGTAGCTTAGATGTGACAAAATGCCGAAAGTATGAGGCACCAAATGAGGTCCCCAGTAAGGATCAATTTTTTTTTTTTTTAGTTTTAGTTGATCCAGCGAGTCAAGCTTATTAACCATTACATCATGTCGAAATGTCCCCACTTCCAAATTGTAGCGAATTACTAAGCGTAGTTTAGATGTGACACAAGGCAGAATGTATGGGGCACCCAGTGAGGATCGAACTCACTATTCACTCATAACTGATCCAGCGAGTCATGCTTACTAACCATTACACTGCGTCGAAGTGCCCCCCCCCAAATAATAGTGATTTATAAAGCCTAGCTTAGATGTAGCACAACGGCAAAAGTGTGGAGCATCCAGTAAAAATCGAACACACTACAGCGCCGTAATTGATCAAGCAAGAGACGAGCTTGCTAAGCATTACACCACATATAACTGACCTATCAGCTATTATATCAGCTATGCTATCTACTGGGATAGATAGATAGATAGATAGATAGATAGATAGATAGATATGAGATGGTCCGAAAGTCTTGTCACCTCTACATATTATAATTGTCTTTCAGGTATTTGATACGAAAATGATGGTATCTGTCTATATTTCTGAGATAACGTATTATGTACACTATTTACATTATTCGGGCTATTGTTCTCATCTTTGTTGCCATATTTATCACAACGTTTCGGCCGTTGTACGCTTCAAGCAGTTAACTACTTCTTCTACGCGTCGCTGGCGAATCTTATATGTGTTGTTCGTGTTCTAAGTATTATCATTTATTACCAACCTTCGTTTGATTATTCTATTCAGTAACCTTCTCTAGGTTACAATAGATGGACTGGCTGTAAAGGTTAAATAAATCCGATGAGATGATGTACCCTTGTCGTATGCACTTATCCTCTGTGCCATGAGGACATCTGTGCATGAATTTCTGGGACTCTCTTCGGGTAGAGAGAATCTATGTCGAAGGTCAGACTCTTGTCTCGGGAAACAGCTACCCGACCCCGTTTTATACGGGGTCTACGGAGAATTTTTGGCCGAGCCTACGGGTTCGGATACACCACATTAAATTACATTATTCGGGCTATTGTTCTCATCTTTGTTGCCATATTTATCACAACGTTTCGGCCGTTGTACGCTCCGGCCTTCTTCAGGTGGTTGGAATGTCGAACTGAACCCTTTATTTCGCTCACTGGGGTAGACTGTTCTAGTTCCATGTGCCATGTTTAATGGATGTCAGTTATCAGTTATCTCCTGTTAATTCTCCACTCCAAGTTCACCACCAGCTTAACCGGGTATTGAACTCACATTCTTTGTGTTGTGTATGATACACCTAATTTATATAAAATACCGACCATATAAACTCACATCAATCCAACCAAATATATATATATATATATATATATATATATATATATATATATTTGTGTGGTTGCTTTTGTTTGGGATTTTTGCTTATCTGTACCTATTGAACAATATGTCTGTCTGTCTGTCTTTTCATACGTACTTATGTATCTACGTCAGTGTTATTTATTTTTGCCTCTCTCCATTCATTTCTATCTATCTATCATGGAATTGGGAAAATTAGACAGATAGATATGAATAGATGGAAACAGACAGATATAAGTAGATGGCAATAGATAAATACACTATTTACATTATTCAGACTATTGTCCGAATCTTTGTTGCCATATTTATCACAACGTTTCGGCCGTTGTACGCTCCGGCCTTCTTCGGGTGTTTGTAATGTCGAACTGAGTTCTTTATTTCGCTCACTGGGGTAGACTGTTCTAGTTCCACGTGCCATGTTTTAATGGATGTCAGTTGTCAGTTATCTCCTGTTAATTCACCTCTTCAAGTTCTCCACTGCCTTAACCAGGTATTCAACTCACAACTGTTTAGGTCCTGTCACTGGATCTAACCAACGCACTTATCCACTGTGCCATGAGGACATCTGTGCATGAATTTCTGGGACTCTCTTCGGGTAGAGAGAATCTATGTCGAAGGTCAGAGTCTCGTCTCGGGAAACAACTACCCGACCCCGTGTTATACGCGGTCTAAGGAGAATTTTTGGCCGAGCCTACGGGTTCGGATACACATTAAATTCGGCCTTCTGCCATATCTGACCGCGTGGGGAGGTTGGCAGATATCCTGCGGCAGGAGATTCATTGTGGAATTCACTTGATTCACTTGAAGCAGTTAACTACTTCTTCTACGCGTCGCTGGCGAATCTTATATGTGTTGTTCGTGTTCTAAGTATTATCATTTATTACCAACCTTCGCTTGATTATTCTATTCAGTAACCTTTCCTAGGTTACAATAGATGGACTGGCTGTAAAGGTTAAATAAATCCGATGAGATGATGTACCCTTGTCGTACGCCTCTGTTTATCTGTACTTACAGCATTCATCTTCTGTCCGTATGTGTTACTTTCAAATTTCTGGAGATAATCACCTTTCTTTTCTTTTTTTTTTTCTTTTTTTTACTGTCTGTATCTTTCTTTACACGGCAAAATCGAGACAGAAATATATTACCTTCTGCGACTAACAACAACTTGTCTCATTAGCGTGGGATTTGAGATTCTGTTTCAAATATAAGTTATTTTTATCAAATAAATTTTACCAGAAATATTATTTATCTAAAGAATCAATTATTTTGCAACAGCTGTCGCTCTCATTACTCATTTCTTCCGATATTGCTTATACTGGAATGTTTAATTTTTGTCTGTATTTCTGAGATGAGGTATTATGTACACTATTTACATTATTCGGACTATTGTCCTCATCTTTGTCGCCATATTTATTACAACGCTCCGACCGTTGTACGCTCCGGCCTTCTTCAGGTGGTTGAAATGTCGAACTGAACCCTTTATTTCACTAAATGGGGTAGGCTGTTCTAGTTCCACGTGCCATGTCTAATGGATGTCAGTTATCAGTTATCTCCTGTTAATTCCCCTCTCCAAGTTCTCCCCCGACGTAAACAGGTATTGAACTCGCACTCTTTGGGTCGTGTCACTGGATCTAACTAATGCATTTATCTACTGTGCCATGTGTCCTTGGGAGACATGTCAATTGACATCCATGAATTTATCATTCTAAGTTACTCACCCTAGTAAAAAACAATTGTACTTTATACCACCTTACCTGCTGGCACTGCTTCCCCAAATTTGCTTTCTATCGGTCAATGTATGGCTACTTTAGAGGGTGTGACGGACAGATGGACAGCCTAACGGAAGTTACAGAATTTTATATATAGATATACCCGAAACATTCGAAACACCTCTCAAAGAAAATATTGCGAATCAAAAGCTTCGAGCAACGCTGAAAAGGTACATGAAGAATCAAATAAATAACTTGATTTCATCCGAAGTGTATATAGAAGAGAAAAGGCATTCCATGTTACATCAATAATCTCTACAATGCTTTGATCAATCCCTATAGTAATTTATAACCGTGAAACCTGGCCAGTGAGCAAAAGAAGACATGCAAGGTCTTTAGGTATTCGACAATTGCTGCTTCAGTGCCATGGTTGAAAAGAATATCAGAGACAGAATCAAAATGGCTGATATAAGGAGAAAAACTAAAGTGGAGAGCATTATTTACATTATTCGGATTATTGTCCTCATCTTTGTCGCCATATTTATCACAACGTTTCGGCCGTCGAACGCTCCGGTCTTCTTCAGGCGGTTGGAATGTCGAACTGAACCTTTTATTTCGCTCACCGGGGTAGACTGTTCTAGTTCCACGTGCCATGTTTGATTGATGTCAGTTATCTCCTGTTAATTTCCCTCTGAAAGTTCTCCACTGCCTTAACCAGGTATTGAACTCACTGGACATCTGGGTATGAATTTCTGGGTATTATAAACCTAATGTCTTCAGCAACCATTTTTACCAGTGCTCATATTGCAATGATGCTGTTATCATTGCATGTTTTTACCAGAGCTCATATTGCAACTATGTTGTTATCATTAGACATTAGGTTTATAATACCCAGAAATTCATACCCAGATGTCAGTTAAGGACACATGGCACAGTGGATAAAAGCGTTGGTTAGATTCAGTGACAGAACCCAAAGAGTGGAGGGAAATTAACAGGAGATAAAAGGCAATGGAGGGAAAATTAACAGGAGATAACTGATAACTGACATCCATCAAACATGGCACGTGGAACTAGAACAGTCTACCCCGGTGAGCGAAATAAGTTCAATTCGACATTCCAACCACCTGAAGAAGTCCGTACAACGTTGTGATAAATATGGCGACAAAGATGAGGACAATAGTCCGAATAATGTAAATAATGTACATAATACCTCATCTCAGAAATATAGACAGACTCTAAAGTGGAGAGATTGATATAGTTACACTGATGAAAGGAAGTTTTGAAGTAAAGTGATCGCCAATGGACATGGTACATAAAAGAAAAAGTAAACGGTTTTCAGAATAGGTGTAATGAGAGATAGTAAAAAAATGAGCTACAAAGGACAGGGCATTGTGAATAACCATGGTCGTCCACGTAAAGAACGGACACGGCATAAAGAAAAAGATGAATCCTAAGATATATAAATCCGGCAAAGAAAACTTCCCTTGTAAATATATTAGACCACCTAAGAGACGAAAAAGACCAACTCAGAGAGTACACAGGATTACTACTACTGGCGCTTAGAAGAACAGGAAGGGCACAAAGATCTCATTTGAACAGTATTTACATTAGTCGGACTATTGTCCTCATCTTTGTCGCCATATTTGTCACAACGTTTCGGCAGGAGATAATTGATAACTGACATCCATCAAACATGGCACGTGGAATTAGAACAGTCTACCCCAGTGATCGAAATAAAGGGTTCAGTTCGAAATTCCAACCACCTAAAGAAGACCGGGGCGTACAACGGCCGAAACGTTGTGACAAATATGGCGACAAAGATGAGGACAATAGTCCGACTAATGTAAATACTGTACATAATACCTCATCTCAGAAATATAGACAATCTCATTTGAATTATCCAACTAAGCGAAATCAAATAAAAGATAGGTGTTAAAAGATGCCTAAGCAGTTCTTTATTCAGAAAGACAAACATATTTATAGGGATGGAGTTGCAATGTATTCAATAAATTTAATATCTAATATAAAAAAATTCCTTTTATTTCATAAAGTGTACCAGCTTTTCCAATTATCTAGCGCTTGTTTCTAATTCAGTTCGGTTGAAATCAAATTATTTATTTGATTCTTCGTCTACCTTTTCAGCGTTGCTCGGGGCTTCTAATTCGCAATATTTCTTTGAGAGTTGTTTCCAACTTCGGGATATATTTCTCATCTAATTTTTTTCTTCTCTAGTTCTTTCTATTTGTATAATCTTTCTTTTGCATGCATTTTGGGTTTTTTTTCCGATTTCTATCTTTTTTTTTTGTGACTTTGACCTTCTTTTATTTTCTTTAGGTATTAATATTTAACTCTAGAACGTTCTTCGAGAATACCACTTTTCACTTTTTTTCCTCAGTACATAAAAAAAAAACACAGAGTAGATACCAAGAATTAAGGTCTTCATCTGCGTAGTCAAGATGGATTATCAGGAGCGTAGATGTAAAAAATGTACAACTTAGTCAAATAGCCGCAATGTTGTTCGCAGCCAAAATTAACAACGAGAGTATATGTCTAGAAAACCGGACGTCAAAATGGCAACAATTGAAAGAAAAGAAGGAAAAAGAGAAAAGGTTAAGATTATGTAAAAAATAAACGTGAACTAATGAAAAGTGCATATGAAAAACAAAAATCGAAAAGTATAGGCACTCAGTTGCTGATAACTACTGACGAGTGGACGGAGTATTTCCCAGCGGATTTGTCAACGAAACTCTGGAATCGAGATGCTGAAAGCAACATCAATTAGCAAACATTTTACTTGTTTTAATTATATATATATATATATATATTTGTTAATTTTGCCTACGAACAACATTGCGACTATTTGACAAAGTTGTACATTTCACACACACACACACAAACACACACACACACACACACACACACACACATATATATATATATATATATATATGGTTGTATGTTTATTAGAACAACACACTGTACCAATAGTTACAGATTCAAATCCTCAGAGATGAGAAAAATCCTAACCAACAACGCTAAAATCCTCTACAAAAACAAATGCAAAAAACGATTACAAATTCTTGAAGACATCATAATTAAATACCAAAAATCCGACATAAATAAATTAAATTTAATCGTGGCAAAAACATCTTAAACATATTTAATAATTAATCCTCCAAATAATAAATACCACTCCCTCTCACTTGCTAATGAACTAATTCAATAACAGTGACTAAATACCCAGAATATTATCTATAAAAATAAAATAATGAACAACCTACTTCAAACCAAAACATACAGCCATGATGACGGTTGACGACAACCGAAAGCGCTTGGCAAAACATAAATGACTGGGATATTTTTTTAAAAACTTATATCAATATATATATATATATATACATGAATTATTCACACAAAACTAATGCAAAAGGTTAATGATTTTAAATGGCGAGACATCCATCTCGCAAACAATTCAAATAGTACACAAAAACCTCAATCAAGGATCAATTCATTCATAACGGATCTAAGGTTTTTGTGTACTATTTGAATTGTTTGCGAGATGGATGTCTCGCCATTTAAAATCATTAAACTTTTGCATTAGTTTTGTGAAATAATTCATGTATTTGTAAATTGATTGCACGTTTATTGTAATTTAAATAACCGATCCATGTGCGTCTTTTGGTTAATAAGTGCGACATTACTGTAATTATTGAACAATATAGTTCATGCCACTTTGACAGTAAAATTTACCAGTAAAATAATTTGTTCATTACCATATTTGGTATAAACGCAAACATTTAAAAAAAGAAATTCAAAAATCAAACTCAGCGTTGCATTGGCGCGTTCAAAAACCAATATCTCATTTTCAATAGCATTTCGGATACAATACACATATATTTTCGATGTCCTCTTATTACTAAGAGAAAAAAAAACAAGAACAACATCTATTATATACCTGAAGATGTCTGTATGAACAGACGAAAGCTTGTGTAAAATAACAACTAATACGGCAGAAATTTATATGAACAAGGATCAATTCATTCATAACGGATCTAAGGTTTTTTGTGTACTATTTGAATTGTTTGCGAGATGGATGTCTCGCCATTTAAAATCATTAACCTTTTGCATTAGTTTTGTGTGAATAATTCATGTATTTGTAAATTGATTGCACGTTTATTGTAATATATATATATATATATATATATATATATATATATATATATATATATATATAAACTTGCGAGAAAGCAAAAAAAAAAAACTGAAAAGAGATTCTTAAACAGAAAATTTTCGTCGTCTTTAACAAGACAAGATTTTTCTTTAAGAACTGAACAAGTTAAAATACAGACTAAGGAAGGGGAGTGATCAAATTTAAAATAGATGCATTGAATTGTTTGATATTCCTGTCATTTTGACAGCGAAACAATCAGCGTCGCGTTATAATCACCACAATTTCAAATTGATAATAATAATAATAATAATAATAATAATTGACATCACTAATATAAAGTTAAAATAAAAAAGTAAAATATATAAAAATACATAAAAATATGCAAAAATATACACATAAAAAGTAATATAAATTAATTAAAATAATTAAATTAATTAAAATTAAGAGATAAATAAAGAACAATTTTAATGAACTTAAAATATCCATATATATATATATATATATATATATATATATATATATATATATATATATGAAGAAATATAGTTTTAGGGTGTGCTATACTTATGGGATAAAGTGCTCAATATCAGAGATAGAGGGTATGTAAATATAAATATAAAAGTGAACATTGAATTCAACACTCAGAGGCGACAGACTGCTTTATGCAAGACGTAATCGTCAGGCGGCCTGACGATTACGTCTAGCATGAAACAGCCTGTCGCCGCTTAGTGTTAATTTCAATGTTCACTTATATATAAACATTTATAGGTGTGATAGGTAAATTGTCGCTATTTTATATTTTTAAATTGGCGTATTCGCTCTGTTTTAGATTTTGTTGACTGCACAGTATACTAAGATCATTTTGCACTGTCTTTGAGAAAAAAAGTACCATGATGCAATTCACTCCGTCAGAAATTTGGAAACAGCGTTCTGTACTGCGTGGCATTTGCACTGGAAGTAGCAATATGAATATTTTTGAATGATTGGCTGTCAATTTAAAGACAGTGCAGCGGATTCGGAAAGAGTTGGATGAGTCTAATGGTGATTACGAATGTATGGTAGCTCTGGAAACTCACACTGATTGTTCTGATGAGAAAAAAAAATCTACCGAATTTGTTGGTGAGGGCTTCAAACTCAACACGGAGGCCTACATGAAACGCCGTGAGGAGGTAGTGCTACTCTGTGTCAAGAGGGTGTCTGCTGGAAAACCCTATGTCTGGTAAATAGGAATCTGCACCATGGCACATAAACAAGAGAATCCAGTCATGGCTGTCAGACAATTTCTGCGATCATATCACCCCTTACATCTGGCCACCAAACTCCCTAGACTGCGACCCCGCTTGTTTATTACGTGTGGCGACCTGTTTATGCGAGAGGCCAACAAATCTCCTTTTATGAACAAAGATAAACTGAACGCGAGGATTATGGTAGCATTCAAGAAGTTTCAGGAGACCGTCCAGAAGAGTTACAGGAGATTCCGAAGTCGTCTGGAGACCGTGGTTGAAGCAAATGGCGATTTTAATGAATACATTTACTCTTTAGTATTTCAAGACATTTTTTTGTTTAATTTTGATAAATATATCTGTTATAATGAGATGTCAGTGTCATTTCCATTTTTTTTTTTTTGCGTCATTCAGACGACAATTTGTCCATCGCACTCC